>QEOQ01000590.1:336344-382814 GCA_010279815.1 Brachionus plicatilis | reverse complement strand
TTCAAATGTCACCTTATTTGATTACATTTTTGTATTTATGGTAAATATATGCTGTTGGAGGATAGAGATCACATTTTTCGATATTTATATGTTGTGTAAATTTTGTTTCATTTTAAATTCAAAATTGAATAAAAAACTGGAAAAATTATACAAAAATTTTTATTTGAAAAGTGTCGTTGTGACACTTTTTTGGTATTTGTTTTCAATCGTTTATTAGAATTTCAGGAAAGAAGATAAATAAGTTTGTTTAGTTTGGCATTGTGAATTTTGGAACAAAGAACAAAAACAAAAATTTTAATATGATAGAAATTTTTTACTATGAGTCTAAAAATATAAGGTGATACAAAAAACTTTGTACCACCCAAATTTAGTCTACAATAATTCTGCAATTTTATTTTAATGATTTTTACATTTAGTGCTTTGCAGACTTGGAGAGTTTTTGCAGAGACAAAATTTGGGCGGTTTAAAGCTTGTATCAGCTGATACATTTTGTAGAACAATTTTTAAACTCAAAAATAAATTAAATTTTTTCAATTTAAAATAAATTTTTGTTGTTTTTCTACAAAATTCACAATGTCGTTTAGTTTTTGCTTGACAAATTTACTTATCTTGGCATTGTGAAATTTCATACCAAACTTCTAATACAAAAACAATTAAAAGTTATAAAATTTTTTTTATGTTTGTATTGGAAGTTTTATATGAAATTTAATAATGCTACTTATCTTCTTGTTTTTAACATTAAAAGCACACCAAGCATTTTAAAATGTTTTTATAAAATTAATTTCTAAGTAATTTTACTGAGCAACAACTTTTTTTTAAAGGAAAAAGATAACATTTTTACGCCCTAAATAGTTTTTTTTTAAACGCCGCACTAAAATCGCAGGAAATTGATTTTGGGGCCTCAAAAAAAATATTTTCTTCGGCTTGATATCAAATCACAATTGAAAAATTTCGACATTTAGTTGCTTTCGTAATCATAGATTTTCATCTTAGCTTTCATAAGCCTTGAAAATTAAACTTTTTTGAAGCATCTCGACCGAATTCCTGTGATTTTAATACGGCATTGGAAAACAAATATTTACGATAATTTAAAAAAAGACTTATTTATTTGAAAAAGCTGTTCAAAAAATAAATTGGTGATTCTTGTATTAATTAAGCTTATTTTGGTTAGGAGGGATTTTTTTATTCAAAAGTTCAAGCTTTAAACATATCAAGTCTAACTCATATATTTTTTCATTTAAATTTCCAAAAATTTATTTATTATAATTTTTTCAAGTTGATAGAAATTTTTATTTCATAATCATTTAATTGAAGAGCTTTAAGATTTTTTAAACAATTTTTATTATTAAAATGATAATTTATCAGCTTCTTCAAGCAAGGCGATTCGTCTATGGTTGGCAGCCTTAAAATGACTGAATAGTAGAAGTGAGGTCATCCGCTCTAAACTCAAATAAAATCAACTTAAAACTGATAAAAATAATAATGATAAACATTTGAAAGCTTAAATATTACTGGTAAAATTAAAATTTTAAAATTGTCTAGAAAAACTGAAATTAAGTTTGAAAGTCGGCAAACTGAAGTCAAAAAATTTTTAAAATGATAAAACTTTTATTATCACGCTCAAAAATTATCAAGAAAATTATTCAAATTAAAAAATAAATGCAGATAATTATTTCTATGCAAAGAAAACCATTTTATAAAATATTCAAAAATTGAAAAAAAATGTTTTAGTTTACTAAACATTAAAGCTTTTTATAAAAAATTTACTGTATTTATAGCTTTATACTTAGAGTTAATTTTGTTTTGTAACTTTTTTTTTTTTAAAATCATGTATTTTTGACTTGCACATTATACTGTCCATCCATGAATTATTTCAAGAATTTTAAACTCTGTTTAATTCTATGTCGTTTTCTCACCTCTGCTTATAAAGATCATAACACTTCTCGTCATTAATCTCAAATTAATCAAAAATGGGAACAAATTCAAGCTATACAAATAAATAAATTTTACTTTTTATCTAAATATCTTTTTAACCCAGTAAGGATTGATATGAATAAAAAAATTTATTTTTCATCTATTCTCTTCCTATGATGCTTTAAATAATTAAATAAAAAATACAATAATAGTAAAAATTATATCCCATTTTCGAAATGTCATAAAATGACTTTATTTGATTTAAGAAAAAGCGTATTATTACCACTTGAAGCAACAAAAGCATCATTTATTGACATTAAAATTAAAAATAAAAATTATCTAATTTTTATGTAATTTTACATTTTTCAAAAAATTTTCCCAAATTTTTTGAGCTTTGTTTCATTAAATCAAGTATTATTAAAAAATAATCAATACTTAAGAAGTTAAATATTTACTTTTGCACAATCAATTAAATAATTTTATCTAGTTAAATAAATAGACTTTTGATAGTTAGAATTTTTTAGATAAAATTCTTTGTAATATGATTAGATTTCAACGTTATCAACTCAAAAATTTGGACCAGGTGACAGAAAATCTTGTTCTTAGACTTTATCAAATAAAATTTTTAATTTTTTTTTATTTAGTTTATTTATTATTTAAAATGACTTTGAGTAGTAAAACTCCTTTCACCATTGTAATTTAAGTATTTTTTTAGAATGTTTAAAATTAGTTTAAATAAAAAGGTGTTAGAAAGTTATCACAATTTGAAGGAAAATAGGAAAATTTTGAGATATCATAAGAATTCAACTACCCATTGGAAGAGTTCGTTTGAGACTTTTGTCAAAAACATGATTTGTTTAATTAAATAATTTTTTTTGTTGAAAAGATACAAAATAGTTTATTAAACATAAAAAGTAAAGTGTTATTAGGAAAAGCTATTAGGAAATAATCAATAATGTTTATGATAGCGCATGATTCAATTTAAAATTTTCGCCTTTCGTGTTAAAGAAGCTTTGTGAAAGTCTAATGCAAATTTACATAAGTTATTTTTTATTTGATTAATTTACGTAATTTTAGATGGAATTTTAAAAGCTTGATTTTAAATATGATAAAATTGCATAAACGCGAAAATTAAAGCCTAGATTTCATTAAAGAATTTTGATCAAAAGACGCCATGTTGAGGCGTGTTAGTAATCACGCAAATCTTTTACCTGAATAAAGTCTAAAGTAAAAATTCTTTGTTTTCAAATGTAAAAATAAATTTGATCCAAAAATAAACATATATATTAATAAAGCAATTAGATTTAAAGCATTTTATACAAACAGATGTTCAAATTCTTGTGATGTTTTATGTTTAATTCAATTTTTAAAAATAAAATACATAAATCTTGTATTAAAAAATAATTAGGTAGTAAACCTTATAGAAAGCCTAAATAAAACTTATTTTATTTAAAAAAAAAACTTACAAAATTTTTTGTCGAAATAAAGATGAAACTTTGGAGTCTTACTTTTTTCAAATAATCCATTGAATTTTTCGAATGATTTTTTTTCTGGAAAGAGACCAATGCAACTTTTTTTTCTGACATCTAACTAATATTTTATACATATTAATTAAAACGATGCACAATGTCTTAAATAATTTAGCAAAAATATTAAAAATGAATAAAAAATCAACATAAATTTATGATTTTGTAAAAAAAAAATGCAGAAATTATTTAATTGATTTAAATAATATGGCTGATTAAAATCGGTAAATAATGACCTCTACAAATATCAACCCACTGTTCCTTGCTAAGAATCAATACAAAACTAATTAAATTTTGTACAAATAAATAGAATTTATCTGTCAAAAATTGAATAGATCAATTTTTCATCAATTTTTTTTCGTAAACAATTTTTAAACAAAATATAAAGCTTCATTTAATTTAGTGTATAGATTTGGATAAACAATTTTTCTCCTAGTTTTAGCATATTAAGGGCAATCAAAAACTTAGCTTATAAGTATTATTCTGATATTCTTTATCAAATTGACTTTGTTCATAAATCTTGTTTCTTGAACTTCATTGTCAGAAATTTGATACAATTTTTTCAACATCTTGCCAAGTCAAAAAACTTTTTCAGTTCTTTCAAGCTGCTATTTTTCTTCTCTGTTATTTGCAATTATTGTATTTGAATTTCCTTTGAATAATAAAATTGCATTTTAATTAATTTTTCGATTACTTCAAAATTTTGATATTTACTCAAGTGCCACTTGAATTCGAGCATTTTTTTAAAATGCCGAACTCTTAAGAAAAAATTCAAGTAGATAATTTCTATTTAGTTTTTATGATTTTGGGAAATTAGCAAAATTTGATCTCGTTTTCAGAAAATTATAAAATAATATTTTATGTGGGATCAGCTAACAGGATATCTGTTTACTATTTTTGTCTTGTCTCCAAGTTCGGTCATTACTTGAATTATAACGATTCTGGAAAAATTTTAAATTTTTTGCTAAAGGCTATTTTCTCATGGATATATTGAAAATTTGCAAAATTTTTTTTCATCAAATTTTGAAATTTGATTTTGTGCATTATTTTGTATGTAGCATCAAGTTCAACTCGTAAATGCTTTATTTTTAAAGTTGCATATAGGTAAACTTATAAACAAAATCTGTTAAAAGCACTCAACATATTTTAAATTCAAGTGAAACTCTGATGCAATCGTTGATAATTTAGAAAAATAAAGCCTTAAACATGCCTCGTTTCTCATTTATGAAAAACAAAAATTTACTTAAAAGAAAAAATAATAAAAAAAATTCTAATTTAAATAAATTTACATTTTTAAATTTTAATATGATCTTCAAATATAACTAATAAAAACATAATTAAAAAACCAATTATCATTGCTGCATTGCACACAAAAAACATTTTCCAACTCCACTGCTTTCCGGACATCACAGAGGGAAGCTAATTTAAAATAATTAATTATTGAGATAAATCTTAAATTTGTTTTTAATTACCAAGTCAACTAATGAAATGTATAAAAACATGCCAGCTGTAATTGTAAAAATCCATTTGCTTACTTCGGGGTTGGTGGACACCGAAACTCCCACGTAGAAACCAATCAGACAAGTACTTGCTGATAAGAGATTGAAAAGTAGAGCTTGAACATGACTGAAGCCACATTTTACCAAAACAGCGTAATTACCTGAAAATTGAATGTTAAAACTAAAACTTGACTTCAAAAAAATTTTTACCCAATTCGTGTGGAACTTCATGACAAATAACTGCAATTGTTGTTGACACGCCAAGCTTTACCGATTGGGAAAATGAAGCTCCTACAGCCATTCCGTCGGCGAAATTGTGAATTGCATCACCCAAAAGTATCATCCATCCTTGAAAAATTTCAAAATTAAAAAAAAATTAACAAAAAAAACTGTATAGAATTAACCTGTAGCTTTAATCTTTTTTATGTTTGACCAAAAAGTTTGTCGATTTTGTGTAATCGGACGTCCTGTCAGATGATGATTTGAACTTGTTTGATCAAGAACTGATTCAATACCAGCTCTTGGAGCTTCATTCCTTTCCACGTTTACACTACTTTCAATTTCTTTCAATACAAATGAAACTTTAAATATTTCATAAATGATTCTAGAAAAAAACTATTTTTTGGTACCTTGGTCTTCAATGTAGACGCCATGATTGTGTCCATGACCATGTCCATTTGAATTTGAACTGCCAGAAAAGTGGTGAACAAGAATTTCCAATAGCCAAAAAACATACAGAGCTGATATTTCAAAATTAGATTCTCGCAAATATCAATCATGGAAAAAATATCTTACCAAATAATGCACCGCATATTTTAATTGCGAAATCTGGCACTGTGATAACATCTGGATCTCCTCCATCATCTTTTTCTACTCCAAGAACCTGAAAAAAAAATTTAGCTTCTAATGATTCACTACATGCTCAATTTACTTCTGGTAGAATGTGAAGCATTGCATCGCTCAAGAGAGTTCCTATTGCTAACGAAGTTAGAGCCATCAAAATATCCTCGTAAATTGATTTATTAAAACATGGTAATAATATTATTCCAAGTAAAGCCAAAAGAGATACAATAACAATCGCAATTGAACCATAGCCATATTCTTGAATTTATCTTTTTGAAAAATATGAATGGAAAAAAGGCTAAATTTTACTTTCTGTAGCAGAACTTTCTATGGTCAAGACATATTCAGCTTTTTTAGACTTGGCACTACATAATTGCTTGGAGCTCATGTAAACCAATGAAGGACAAAGACTGTGAAATTCAAATTTAGATATTGAGTCATTTTCTAATGAAAATATTTCGATAAGATTTTCTGGTGAATAGCACTAAAATTATTTTTATCAAATTTTTAATTAAAATAATAAAATAACTACTTTTTCATATAAACTTCTTTCTGTGTTTCTTTTCGACCTGCTTGATGAACTAAAAATTTTTAAGAATATTTCCTTCAAATCATCGTTTAGTGATTTATTGTTTGACTTGGTCTGCGGTCTAAACAGATTAATTTTGATCATTAAATTTCTTAGTTCTTAAAAAAGTAAAAAATTTTAATTTCATTTATTAATATTGCTCATTTACCATCTAATTGCATTCGGTCATAATTTTTACGGAACAACTGGTCAACAAACCAATTCTGATATGGTAAATCACATCCTAACTTCATCCCATTAAACATTTTAAACACGACCTCAGAAAATAACGCATTTATTTCTTCACTTGAATCGAGGTAATTGAAGCCAAATTTTGAATATTTGTTTATCAATTGATGCAGATCAATACACTATGAAAGATTTAAAAATTTTAATAATTTTTTGTTATTGGACTTACGTCATCATAATTTGATAAGCCAGTAGAGTTAAAATACTCAATTGTTCCATAAACTTTTGAAATTTTTGATTCAAAAATATTTTGAAGAAGCTTATGATCAATTGTTCCATTTTTTGTAATAAAATTGAAACACTTTTCATAGTTTGGAGCAGAATTTTCTATTAAAAATTAAAAAATTTTTTTTAATTTTTTGGCTAGTTTATCTCACCATTACAAAATTGCTTGAAATCTAGTAAGTAGCAAAAAACAACCACAGAATATTTTTGAAGTTCAGTTAGAGTTACTAAATTTCCAATAATTGAATTTTCTTTTAATTTTTCACTATTTAAGCACTAAAAATTCAAACAGTTAGTTGAATTTAATTTAAAAAAATCTGATTTTTTAAAAAATAACCGGATTTAATTATTTTTATCTAATTTCTAATTCAGATAAAACATTAAATAATTTGGAATTTTAGACCATTTATCAATTTGATTTTCAAAAGATTTTAACTTAAATGGACCAAAATTAAGACGATATTTAGAGAACTTTATCAACAGCCTTCTTTCTAAACAATTTACAATGGTAAAAAAATTACCGTATGACAATTAATCCCTGAATATTTTGTACAATCCATTTGATTAAACAATCGAGTGGTAATTTTATCAATATTAGATGGTTCAATTAAATTTCCTTGCCCAAACATATCGCGGTACTTTCCATACAAATTGGACGATGACCGGCATTTAAAAAATAGGCAAAACAATACACAAAAGATGAAAAGACTTTTCATAGTTCTAAATAGAAAAATTCGAATAAAGATTTAGACAATATAAACCTATGGTTAATCACGGAAAAAAATAAATTAGCTTGGTATTTACACTAAATTAAATGTATCTAATGGCAAGTTGAATCCTTAGCTAGTTAAGTAATTAGACAAAATGGCGTTAAAAAAGTAACTACTAAAGGATTTATAGACAGACGTAGCATTGATTAGACAAATTAAGACAGTCTTTCTCATTTTATTAAGTGATATCTTCTTAAATACTAAAAGCATTTTTAAACTCATGATTTTAATGATTACATATAATTTCATAGCATCTTTAATATCTTATCGTTTTCACATATTTCAAGGTTTATCTGGACGATAATTTGAAATTATTTTTTGATATTCACATTTTTGCATTGTGAATTTCTAAATCGAATTTTTATTTAAAAATCTTTGAGTTTGATTTTTTATATATTTAATATATAAATAGGCTTAAAATTAAATTGAAATTATTTTTATAACCACGAATTTAAAGGTTAGAAAACTGATCCGTTTTATGGCTATATGTTTGAATGTTTGGAAAGTTTGAAATATTTCAAAAATCATGCTCATAACACAAGCCCAATCTGGTTGGATTTTTTAAAAACTCATAACGATGTTTTTTAACTAAGATTTTAATTCTTTATAATAAAATAACTTTTAAATTTTTTTATTTTCGACTAAATGCACACACCACAATGCTTGGGGAACGACAACATTATTTTACCAATGTTTCTCAAAAATTCGGAAATAGATGAGAATAATAGCCACCAAATTTGATCTTTAATTTTTAAGGCATAAATAAGGATACAAAAAAATCTTATTAGAATAGCTAATTAAAAATATTTTGAAATGTTGGAATATAAAACTAGTATTAACTGTGTTTTTTATCTGCATCAGACATTAATATTTTGAGATTGATAAAAAAAAAAACAGATTTGCGCAAAATTCAAAAAAAAAATTTGTTTTAAACTCTTTTAAAAGTCAAGTCAGTAACTTGATTTTGAGATCAAGTCACTAAACTTGACTTAAAATTGGCCTTGACTAAAAAATTTAGTAATTTATTTAACTCAAAATTAACATTTGAATTTTTACTGTTCCATTTAATTATTAAGGCAGTCATTTTTATTTCAAAGTATTTGAAATGTTTTTTTTTAAATTCATGTCAAGTCACCGAGTCTAGTGACTTGACATTGACTTTATGACTTTTAAACAACTCTGAATAAAAATGAAAGTTTTTTTTAAATATAAAAAAATATAATAACATTGAAATAAATCATATCATGTATTTTAAAATAGCTATTAAATAAAGGAGAAAGATATTTGATAAATCTTGTTTTGAACCTGCTCGGTATTCATTTTCCATTCAGACAACCAAAAGACGGTCCAAGTCTCTCAAAATTTCAAAAAGCCAATTCAAGATTCCAGCAATTATCATTTACAGAGTTGTTTAAAAGTCACAAGTCTCAAGTTAAGTCCAAGTCCGGACTTTTTTTTTAATTTTTTTTGCAAAAGTTTAAGTCCAGGCTTTAAAATTTTGAATACTGAAGAAGAATTGTGAAGACATTTATGCTAAAATTGCAAGAAAATTCTGAAATATGGCAAATCTATTGCATCAGAAAACCCAAGAGTATATAAATTTTTTGATATGAAGCCTGATCTAGCAAATTTAAAAAAAGGACTTTTAAATAACTCTGATCATTTATAAATGGCTTTATTAAAAGAATATTTTAATTATTAAAAAGTTTCAAATTTGAACTATTTGTTAAATCAAATTGATGAATTTTTTAACAATCCATATTTAATCCTTTGCTTTAAAAAATTACGAAAATTCTTTATAAGGCAAAAAATCGTTGCAGTACTGTATCTTGACTCTTTGTCAAGAGATTCAATACCAAACTATATTCTTTTTATTTTCTTATTTGATTTTTTAACCACTGGCTATTTTTAACAATTTTTATTATTCTAGTTTTACTTTCATTTTTCCTCACTGACAAAAAATTATTTCTCTACTGGCAAATGTATTCATATAAAAGTAAATGAAAAAAAAATCATGCAATAAAGTTTTTAAAATAAAAATAATAATTATCCTCGTAAAATAGAGCAGATTAATTTTTTTGTTGGTCTGTCTCTCTTTTTCTTTTTACCAATTGGTATTATATTGGAAGCTTCTCGAATTTCAATTAGCTTTACCAGTAATATGAAAACATTTGTAGTTCTTTTGAAAATCTCGACAGCTACATTCACTTTTTTGCCAGTCTGTTTTATCTGAATGAATCTGATAAATCAAACAACTGGGCAATGAATCTGTATTTAAATCAAAAATTGACCATATCGTTTTGCAGAATTGTTAAGAATTTGTCAGTATTAAAACGTTGTCTAAATCATTGCCTAGAGTTCGGTAATTAAATTACATGACTCTTAAGTATTGTTAGTTGATAGCATACTCAGTGCATCCCCTTCAAACCAATCTGAAAATAGGTATTAAGCTGGCCAGGACACTCTTTTTCAAAGTAATTAATTAAGAACATCTCATAAACAATACCTCTGCCTTTTTCAAGAGTACAACGGCATCTAAAACGTCATCAACGTGGTTGATTGAGTCGTCATGATTGTTATTCGAGCTAAACTCTAGAACTTAAGATTTTACAAAGATTTTTATCACTTATTTATAATATTATTTAGGAAATTAATTTTCAATTTAAATAAAAAAATTTAGAGTAAAAATTGTTTTTTCTAGCCAATTTAAAAAATAGTAAATAAAAAAAATAATAAAACTGTCAATTAGAAATTAAATTATTTAAATTAAATAGTCTTGAATAAATTTTTATGGTACTATAATTCTTTTTATCAATATCAAGCTAGATTCACATTTTAGATGTGAAAATTAAATTGAAATTTTTATCATTCTCATTATTGTTTTAAAAAAACTCTGGATCATTTCCTCGAGTTTTATAACTAGTTAAGGATAAAATCGCATCATTAGATAGAATATTCTAGTAAATTTTTTGAATCTCAAAAATTTTAATTCAAATAATCTATAAACTTTCATTCAAACATGATAAAAAAATTTTTATGTTCAGCGATTTGGCTGAGAAAAATTTGAATAATTCTTAGTAAAAAAAGTGAAGCTTATTTATCGTATTTTTCATCTTGAAAATTTTGATCAATTCAAATTTTTTAAACAATTTAACTATGGTTTTGTCTGTTAATCTGTATTGAGGATACTAGCCAATAAAGTGCATGATGTCACTGGAGAATGCTGATAAATAAAATTAAAAGATTAAAAAGTTCGGAAATTCATTAATTTCTGTCAATTTTAGGTTTTATGACAGAAAAAGGAAACTTGAAGTAAGTTACAATTACACAATTAGATCACGTATTCAATTTTCATGAGATAAGTAAAAAAAACATAAAATCATTTATTTGATTAATAGAATTTGACACAAACTGTTAATATCTAATAAAAATTAATTATTAAAAATCATCATTAACTCATTTTAAAATAAATATCGCCATTGTTGCTCGATTGCTCCACTTAACTGAAAGCTTTATTTTTAATCTTAGATTTGACACTTACGTATTTAGTTATTTTCCAATTAAATTAGTTTTGATTCAATTTTTAGCATGCTTTCAAGCTAATTGCGATTATTTTTACAAAATAAAATAAAAAAATGGACATTTAAAGATTTTAATTTTAAAATATTTGACATATTTTTAAGAAATCTAAAATTTGGTAATATTTAAAAAAAATTTATTAAATTTTTTTAAAGACTGTTTTTTTATGTAAATAATGAATTTCAATATCTTAGATTAAAAGCTCAAAGTTTGAAATTGTGTTTCGCATCATTCTAATCGTATGGAACTTGCATCTGTAATTATTATCTTGTCTGAATTGAATATCATGCAAATATATTCAAAGACATCTTAATCCTTAACAAAGAAAATAGTTATTAGGTAAAATTTTTTTTTTAGGTATCTGAAATTAAAACTATAATGCGTCCATGAAAATATGATGAATTTTGTTTAAATATTTGAATGTTAAATTAATTGATTTTATTAAAATCTACTTTTTGAATCCGCAAAGTAGTAGTAAAAAGGAGAAAGAATTTTTATTTATTTATTTGTTCTCTGTACCGAGCTAAAGCTCCTTCAGAATAAGTTAAAAAGTAAAATAAAAAAAAAATAAAATAAAAATGAAATAAAATAAAAATAAAATTAAAGTTAATAAAATGAGATAAAAAAAGAATCAAAAGAAAGAATTTAAATTTTTTTTTCATTTTAAATTGAGAAAATCCAATTTTTTTAATAATCAAATAAGTTGTATTTTTAGGTACTTTTTTTCTACTTCTCTCAATCATCATATCATAAAAGCTTCCATGTATTCATTTATCAATCTGACCGCTAATGGAACTAAGTGTTCTGTTGGCATATTTTCAACTAAATTACTTTTATGTCTTAATTTTTAATCGATGTTGTACAATTGTTTGAACAATTATGTGAATAAACAAAGTAGCCAAAAAATTGAACTTAATTTACACAAAAGAAAAACAATTTTTGTATCAAATAAGACACGTTTTTTTGTTTACTATAAATTCTTCAGTATAATTAATTTGTTATAAATGGAAGCTATTAAATTTGATACAATTTAAAAGCAATTTAGTAAAGAAAGAAACGAAATACAAATGCACTTTAAAATCCAATCTTCCAAGCATCAATTCAACTATTCATCTTTATTCACTTTTTTTCTAAACCATTGAACAAATTCTTGAATTCTTGAATAAGAAAAAAATATTTTTTTTCAGGTAAAATCGACTCCGCCTGTTAAACTTTAAACTATCTAATCTAAGTTAAACAGACCGTGAGATATTTTGTAGACATATTTGAAAATAAAATACTAACTAATTTTTAATTTAGTTGTTAGATAATGAACATTTTGTCAAAATGAATTTAATAAAATGTTTAATAAAGTACATTATCCCTATTTATTTAATTAGCACAGCTTTTGCTGCCGATTCAAACTACTATTATTACAATTCCGACTCCTTAAAGACCTCCAGTTATGACTATTCTGACTCGACAAGTTCCTACGACTATTACGATGATTACTATCATGATGTGTATGATGACAAGAAAAATGCCCAGACAGACTCGGAAAAACCTCCACACGAGTGTCCAATGCAGTGCAAGTGCATTTTTTCTGAAAGCCAGGAACAAAATGGACACGAGGAAAATCTAATTTATGAGTCCAATGATGACTATGAGCACGAAGCAGAAGAAAGTTATAGAAAAAAAAGAACTCTAAATTCTTCTTATGATTATGATGATTATTCCTATGACTATTCGACCAAGTCACCAGTTGCACCAACCAAGCGAAAATATGACATTTACATTGATTGTTCCAGTCAAAATTTAAATTCAATCAGCTATTTATTTGCATATGATTTTCCTTTGGATCAAATAATCAGCTTGTAAGTCCTAATTTGTTTTTGATTAAATTTTGAGATTTTTAAGTTTTTTTTTAAATTTTTTTGTTGATTAAAATTGACAAGATTTAGGTTAAGTTATTAATTGATGGCTTTATTTATTATTTTTTTAAAAACTATGAGATAAATTCAAAGCAAAATCATATTCACAATTAAGAACTAAAGTAAGAGAACCAAAAACTTAATTTTTGAATTAAAAAATCGAACCTATTAAATTAGCAAAAAATAAAATGAATATACTTTTGTAACAAAAATGTCTTTAAAATAAATAAAATTAAAATCAATTTAATAAATTACATCAATTTTAAAATTAAAATTACAAAAGAGTTTAAATAAAGAATTAATTTGACACTTGGATTTTAATTTAATTATTAGGAAAATGCATAAGTCATGAACCAATTAATAATTCGACTTAAAATTTTCTAAGAGTGATAGCAAATATTTTTTAATTTTTATGAAAAAAATAATAATTGGTTTGCTCTAATTAATTGCAAACTGATCAGAATATTCAGTAATTAAGGAAGAGAATATTTAATAACCTATTATAAAAGAATAAAAAATTTAAAAAAGAAAAATTATAATTTAAAAATATCAATAATTTTGACTGAATTTTCTCCCTTGCATTCAAATTCATTTCCTATTCACTTTCTTTTTAATTTATTTAACTCTTTTTGTACTTTTGTAATTTGAAGTAAGAGGTTGAATTGGAAGGCTAAGATTCTTTGTAAACATTTTATGATTCTATTTAAAATTTATTTGTTAAATATTTATATTTACTTGATTTTTAAAAAAGTCTTGTTCACGATTGATAATATCTTTCCAGCATATTTTAAAAAGTCTGATGTTATTAGAATATTGGCTGTATTCTCATCTTGACTTACTTCTTTCTTTCCATTATTTTTCCTATTTCTGGAATAAATTTTCACTTCAAAAATTTTTGAAGACAAAATTTGAAATTTGAGATTTTTTTTTCTTATTATTTCCCAAAGTAAATGGTTCGAATTTTTAATTTATCTTTGTAAAATGTGCGAACATGAACGTTTATTCAAGTTTTTGGTTCCATTTTTTTATCCAATTATCCTTTTATTATCTTTACTGTAAAATAAAATTTTGTTGATTTATATTTTTTGAATTAAATCTTTAAATTTGATTTTTTTCATTATCTAAAGTAATCTTGAATATTTGGCTTTTCAATTTATCTGAATAAAATTTGTAAAAAAAAAATTTATCCAGATGCTAATTTTGAAAAAATTTCGTTTCTTTAGATATTCTTTTAGAAAAGAAAAAAAAACAAAACGAATTGACTGACATCTAATATACAAATTAATTTATTAAAAGATAAATCCTGTAAAATATAAATCTATCTTAAAAAATATAAATTCAATTCGACTAAAATTAGAAAATACTCACGCTTAGTCTTTTTACTCTTGTTTTTACATAAGAATTTTTAAAATAAGTCATTATTGATGACAAAATCACAATTTAAATCATTAAAAAATTCTATGTCAGATTAAATTTATAGATTATCCAAGTTTTTTAATTAATTTTATCATTTTATAAGTATAAGAATTTTACATAGATACATTTTACATTCATAATTCTTTGTTTTTTTATTTATTTCAACAAATTAATAAAAAAATTTTTGATTTCAAGTAATTTGTCAAACAATCGATTCCGAGTTCTGAGATTGGACGATGGTTTTGAGGACTTGATTAACTTACGGATATTGGACATTTCATCAAACAACTACCTAAGAAGTCCATCACCTAAATATTTCCTAAAAAAGTTTCGTCATTTGGAAAAAATGTAAGCTTTTTTCTATTCCATAATAAAAAAAGATAAAGTAAATAAATAAAGATTGATGAATAATTTGGACCAAATAAATTGTGACCAAGCTCTTAATTCCAATAAACTTGTCTCGATCGATTGCAAATGGCTCAGAACAATTCTTTACTTATTCAAGCGGAATGTGTCAGTGATCATTGATAAACCAAATAGATGTGACGTCAACAAGTTAGTGAACAGCGTGTCATTAATGTCCCGTTGTTTCCGGGACCTGTACAACTCATACAGATTCACTGAAACCAACCAAACTCTTCTAAGCACAGATAATTCAAAGTTTGAATTCAGAATTGAGCCCGAATTGAACCAAATTTTGATCGAAGGCGACACTTTGGAGCTCACATGCAAGCTCAAAAAAATAAATTTGCTCAAAAAATTTCGTCACAGATCGTCAAACTTTTACAAGTCGCAGATAAAATGGTTTTTGAACGAACAAACTCAGCTGATGATTTCGACCATTTATTACACCAAAGACACTCCCACTCAAATTCAGATAGTGGAAAATAAATCAAAATTTAAATTAGACGATCTAATTGAGTCCAAGCTAATAATCACAAACACCATATCTGGTCAACATACCGGAAAGTATTCATGTGTAGCTGGTTTGTACCTAAACGAGAAAAGGCTCAATGTGAACACTTCCCGAGTTGAAATAAAAGTTCTTACCAGACACCAACTAAATGTGATAGAGCCTAGTGTCCAGGAGACAAGACAAAAGTCACCATATTGCCCAGAGATTATAACCCAGACCTATAAAGGCATTTTTAAATGGCCCAGAACACTGGCCAATTCGAAAATAACCCAAAAATGCTCTGGAGCTAATTCTTCTGCTTTTGCCATTTTTGAGTGCAAACAAGACGGTCAATGGTCCGATTTTATGGATTTGTCAGCATGTTTTTTCGAGTCGAACTTGACCAAATATTTGTTTGGTTTGGAAAAAGGTAAAAAGGAAATAGATTTAGAAGAGTTTATTAGACAGATAATTTCGATTCAATCGAATCATAACACAAGTGTCAAGCAGTCATTGAACAAATTCGATGTCATTAATGTTCAAAAGTATTTGATTTATTTGATGAGAAGGAATCGAAGTGAAGTACTTGATTCGAATTCTTGGAAACATGAGTTCATGTTTTTAAATGACATGCTGTCAAAGTTGAATGAGTTTTATTTAATTCAAGCCAAATTAGCTAATCTTGAAGTTTATGGAAATTATTTTTTCAATGTTTTGATGGAAGTTTTGGGTTCCAGCATTCACAGTACTCAGGGTATTCAAAGCGATTTGCTATCTTCGTATCTTGCCATGCATTCAATTTCAGCAAATACTAACAGGAATCTAAAAAACAAGTAAGAGAAAATTTAATTATTTTGTTTGTCTCAAATATTATGGTTTTTAAATAAATAATTAAGGTTTAGTTTAGGGTCAAACTGAGCTTATTTAAAGAAAAAGGGTATTTTAAAGGAAAAAAATAAAACAAAAAATTCTAAACTTTACAGATAAAAGTTTAGATCATATTTATAAAAAATAAATTTTATTTAAACTTTATTTAGCGATATGATCATATGATTTAAACTAAGTTTAGATAATATTTAAAAAAAATAAATTTTATTTAAACTTTATTTAGCGACTTGAATTAAATTTGTTTATTTTTTTATCCAGTATAAATAAAAGATGCTTTAAATATAATCGATTTTTCATTTTTACAGACTTTAGCATTAGAAAAATATTTTAGTAAAAAAAAGGAATTTTGAAATTCAAATAAAAATTAAACAAAAATTTCTAGATAAATTAAAATTAAAGCTAAAAAATACCCAAAAAATCAAAAATAAATGATCCTTTTTTTTATAAATTAAAATAAAATCTTTAACTTACTTTTTGATATAATAAAATTAAATGAAAAAATTTTAATCAAAAAAATTTAAAAGCTTATAGTAAAAATTAGGATTACTTTTGCGTATTGTTCACCATTTAAAACTAGAAATTTTCTTTGCATGGTCATTGAAGACAAGTTATTTTAGATAATTATTATTATTATTGTTAAATTAACCTCCATTGAAGGATAAAGAGTAAAAAAAATAAAATAAAATTTTAATATATAAAAAAAAGGTAAAAAAAAAAACTATTTTAGATAATACAAAATAGCCATCCATTTTCAAGTTTTCAACTTTATCAACAGGTTATTGTCCCTTTTTTGGCTAGGCTTATTAAATCTAAATTAAAATAATGTCAATTTTGTAATTTTCAAAAAGCCTTGTTTAAATATAGAATTAAAAAAATAATCCATTTTTTTCTTATATTTTTCTTGAATAATTAAAATTATTTTCAGATGAGTTGTCCCAATAATTCAAAATGTCCATTAAATGATTCAAAAAATTATTTAAGAAAAGTTCTAATAGAAAAAACGAATTCAGGCTTCCATTTTTAAACTCCAAAATTTGATACTTTCAAAAATTATATGAAATTTATTTGATCTTGTTTAGAAATTTTTTTATAAATAAAGTTCTTCTTCAAAGAGAATTAATTATAATTAAAATCTTTATTTAATATTAACTTGGCTGAAAACAAGAACTTGGATCTTTTTCCTAAATTACTTTGGTTATTTTTCAGAACCTTTTTTTATAATTTAGTTAAAAAATAAAAATATTTTGCTAAAATTTTTATCTTAAGTTTAAGTTGTAAAATCAAACGATATCAACTCACCCAACAAATTTATTTTAAATGTAATGATCAAGTGGATGACCAGGTGACCTCTCGAATTGATTTGGACCACCAAATGATAAACTCATATAGCCGATTCTCAAAAAAACTTGAATTCATATTTTTTGAGAATGACCATCTCCTACCAAGTGTAATTGCAAACCAAACACACGAAAATTTATCAAATTACGATCTCATTAACTTGGTAGACTACAACAGCTTGCTGGACAGCAATGAACTGAGCGAATCAACTGGCAAACTGATCTCACAAATAGTAGGCTTTATTAGTACTCCTAATTTCAATCAACCGAACAATTTTAATCTCAGCCTTGAAATAAAAATGCCCGATTTGTACTTCCGGGTCCTTGGTCTAATCGACTCCAAACTCGAGCTGAAACGCGCCGAGATCAACAAAAAAAATCTATCTCTCAATCATAAGAAAACAGAAAAAGACAAAAATTTATTTGACCAAATATTTGTTCAAAATTCTCTTTTAACTGAAACAAACTCATTGTACTTTGACATTAGTTCTTCGACACCCAAGACCAGCAATAATGTTCTTCTAATGAACAAAAATCTAAAATTAAAAAACTACGATTCTTCTATACAACAAATATACGAGAAACACTTTTTGACTAATTCAAAAAGACTTAAAAATTTCAAAAATTTGCTCATTAAAAATTGGTTCAGAGTTCACAATTACCAAGTTTTGTACGGAATGTTCAAGAACGACACCAATGGTCCTCACATTGAATGGTCAGAAAAAAACTTCAACGCTTTCTGTGACATTCGGCGACTTTTAAGCTCCACAAACTCCACCAAATACGCTCTTTATTCACATCTTAAATGCAACCTCACTGCCAAAAACCCCAACATTCACTTCATCGGTCTCAGACATTCACCACACCACACCGAGCTCACCCAATCTCAGCCACCAAATCCTCATTTAGCCTCAATTATTCACTTAATAGACGAATATGCGCAACTCTTCCGCATAAACATAAAAGACGACTTGACCACCAATCTGTCCATAATGGCTCAGATTCGAGCCATCCTGCACCACAATTACCAATTTTTTGGTCAAAAAGTTCTCTACTTTTTTTCTCTTGTGTCAATTCTAATTCTATCAGCTAACATTGTTATCTACTTGATATTAAAAAAAAGCCTACTAATGCCAAGATCTTTCCAACATTGCATCATAAACAAATGGCTGTCGGTTCTGTCTCTCATTTTGTTCTTTATAGTGGGCATTAAACAAATTTTCATTCCTCATTTGTGTCTTATCACAGCCATAGGGTCGCACTTTTTGATGCTAGCCTCTTTTCTCTGGTACCTACTCTACTACTGGTGTCTGTATTCCAAACTAAGAGTGTTGGAAAAGCGCAATTTCAACCTCATCTTTAACAACAACAATATTCAGCTTAAAAAGTTGTCTGAGCACGAAGAAGAGGAAGAGTATGTTAAGAAGCCAGTTGTTCATTTGTACATGCTGGGCTATGGAATCCCAATATTGCTGGTGTCTATCATAATCTCGATTACTAAACGAGATTATGTACAAGTTCCCTATTCGGTATGTTTTACCAATGAGCCCAATATTCTAATAGGAAGTATTATACTGCCGGTTTGTTTTGTTTTTTTGGTACAGTTGGTTCTTGTTGGTCTAATTTGGGCGACTCTGAGACGCATTGTCAAAGATCTTAATATGGAAGATTTGGAAAGTAAGCCCGAAGACCCAAAAATAAATGAGGAAAAAAAAGAATTGTGCAAAAATTGGCTAATCAATAGGGATCTGAATGTGAATGATTGTATTGAGGTTAAAACAAATCCTTCGACACAAAAAAGTGTTGTTAATTTTAACCGCGATGTGTATCCCGAGTCGAACACTTCGTTCAACTCGGACTCGGACCGTACCAGTATTATGGACACTCAACACAAGCCGCACATTCAGCTCAAATTTTCTCTATTCTCATCAGTCATTTTTTTGTCCATTTGTCTTTTGGCTGGCTGTGCGAGCACTTTGGACCATGACTTGGCATTCACTTATCTTCTGTCTCTGGCCCTGTTTGTCTATTCGGTGCTGGAAATCTCTTTTTATGTGCTCAGTCGCGATGATCTATTCTCGTTGGATCTTAATTTTTCTTTTAGTTTTTCCAATGACAAAAATAAAAGCGATGAGTCAACTGAAAGCCACTCGAACGAGACCAATAGCCAGGACAACAATTGGTACTTTGAGCCTAATGAGGAAAAGACAGAGTGTCCAAAGATCGAAGACTTGTACGAAAGGTTCAATTTCAATGATTTGAATAGTACTAAAAAAAATGTGACAAACACAATTTTGGAAGAGGAGTCAATGGAGGAAGATGACCACAAGAGGTCGATAAGTGATGCGCTTTTTTCAGCCAAAAAGAGCCACTCAATGGTCACTAGGAATGTGGATGAAATTGTGGACGAGTCCAAAACCACTGATTTGAGGCCAAGTTTGGCCATGTCCGAGGACCTTAGTGACTCTACGGTCTGCAGTCAAAAGTTCTATGAATCAAGATCTAAAAAAGTCAAAAAAAGTTCTTATTCCTACGAAGAAAAGAACAGGAATGATCAGGTAATTATTGAGGAGTATGTGTCCAAGTTGGACGATTTGCTTTCGAGCAATTGTTTGGTTAATACAGGCGCTGCCGCCGAAACTGTTGCAACCATTGCCAAAGTGAAGAGGAGAAGTAACAGCTCTATGACTTCATCAGTGGTGACCACTTCAAACGAATCCAATTTTAATGCTAATCACGTGACTAATCCGAATCTTGTAGTCAATAGTTATTTAGGTGATGACGATATTTACAATTCTAATTCAATTTATCACGTTGGCTCGATTAGTCAAAGAAGCTCGAGCGTTTGTTCAAACGTTTGGCAAAAAAATTCCATAGAAAGGACGAGTGGTAAATTTGCCACACGAAACAAACCGTACGCAACTCCTCGAAAGGCCGCAAACTTAAGTATTAATCATGAGACCAGTGTTTGAATTCAGGTTTTGTAGATTTTGTTTGAAAATTGTGTACATTTTTATCCTTTGTTTTATCTCATTTGGATTGATAATTAAATTTTTTTCTTTTTATGGAAATATTTTTTTTGTTAACTAATTTTTTTACAATTAAATTTTTTTATCAAAAATATTTGTTTTGAAATTTCGTGATTATAATTGAAAAACGAATAAATCATTTTTAAAATTCAAATTAAAAAATTTAATTTAATTTAGATGCTTTTAAATTTTTCACAGTAAATTTAAGAACCGACAAAAAAATGTAAAATAAGCGAAAAAAACAAGCGTAAAAATGGTCAAAATATGTGTCAATTTTCCTAAAAATTATAATCGCTTATTTCATTGCCATTAATTTTATTTTAATTTCAGTTCATTTTTTTTAAATTAAATACAGTTTTCAAGTTTATTATGCTTTATAATTAGATAAGAATTTTAATATTTAAATTAATATAAAGAAAAATTCAGAAAATTGAATTTGCGAGAAACTTGATTTAAAAAATTGTCAATTTTTTAATTTAGAATTAAATGAATATAATTATTAAAATTTTCAGGCCTTGGGTAAAATTTTGGTTTGAAGAATAGTTTAAGGAAAAACTCAAATTTTAAACTTTTGAATCAGAAAAATTGGTCAAATTTAGATTAATATTCTAATTAGTGATTTGTGGTTTTCGTCTCAAAATTTGGCAATGTGTAATTTTAGTACAAGAATTAAAGTGGAAAAAGGAAAATTTTATAATTTTTTTTATAGTACAAACATGATTCTACAAACACTACAATATTATTCAAATTTGATTTAGCTAAATTTAATAAATTGTATTCATGTACAGCGGTTCTAATTAGATCCTAACGTGAATGATCCGGCCGGCCGTCCAACGGTAACTTTCGCGTCCCGACCTGTCCGAACCATCCGGCCATGCCATCTGATCTAGAAAAATATTTTTACATCACTTTTTTATAAATAAAAAAAAGTTTTATAGTTATAAATTTTAAAAATTTTTAAGCACTATTCAGTTTATTAGTCTTAATAGCAAAGTGTCAAAACTTTTAGATTAACCATAATAATTCTTTATTTAAAGAGGTTCTTTGTGTAAAATATTTCTCAACTCACTGTTGAGACTTGTAGATTAAAAAAAATGAATTGATATTTAAAAAAAGGGATTTTTTGAATTTTGCTTATTTTTTGATAAATCGAAAATTATTTTTGCTACAAAATCCAAATAAAATGGCAAAAAATTCAAAACCAACCCAAAAAAATTAAAACTAAAAAAATAAAAATTAATAATAAAGAGATTTTATGTGCAATCAAAAAATTTTGACACTTTGCTATTAAGATTAATCAACTGACAAGTGCTAAAAAATTCATAAAATTTTTAACTAGAAAACTTTTTTTTTCTAGCTAAAATCTTGGACGCGTCGGTTTGTTTTTTGGACGCGGCTTTTTTGTGTTACTTTTTTATTGGTATAATAATTAATATAAATATTTTTTTCTTCAAATTTCTTATGAAAAAAAAGTTAATTCGTATTAATACAATTATTGGTTAAACTTTTGTGACATTTTGAGTAACAAAAGACTCAATTTTTTTAAAGTGCTCTTTCTGTCACATTTATATGAGCAATTGCATTTCAAAAAACCTTGTTCTCCCGATTTAGAAAATACGCCATTTATTTATTATTATTTACCAAGTATTTATAATGGATTAATAAATATATTTTTTAAGAAATCTATTTGAATTTCTAAATTTTCGCTGGATTTTTTATCTTTTGAATCTTAAACAAATATTTGTCTAAAAAAATTTGCTTAAAACATAGATAAATTTCAAATATTGTTTAACAATAGATTAGAGGACATGATAGACACACTGAATTGACTTCTGAGCACTAAAATTAGTGAATGTTTAAATCGAAAATCTTAAAATAAATATCGGTTCTTAAATACTTCATTTCGAATTTAAAAAATCTTCAAATTAAAAAAAAGAGCCATTTTAAAAATGAAAACATCAAGTTTGATTATCTCGATTACTTTGATTCTTGCGGCTATTTTAGAACAAAATTTTGCCCAAAGTAAATCTTTTCCCCATTATCCACTAGGATAGAAAAGGGACATATTATTATTATTAAATATTCTTACGAAATAGTTTCTCGGACATTTTTAATTTTTTTTAAGGTTGTGAGGGCAATTGTGAAAATGGAAATTGTATTAATGTAAATGGGGAGGCCATTTGTGAATGCTTCGATAATTACGTTGGAAAAAAATGTGACATTATCGATCCTTGTTTGAAAACGCCATGTAAAGCTGGATCTTGCTTTCCCATTGTAAATCAAATTCAAGGAACGTCTTTTGAATCAGTTTCCTATCTATGCCAATGCTATAGTGGTTTTTATGGCTCAAATTGTGAAATGGCTGTTATTGTGCCCAAATTTAGTTAAGCTTTTATATAATTAATCCTAGAAAACTTAAAAATCTATTTAAATTATTTATTTAAAATATATTAAAACTGCTATATTAAAATAATTAATCTTTAATTTAGCCAAAAAATGGTCGTGAAAAGTGGTATTTTGAAATTTCATGCAAAACTTCCAACACAAAAAGAAAAAATTTTTAAAACTTTTGTTTCACCCATTGGGGGTGTCTGCAAAATCTGTACGAATCATGCATTATTGCATGCTATTTAAAAATGCAATTGATTTGCAGAGATTTTGCAGATTTCCGCGCAGTAGGTTAATTTTTTTTCTATTTGTATTGGAAGTTTTGAATGAAATTTCACAATGCCGTGAAAAGTTGCAGGAAAACGTGAAAGTTTTTGAAAAATATTTAAAATTATTGAAATCTTGGGAAAAACTGTACATTTTTTCTTAAATTAAAGTAAAAAATTTAATAGACTTAAAAATATTTAACTAATTAAATAGGAAAAAAAAAATTTGAAAATGCGGAATGTTTCTCAAGATTTAAAAATTTTTTCTTTGCAAGAAAACAAAGCATGCAAAGCAAAAATTTATATCTAAATAAAAATTTCTCTACTTCCAGATCAAAATTTTAGCCTAACTTTACTACACCTAAAAATTTGAAAGATATCTAATTTAAATCATGATATATTTTTAAATTATTGCCATAAAGAATACAATCTAAAGAAGATTAGGCATTTTTCGATTTTTCTAAGTGCCAGGACCATCAAAAAAAATAATTTCTATACTTTAAATTAAATAAATATTCAAAGTCTAAATTAGTTAAATTTTTATTGTCATTAAATCACTAAGTTTGAATAATTTTTAAAACCCAATACATGATTAATATTCGATCAATTATCGAATGAACTCATTATTTAAATTTTCTAAGAATTAAAATTACTCAATTTCTAATTCTCATGTAAGATGAACTATTAACTTGCATATCATGATTCTTAAAAAACTCCAAGACAACTTTGAACAAAATAATTATTGAAAAAACAACAGAATTTAAAAAAAGAAATATTATATTGAATACAAAAATAAGCCCTATTATGTAAATTTCATTTGATTCACAATCATCTGGCTTTAAAATACATCCCTTGTGGTCATTTGGTAAATCTTGAAAGATGAAAACAAAAATTATTGACACAACTGGAGCAATTAAATTTATTATCACCACAATTACCAGCATTATTGCATTTTTAAAGCTTACTAAATTTAAAATTTCAAAATTTACTTATTAATTTTGGCTAATAGTTAACAAGGCATATAAAATTAATATTTGAGTATTAAAAAAATATCATACTGGGCTTAACATTATTTATTTTGGTACGATATATTGGTAAAATGTGGTATTGATGAAAATACCAAGGTTATTATTAAAACCTTAGAAATTTTGTGCAAATTTTAATTTTTTATTTTATTTTATTTTAATTAAAATGTAATTTTTACTTACATTTTTTTATTAAGTTTGTGCTTAATTTAATAATTATATGCCTGATTTTATTTTATTTAACAAACATTATTTCTTTTTATCAATTTTAATTTTCCCATGTATTATTTTTATATGCTCGGTTAAAAATAATCCATTAATTTTTTTTTAAATTTATTTACTTGTAATTAGAGTCAAAAAAAAGGCAAAAATAATCAAACTTCCTGAAAAAATTCCACCTTCAAAATAAATAAATTAAATTTTAAACTTTACATTGGAAAAATACCAGCTATCTGATTTGAAAAAATATTCCAGTTATTAATTTGACTTGACGCAATTATTTCTCCTGAAATCAATCCTAAGCCACAAGCCAAAAAGAAAACTGAATGAAAAATAACATACACAGTTGGATAATTTTGCTGAAGCCGTTCTTCTCTTCTAGAAATAAAATATCTATTGTTTCCGGCTAAAGGACGGTTGGTTTGATTATAATTTTGTGATAAAGAGTTAGATTGATTCAGATTCGAATTATTAAATTGTTGAATATTTAATAAGGAGGTAGGCTGATTTGAATTGGTTTGAAATTGGCTTCTAGATGATAAATTCACTTCAAAATTATCTAGAGATATTAGTTCGTGTGGATTTTCCATTTTTTTCTAAAAACAATGCTTTGCATTAAAAATTTAACTCATAGATATTGCTTAAATAATCAAAATGAAATTTAAAAAATTTTTATTTTTTAAATACTCAATTAAAATAAAAAAGAAAAAATAACATGTGTGTAATATATAAAAACTGAGAAATTTTGTGCTAATGACACTTTTATGGTTATTGACAATATTTCTAAAAAATTATTATTAGAATATCCATCTTGGCAATATTATTTTTCATCACAACCAGTTCTAACTATTCGAATTTTAGAAATCAAGATTATGAAATGAAAGAGAAATTTTTTTAATATTTTTTTTCAAACTTCTCCTTTTAAGGGATTTCATTAAATGAATAAATATAATTTTACTTCGAAATTATTTAGAGATATTAGAATATTCCTATCGAAATCGAAAATTAATACCTGTCGAAAATTTTCTAAAAGTCAGCCAAGATTTTTCGAATGGATCTGAATCTATTTTTTGCCACTCAAATCTTTTTTATATTTTTTTTTGGAATGTTTATCCTTAGAAGATAATATTAGTACCGTACTACCGACGAATTGTAGTTTCTGATCATTTTTGAATGATTTATTTTTTATTTCTAAAATAATCCCAGTAATAAATTTAAGGCATGAACATTTTTAAGAAATATATTTTGACTCTTCAACATTAATAAACTAATATTAATTAAATCAAAGATAATTTATTTAATATTTTAAAATTCTAAGTGAACAATGATTATTTTTTATAAATTAAAACTGAATACAAAAAAATTTTACTTATGTGAAATTTCGAATTATTGTTTTGCGTTTTTTCATAACTCCTAGTAAGAAATTATAAAAATAAAAAATAAATTTCTTGTTCTTTCTTGATTTGATAAATTTCAAAATTGGCTAATTTTAGAATTGAATTCATGATTAAAAGTCTTCATTATCGCTTTTTTATTGAAGAATTATCTTATCTTAATTTTATAAAATCTCATGATGAATTCACTTTTTTTTTTTAAATATCTAAAATATTAAATTTTTAAAAAATGAACCAAAGTCAAGACCTAATCACCTTAGACGATAATTTATCATCAACAACTCCACCGCCGAATTATCCAAATGCATTCAGCTCAAACAGACAGAATCCAAATCAAGCTGTTTATTCAACAGGTCTGAATCAAAATATCCCTCCTGTTTTTCAGAATACAAATTTGCCTCAAGCTCAGTCCCAGTACCAACAGCCGATCCAATACCAATCAGGCATTCCAGTGGTTGATATTGACAAACTACCATTGTCAATGAAGCGAAATTTTCACATTCAGAACAATTATCCGACGGGATTTGTTGTTTTTCATTCATTGAGTTTATTGCTATTTGCACTTCTAATGATCGCAACAGAGATAATTATTCTCAATATTTCTTCAAATAAGGACTTAAATAACCAAATTGGTGGTAATATTGTTAAAATTTAATTTAATTTTTTTATCAAGTTTTTTAATTTCCAAGGCGGATTGTATTCTGGTGGATTTTTAATTTTAACAGTCTTTCTAAACTTATTGTCAAGTAAAATTGAAACTTAAAATTTTTTACTCTAATTCATTTTGGTTAAAGTAAGCTGCAGAAATTTTTGTATGATAATAGCAAGCGTTTTACTTCATCTTCTAAGTCTCTCTTTGACATTTATAATGACAGTTGTTTTACATGCCATTGCAATCGGAGATTCAGACTGCACTTTTGACCAAGAAGAATGCCTTTCAAATCGACTTTTTATTTGTGGAATAATTCAAATTGGACTTGGTCTTGTTGTCGTTATGATGTGTTTATTCTATTCAATTTTCATTCAAATAAGAGTAGTTGGTGGCTGCTCGAGAAAATCACAAAATTCCAGACAATTTGTGCCCATACTTCCTAATCCACAATACAACTATAGCAATCCAAACTATTCTTATCAAAGACAATAAAATTTGATAAAAATTAATATTAACTAGACAAATTTTTGAATTAATAAAATAATTTATTAAAATACAACACTGTTTTAAAGCTAAAAAAAGTTTTATTTTCTATTCTGTAAGTAGACATTTAATTTCTTGGCTTCAAATAGAACATAGTATTCTATGGCAGCCAGGAATAAAAAAACACTTATTAAAGCCATCGCTCCAAATACAATTATCGTCAAATTTAAGTATTGAGTCGAAAATGTACCACAGGCATTCATGCATTTTAGATTGTAAAATGCCATGTCAAATACGTTCAAAGTAATGCCACCGACTGTTGATAAGATAGCAAAGAAGTGAACACCTAAAGTGAGCATCAGATATCCATATGATCTCTTAATTCCTTGAAAAAAAAAATTTTAAATCATCAAATAAAATTTAAAAATTCAAAGGCATTATTATTCAAACTTAACTATATTATTTTAACTTTTCTAATGCAAGCTAAAATAAAAACTATTTATATTTTTTGGGAATTTATAGGGTTAAACTTGTGAACTATCACAACCAGATTTGTTTTAAGTCAAGAACATTTACAACAAATGGTAAATTATTTAAAGGTAAGTCTGAAGTAAGGATATTGATCCTTTGCAAATAAAACACAATTAAAATAATCAGTTTTTAGAAATTAAATACAACAGAACAGTATGATAAAAACTCTACTATATTTATTCTAGAAGCTCAAAATTAGTCCTGAGAATGTAACATGGCGCAACATACAAAGTTTGATTTTTTACCGAATTCTCGTTAATTGTTAAAATTTAGCTGAAATTAAATCAGAAATCAGTATTAAATAATTAAATAATTAATTGATAACAAAAAAGTCACAAATAAAATAACAAAATTGCTGGTAAGATACTTACCAATTTTAAATGTAAATCAGAAATTTGAATTTTTTCGAGAATACTACATTTTGCAGATATTTTGGACATTAGAAGACTTTGAAAGTTGATACAACTGTATATGTATCATCATTCACAGAACTAATTTTGAGATTTTAGGTTTGTAAGAAAAAAAAAATTCAAAAAATTCAAACATTTAAAGAGATATATACATTTTATTAAGTGACTTAATAAAATGAATAATTAAAATAAATATTTAAACCTGTTAGAATCAAATGCGTCGATGTTACAACAAATGGTAAATTTATTGAGATATTTTAAAGCTTAAGTTAATTTATCTTATAGATAACCAAAACTTTAATCAATTTGGAAAGAAATTCTTTCTTCTCCGAGTAATATACATCTGAAAATTGTAAAAGAAATTTTGATAAAATAAATAATAATAAATAAGAATAAAATTAATATTTAGCCATTTTTATTTTAAACCTGTGGTAAATGTATAAATTTATAATTTCAAAATTTTCTCTAAAATTAATGTTTTAAATAAAAATACGCAAATCAATTGCAGAACCTTCTCTTCTCTTTTCCATTTATTCTAGAGTTGGGATCCGTACAAGAGGACACAGAACCGACCAAAAATTTTAAAAACCGTATCCGCGTTAAACGGCCAACTTTTTGGCAAGTGGTCATTTGGCCGGTCAGCAAAACAGTCAAAATTTTGGGCCGCCAAAAAATACGGTCTACATTTTTCGCAGAGAATCCTGAAACTTAATGAAATTTCTTAGGAAAAAGATGAAGCGTTGCTTAAAAAAAGCTTTTTTTTTTAAAAATTAATATTTTTATCTTTATTTTTACATTATTTAAAAATTTCTTAGTCAAAAAATTTCACGATCAAAGTGGCCGCCAGCCAAAAGTATGTCCGTTTTCAAATGACCGCAAAAAACCGTCCGTGAAATGGAACGTTTTGCTTTGATCGCATCCAACACTAATTTATTTTGAACAAAAAAATATTTGCTTTTGAATTGAATTTTCTCTTGGCCTTTAGTATGCTATACTCAGAGACCAAGTTTTTACTAGAGTGGTGCGATAAAAGGAATCTACCATGATTTACGTCAATTTCCGTTTTAACGCGGCGTTAAACACCAAAAATGTGCATTTTAATGCACACATCAAAAGGGGGAAAAGTTTAACATGGGCGAGATGTAACATGATGCTTGGGCAAAAACCTTAGTTTTGGTTTTTGGTGTATGCATCTCTTTGCAAGGGTATACGGTATATTAAGATATTAAATTTTTCGTAAATTATAGTAAAATCCTTTTATCTTAGTACTACTGTACAAAAAGTAATGAAGGAAAGTATTAAAATTAATTAAAAAAACTGCAACAAATAGAGAAAATAAAGATAAGAAGTATAATGTTTATTGTATATATCACTTACAATTACTACTACTAAAATCTAAAAGGCTAAGAATTTTTTTAATAAACTTAAAAAAGTTAAAATTAAATACTAAATTTTTATTTGATTTTTCAAAAAAATTAAATGAAGCGTCAATTTAATTCTTGATGTAATCTTTAAATAAATATGAAAAATTTTAATTTAAAATTTAATTTAAATTAATTTTTAAAAACTAATTGTTTTTTTTAAGAAATTAATTTCAAAAAATAAAATTAATAAAAAAGAAAAAAGAAATAACTAAAATTCTTACTTAGTATTAATAATGTTAGGGTGCATAGAACAAAAACAAGAGCCATCCAGAATCCACTAGCAGTGTAATACAACTTTGTCTTGTGTACAAAAATTCCAATTTGGATTCCGATTAAAGTAATCGATACTAGGCACAAAATTAAGATGTGCAGCAAAAGAAAGCGTTCGGAAAATTCAGACAAACGAATATTTATCAATTGTCTTTTTTGGTAACGAACCGCTAGCCGTCTAGTGTACAGCAATTCAATGGGATCTTTGGCATTTGGCTGATTAAGAGATTTGTTTGCTTGATTCGTTGTCATTTTTAAAACCAAAAAATTATTTTTGATTTTGATAATTCAATAAAATGAAAATAATATAAAATCAATATTTTTAAATGAAAATTTTGAAGACCAGCTGAACGAACTAGGCAGAACGGTAAATTCAGTAAGGTTCAGAAATTCTTAATTAAAAAATAAAATATTTTGCTTTTTTAATGGAATATTAATTGCAAATCTAGAATGTATTGTTAATACGGGAATGAGATATTTGTCATATATTTGAATGATATTTTTGAGTCGATAATTATGATGGACATGCGATGAAGTGAAATTTTTATTTAAAAAATTTATGCTCAGACAAAATTGATATTGATGTCTATTGATTTTTTGCATTGCTTATTGTTTACGGAATTTTTGCGAGAAAATCAATTACATTGAAATTTAAATTTTTAATTTAGAGAAAATATTATAGAAAAAATTCTTTGTTGCTTATTTTCAAAAAGTAAAATAAATAGAATTATTGATAGCAGTTTTAATATATATTTTTAAAATTGGTTTTCTATTTCTCTAGTACCGTACTGACATGATTTTCAATTTTTTAAAAAAATTTCTGAAATTTTTTTTTCAAGTTTTTAATGTTTGATTAAATAAAATTAAAATTTTTTAAATTTTATTTTATCTTCAATAAACTTGCTAAAAATTAATTTTTTGTTAATTATTCTTTTAAGGTTATTTATTTAGAAATTTTCATCTTTGATTAAAATCAAAGTAAAAAAGGAATTGTTTTTTCCCTGAATTAAGGCTTTAAGAAAATTAAAGCAATGAAAGAAAATATATTTTTTTCTACACAAATTTACATCAATAAGGATAATATTTCTTAATTCTTGTCATTTTTTAATAATTTGACCTGCTAAAATTGCGACGAAACTAATGGTTGCTAAACTTAGAGCCTATTTCAATCATAAATCTGGTCAACATGTCTACCCTGGAGAGTGTATTAAGAAACGACTTGAACCAATGATTAAAAAATATTATCAGAATGGTAATTATGTATTTGGGCCCGACTTAGCATCATCTCATTATGCGAATATGGTACAGAATTATATGTTAGATAAAAATATAAGGTATGTTACCAAAGAAGTGAATCAAGCAAACGTACCAAAAGCACGACCAATCGAAGATTTTTGGGGAAATTTGAAAGCTAAAGTTTATGAGAGTGATTGGAAGGCCAAAAATTTTAAGCAACTCGAAAACACAATTCACACTTGCCTGAGCAATATGGACCCAAAGGTTGTACAAGACCATGCCAAGACTGTTCGCTCTAGGCTCGATATCATGCGTCGTCATGGAGTTCAATACCTTAACTGATATTGTTATTTCAAAATAGGAGGATTCAGTTATAATTTAAAAAAAAATTTAAAGCCTTTATTAAATAAAAAATTTTTATGATAAAAATAATTTTGTGCCATTTTTTATTTTACATCCGTTCGAATCAAATTAAGTTTTTTCGATTTTGGATCTTTTTTTCGTTGTTTCTAAAGCCAATATATCCTCAACAAAATTACATGAAATTTAATTTTAAATATTTTATTTTAATAGCTTTTTAATTTGAAATATAAAATCACAACCTAAAACCTACATTTCTGAAAATTCTTATTTTTGATTTCTGATATTTTTTCACTACAACAATATAAAATTAATATTTAGTTTTCCTTTTAACTTGAATTGAAAATTTTTTGGCAATGTTAAAAGATGGGTATACGAGGTTGAGAGGAGTTTCTGTGTTTTATTGTCGAATTATTTAAAATTAATCTATTGCTTAGTAGTTGATTAATTAAAAAAAAAGTGCGAATTTAATTTGATTAATTTTTTGAAAATTTTTTTATCAAAAAGCGCACAATATTAAGGGTAATATAAATTAAATTGATATTGTAGTTTTTGAGTAAACTTGAAGAAACGATCTTAGAAAAAACTCAATAATTTCTTTCCAACTCTAAAATAGTCAATTGCTTACTAAATTTATTCTAGATACTATTCATGAAAAATGCAAAAAACTTGCCTACTCCAAATGGTACCCTTTAAAGTTTTCTTATAAAATAATTGGCCACATTCTATGAACCATTAATTTATAGCTTAATTATTCTCGCATGACCTCAAATTTATTCGCATTTTAACTTAACTAACTTATTTTAATTTGTTTATTAAAAAAAGAAAGTTAACAAAAAAATTAAATAATCAAAGGTTTATATCGGAACAACTTTGGAAGTACATCTCTTAAAAAAGTCATTAGTATGGTAAGCTTAACTAAAGAATGAAATAGCAAACAAGAAAGTTGAAGAAATATTCTAACATTATAAAATATTAACAATATATCAATATTAAATTCTCAAGCACTCTAGAGAGCTTATTATTTAAACTGATAAATTAATAAAATTTAAGCAATTTAATAAAAAAAAAATTGGAATTAAAATTTTCTAAACTTTTTTAAAAAATCCAATCTCAAGCAGGATTTTTTTTGGAATATTTTACTAACAAAAATTTGAGATTAATTTCAACTTTGGCCACAAATTAAGAAGGGCTATCAACTATACATAAAAAATACTTCTCAGTTTTTTAATGATTGTTTTAGAGTAAATTATAGTATTTTTAATTTTTAAAAAATTTAAAATAAGGTTATTTATTCCAAATTTGAATAAATAACTTTTGTATTCTTTTTTTATGTAATTACTGTTTAAAAGTAATTTACGCAAACAATTTAACTTGGCATGATGTTAAAGACAATAGACGAAAAATATGGATCAAATGCTCAAATCTCATCGGTGTTTTCACCACAACAAAGAAGGATTCGTTTTGTTGAATCATAGCATAGCGTTTCAAGGAAATAAACCGTTATTGTTTTCGCGGAAATAAATGCTATTCCTCCACAAATAAAAAACCTTAATAGATATATTCAATATAATAGGTTAGCGTTATTGTACATCTCTAAATATACAAATTCACAGTCTCTTTTGAAATTGGTTCTACAAAGAAAATTAATACTACACTGCGTTATTCCCCACCACTTTAAAAGCCTAGAATTTAAACTCGTGAATAATTATTATATATTTTAAACTAAACGTTCGTATATATATATATTTTTTTTTTAAAAATAACTTTCAAAAGCAGACAACATCTTAATGACATGTCAAAAAACCTCAATTGTAAAATCAAGTGTCTGTAAAATATATTTTAAAATTTCAAAGCTGGGGAGGTACAGAGGGGGCGCAGCCCCCTCCGTGACTTGTTCTACAAAAAAATTAAAAAAATATTTACAAATGAAATATTTTAACAAAATTAAACAAAATCGGTATAATTTTTTTAACCTTATACTTGATTAAAATATTAAAATTTTTTATTAAGTTAGATCTAGGTGATGATGGATTTTGTGACTTTAAAATAATCTGATTTCATTATCATTTATCGAAAAAAGAAATAGACCTTTATTTTTGTAGAACTTTTTTAAAAACAAATCGAATCAAAAATGCTAAAATGAAAATAATTCTACATTTTTAAATTTTTAGTTTTTCATTTTTTAAGATTTTTTCCAAATCATTTAGTTACCAAAATTGAAAATAAAAATTAAAAAAATAAAATAATAATTAATTGCACAAAAAATCTGAAAATATGAAAATGTAAAAATGTAAAATTTTCTACTTTTTGCCTCAAAATTAATATTTTATCTTTTTGAATTGGACTTCAAACAAATTTTAATTCAAATAAATCTCTACGTGAATTTTAACAAATTCGTGATTCCTAAGAAGGAACAAAAAGCATTAATTCATGGTTTAATATGATATTTCTTATATTTCTCATTTTGTTATATTTCTCACAAGCAAAAAATTTGAATATTATTGATTCGTCTATTTTAAATATACCTGACAAAATTATCTCCTTATCAACCATAATAAATTAACCAAAACTGCAATTAAAAAATAAAACCTTATCTGAAATTTGAATAATTATCTTTAAAATTTCATTTTGTCAGTAAATTTAAAATGAGATCAAGTCTGGAAAAAGACTACTATTCCAAAATATACTCAAGATCGAGAGATGAGAATAAGCGCCTTTTGTCTAGCCGAAAATTAGCTGCTAGTATTTTAAAGCGATACTCGCTTGAGCACAATGATTGCTCTTATGTCCCAAAAGATCACATGAATTTCCATATTTTTAAAACACTAGATGAAGAGGACTCTATCACTTCAAGTCTAAGAAAGCTTGGTTTTGAGTCAGCATCAATAGAATCTATTAATAACGTTCGGAACAACAGCTATCTTAAAAGTGTAGAAAATGACTGCGTTGAAAGTATTCTGTTAAAAATGCAACCGATTGAAGAACAAGATGATGAAAACAAAGAAAATGTAGAAAATATGAGCCAAGAAATTCCTCAAGAAACTCAAAAAATAATTGTAAAAAAAAAATTTTTTAAAAGATTTATTAACAAGCCATGTCCAAAAATTAAAAATTTTATTAAATTGCTAAAGCCGATAGATTTTCAAAGTGGCTACTATTTAACTTGGTTAGGCATAGTCTTTTTGGTTTACATCTATAATTTAATAAGCATCTCTATCCGCTATGCTTTTGAGTATGATAAAGGTTATGGACCAGATTTTTCCAATTATTCATTCATCACCAAGGAAGCCAATATTACGGGAAAAACTATGTCCAGTCTAGAACAATTTTTTAGATCTGATAAAAAAATTCTGTGGCTGGTTGCTGATTACATATGCGATTTAGTTTATTTAATTGATATTTTTTTGGTCCAGACCAGAATTAAGTTTATCAGAGATGGTATGTGGGTTCAAGACATAAAATCAACATCCAAAAAATATTTTAATTCAATAAAATTCATAGTAATTTAATTAAATTAAATAATATCTAAAATTTTTTAATGAAATTTTTTTTAGTTTGACATAGCTTCTGTTATTCCTATAGACATACTTCAGATTTTGGTCGGGATTTTTCCTTTACTGCGTCTAAATCGTTGGCTAAAAGTGAATAGTTTGTGGGAATTTTTTGACAGATGGGACCGATCAGTTCAGTCGTATGCATTTTTAGTCAGGTAATAATTTTTAAAATAATCAATGAATAAAAAATTAAAATTTTGGTTAATTTATCAAAATATTACAATTTTATCTTAATCTGCAATGATTTATTTTTCTCAAGACTGAGAAGACTGAGAAGATTTAAAAAATTTGAGCAAAATTTTATTAATTTTATAATATTTTTTCTAAGAATTAATTGTATCAAGATAAATAGATTAAATTAATGAATTAATGATTAAATTTCTGTGGTATAAATATTAAAATAAAATGCATATTCAACTAAAAATTAATAAAAAATTTTCTTTTTATTTTTTTAATTACTAATTAAGCTTACATATTTTGTAATTGAAAAAATCTTTAATTTAAAAAGGTTAATTCGACTTTTTGTCTATCTTCAAATAGTGGTTCATTTGTATGCCTGTACTTACTTCAAAATCTCTCTTTGGGAAACAAGAAATTATCAGATCAATAATGAATGGGTTTATAATTTTAAAGACTCTCACATAAACAAGTAATTGAAAAAAATTAAATTTTTTAAAATTTTAAACTTAAAAAAATAAAAAAAAATATTCTAAAGTTATGTATATTCTTATTTATTTGGACTAAAAACAGCCTCTACAATTGGAAACAACCCACAGCCAGTTACCAAATTGGAATACCTATTCACAGCCATTGCTTATGTAGTGGCTTTGTTCTTATTTGCCTTGATAGTCGGTCAAATACGTAACATAATTGGATCGCTGTCCACAAAACAAGATACTTTTTTGATTGTTCTTGATTCAACTTTTAAGTATGTGAAGCGTTTAAATTTACCGGACCATTTGATGAAAAAAGTAATGATATGGTTCGATTATTGGGCTAAAGAGCAAGAGCAAAGTATTTAATATTTTCTAAGATTCAAATTTTTTTAATTGTTTTAAAATTTACAAGTTCCGTTTGAAGCTATTACTTTTTTGCCAATCAATGTTCAAACCGATTTGGCAATTGAAGTCTATTTTGATTTAATCAGCAAAGTTAAACTTTTTCAAGTAATATTCTAGAATGACAAATTGATAATGTTTTTCTTATAAACTTTTTAATAGCATTATTATAATTCTCTTTTTTTTAAATTAATCTTCTCACTTATGAATTTTCTTTTTTTAATTTTTTTACATTTCAACTTACCCTTCAAGTAAATAATCCAAAACTTTTTTAAGAAATTTAAATGTCTGGAAAAACTTTAGTAAAACAAATATATTGAGCATTTCCTAAGCTATTAATGAGCCTCTTCATTCTCTTCATTCTCATCACATTCACTAAATAATTCTTGCTCAGTATTATTTCATTTAGCATTTTGATTTAATCTAAAAATTAACTGTCCGAAAGTCAAATACAGTACAGTTTAGTCAACCTTATTGTCATATTAATAATAAATTGATTTTAAAATATATTATGATTTAAAAAAATTTAAAAAAAAAAAGAATATTTTATCAAAAATAAAAGTTGAGAAAAACTGCCAAAATACACAAAATAGAAGAAAACTTCAATTATTTAGTTTTTTATTGATAAGTGTCTCGTTGAGGAAAATTATGAATCATGAATGATTATTTAAAAGAAAATATAAGACAATTTTTCTTAATTTGAGTCTTTTTTATTCAGTTTTTTCGAATAGAATAATTCCCTTGAAGATAACTCTTTCTTTAAAGGCAGTGCTATAATTTATTCTGCGGATAAATTTTTTTTGTCAGTGAATTATAGAAATAAAAAAAAATATAATTATTTTCTTTAAAAAAAGGAATGTGACAAAAATTTACTTTATGCATTGGTTCTAAAGCTAAAACCTATTACTTTTATGCCTGGTGATTACATTTGCAAGAAGGTAAGTTTTATGGGTAGTTCTATCTTTAAAACTAGCCTCTAAGGGCGATGTTGGTAGAGAGATGTTTATTGTTCACAAAGGAATAATTGAAGTAGTGGTCGATGGCAAAGCTGTTGCTCAAATGAAAGAGGGAAGTTATTTTGGAGAAATAAGTCTTCTTTCTATGGGAGACGGAGGTAATCGTCGAACAGCAAATGTCGTATCTAAAGGCTTTTCAAAATTGCTGCTCCTGAAAAAAAATGATTTGGATGAAGTAGTCAAAAGTTATCCAGAAATGCAAGAAGTACTAAAAAAAGCGGCAGAGTAAGTTTTATTGATAAATAAATAATGTTAACTTATTTTTTTTTCTAAAAAGTTCTTATCTAAAAAAAAAGTAACTAGATAAACAATTTGGTTAAAATAAATTATTTAAATAAAATTTTTAATCTCGATGAATTTTTTTTCTCAAATCTGGTCATAATTTGATGATCTTGGTAAATGCTCGTCTTCGTTGATTCCAATACTTTTATTCGAAATTGATTCGTAAAAGTCTGGAGTCAATATATGCAAAAAATAATATCCGAATCCGATACCTTAAAATTCAAACTCTCATTTGAAGTTCCCATTTTATTTTATTGATAAAATACCCAAAACTATGGCCAAAAAATGTCCTGAGTACATTCCCATGGCTATCAGCATCAAGAAGTAACCAATAGTCAAGTTTAGCATGTACATTAAAGATTGAATGACATGATTTTGTATTCTTAATTAATTAACTATAATTAAAAAAAATTAAAGTAAATTTTTGGGGCAAACTTTCTCTTTTTGATTTCGCTTTCTGAAGGTATTCTTAGCGAACTAACAAGGGGCGTCGTTTCGCCATGATCAGATGAATGCGACCAATTTGATTGTACTTTTTTGTTCAATACTTTTTGGAACATTTTAATGAGCTCGGTCGAATAGGCCATGCAAAAAACGATGAAAATTACCAAGAGACATTCTTTTGAAATCAATAATTAAATTTTGATTAATTTAACTTTCTAGGTTAAGCTTGCTTTCCAATGTGTCTATGTTGAAATTTTCAAACAAAAAATCATTTATCTGCCAGTTCCAATCAAAATACATTTTTCAATTTTTTGGAATAAAAAAATATTTTAGCTAAAATTATTAGTATGATTGAAATTTGGTTCACAATCACGTGATCTAAAATTTTTGAGATAATTATTTTGCTTTGTAACATAAGATTAAATTTTATTTTAGTCTTTAAATTAAAATAAATTTATTTCGAATTCGAATCATGAAAAAATTAATTAATGACTCAAATAATTAAAGAAAGAGCCAAAATCAAAGGAAATTTTTATTTAGAAAGTAGGCATTTGGAATGGAATAAGATGCCAGAGTTCGGTTTCAGATCGGTTTATATATTAAACTAAAACCCGCCATCAATTAACTTTTTTTTATTAAAAGTTTATTTTTGGTTTATTTTATTCGTTTGATATATCTTAATTCGAAACTTTCTTTACACTCTTCATTCTTTATTTCGAATATTCAAATCCATTATGTTCTTGCTAACTTAAAATTTCCTCTTTTCTTGAATTCTAAAATATTTGAACATATGAAAGTCGTCACTTTTTTATTTTGAGTTACTTATTATAATTATTTTTAATTTTTATTAAATTTCACTTAATTTTTAACTTCATTAATTTTTGAATTATTTTTAATCTAAAAGAGCTTTAGCTCGTCATAAATAAACAAATAAGAAATAAAATTAATAAATTTTTTTTTATTAAAATAATTATAGAAATTATGTAATGATTATTATGATTATTAGTAATATGATTACTTTTAAATACTTTTTAATTAAATCATCTTTACACATATAATATTTTTAATTTTGCAATTAATTTGAATTTTTTTCACAAAAAAAAAGTTAATATGTCATTATTAGGGTCATTATATTTCATTTTGGACAGCTTTTTTTTTGAGATCTTGATTTTTAAAATGGGAAATTAAATTGAAATATTTCAAATTATCTGAGCTTAATATTGAAGAAAATCTTAAAAACAACTTTTTACAATTTTTTTTCATTTAAAATAACAATGGAAATTGTGTGAAAACAAAACAGTTTTTTCTTCATAATTATAAAAAAACAAAGATATAGTTTTCAAACCAAAAAAATTATTCTTTTTAATTTTAGAGCAATGATTTGCGATTATGATTTTAGATAAATTTGTGTAATGACATAAATTCTTTCTATCAAAAGAATTTTCTTTCTTGCTGCTTCTGTAAAAGTGCAATTTTTCAAGACCTTTATTCTACCGTATTTTGACTATTGCTCTACGCTTTTATGCTATTTTTCGAAAGAAGCTATCTATAAATTAGAAAAAAGCTATTAAATATCTATCATAAAACTTCTAAATCCAAAGCATGAAGTGAATAGTTTTAATGAAATAAACAATGTTTTGGAAAAATATGGTTTATTTTAATTTCAACATAGAATTTTTGAAAGAACGCTACTTTTTCTTTCAATTGTCTTTTTTATTACAATTCTCCTTTGAATTTAAAAGAGAGGTTTAAGAAAAATGACTCAAGAAATTTGAATTATAATTTAAGAAACAGCAATAATTTAATAATTTAATAGAACCGATGGCCAAATCGAAATGTGGTGAAAAAACATTTGAGTTTTTTTATTCAAGATTAATAAATTGCTCTGTGATCAATGTTGAAGTTTTCAGCATTCAAGCTTTCAATTTTCAATAGCATTAACTTGATTTATATAGATATAGTTGCAAAATTTGAATTATTTAACTTAAATGACAAATTGTTAAATTTTTTCAAATAAAAATTTAATCAATAACTTCTTTTCTTTCTTTTTTTTTTTTAAATTGAATAATATTTAACTATTGAATAATTTGAATTTTTTTTTAATATAATTTATTTTTTAATGAATTTAAATAAATGAAGTGTTAATGAGTCTTTTGAGGCATGGGCACTAGCCTGAAATTATATAATTATATAAATTATGATTTTAAATAAATTTGTGTAATTTAACGATATTTACGAAAAAAAATTAAATTTTCGAAAATTTAAGGTTTTTTATTGAACTAATGGACACTCAAGCAATTTCTAGAAAAAGATGAAGACCCAAAGAAAAAAAGACGTCATTATTTTGGAGTTAAATAGTCAATTTAAGATATATATATTTTTTTCCGAACTTAAAAAAAACGTATTTTTAATTTTAACAAATTTTTTATATGCATAAAGTATTTTTTCCTAACAAAATCTTTTTAAGCCTGAAACGAGTTTGACACGATAGACTAATTTTCAAGCTAATTTGAATCAATCTACATCAGGGATGTGCATTAAGTATTAAGTACTTAAGTACTTAAAAAAAAAATAAAATTAAGTAAATACTTAAGTATAAATTTTTAAAAATTCGAATTTTTTTTAAGTACTTAAGTAAGATCGAATTTACTTAAGTATTTAAAAATACTTAACTTTTTGATTAACATTCATGATTTCAGATTTTTTTTTATTTCATTTGTTTATGATTGCAATTAAAAAAATTTTATTTCACACACCAATTAAACATAATTTTTTATGCAGTATTATTTATTTGTTAAATAGAGAACAATAAAGCTTGAAGAAGACTCTCCTTCGTTTAACTTGTTGTATTAAATCAAAAACACAGTGCTTTGAAATTTAACCGCTATAAAAAAAAATTCTCTCAGCGCTTTTTTTTTACAAACAAAAAGTCCGCTATTGAAAGACCATGGGAAAATTTTACAGCTACTTGTAAACACTGTGAAAAAACGGTTAGAGGCTCAATTAAAGTAACAACTAACTTCACAAACCATATCAAAGACAAATGCAAAACCGCAAAGAAATCTACACCATTGTATAAGCAACCAACTTTGAGTGATTGCCTCAAAGTTGAACCCCAAAAATGGAGCAAAACTAGCAAGGCTCAAAAAGAATGCGAAGATTTAATGGTTTCAACTAGTGTTGTAAATAAATAGCATTTGAATTTACTTTTAAATAATTAAATTAATTTTTAAATTTGAGTTTGAATTTAAACAATTTTTTTATTTGAGTTCAAATTTAAACAAATTTTTTATTTGAGTTCAAATTTAAACAAATTTTTTATTTGAGTTTAAGTTTAAACAAACTTTTTATTTGAGTTTAAGTTTAAAACAAATCTTTCATTTGAGTTCAAATTTAAACAAATTTTTTATTTGAGTTTAAGTTTAAAACAAAATTATAAGTTAAGTTTTAATTTAAACCCAGAATAATAATTAAATTTAAATTCAAATTTGAATCATAATTCAATTCAATTTAGAATTTAAAAAAGTCAAATTATTAAGCTTATATTTGAAAATCAAAACGAAAATTTAAATTTATTTTGGTGGTTTATATAGTAATTGTATTAATTTTAAAACGTAATTAACAAATAAATTCTAAAAATAAAGTTTTTTCCATTTTTTTTCTTTTTCCAACTATTATTTTTTTTGTTCAAGGTCTTTCTAAAACAATATGTAAATATTAATTTTTTCTTATATATTAAAAACTAATTTATATTCTTTAAAATGAGTTAAACTCAAGATTTTTTACAAGCACCTTTTACTACTCAATCGATAAACAAAAAGCAATACATTAAAAGATCTCTTTCCACAATAATTCAATTAAAGTTAGAAAATTTTAGTAAATAAAATTGCTGATATTACACTGTTGAATATAGTAAAAGAAATTCCTCAAGTAATATGTTTTTTTATTTGAAAAAAGAGCATGCAATGGAATTTGGATATCAGCATAAAATTTTAGTAGGTTTTAGTTATATCCGAAAATTTAAAATAGTCAAATTGTTTAAGTGACTTTAATTAAAACATAATTTAAATAGAATTTAGAATTATTTAAGTTAATCTTGGAATTTAAATATTTTTTGAGTTTAAATTCTAATCCAAATTTTATTATAGTTTAAATTTGAGTCCAAATTTTCTTTTAGTTTAAATTTGAATCCAAATTTTATTTTAGTTTAAATTTGAATCCAAATTTTCTTTTAGTTTAAATTTGAGTCCAAATTTTCTTTTAGTTTAAATTTGAATCCAAATTTTCTTTTAGTTTAAATTTGAGTCCAAATTTTATTTTAGTTTAAATTTGAATCCAAATTTTATATTAAATTTAAATCGAAATAAATCGAATAATTTGTTCAAATCGCCAATTTGATTTACAACACTAGTTTCAACATTTGCCTTATGTTTGCTTCCTCTTAGCATACTTGATATGGGTCCGTTCAAGGATCTAATTCATAAACTAAACCCACAATTTAATCATGTTTCAAGAACAGTTGCTACTCGTCGTTTACTTCCTAATTTAGTCAAAGTAACTAAAGAAAAATTGTTAGATTTATTGAAAAACTGTGACTCAGCTTGTTTATTACTTGACCTATGGACTGATATTTTATTGAAAAAAATTTAAGTACTTAAGTATCCTGATAAATACTTAAGTATTTACTTAAAAAAAATTGAAAAATGGACTTAAGTTTAAGTATTTACTTAAAAATATGGTCCATTTACTTAAGTATTGAAAATACGATTTAAGTACTTAATGCACATCCCTGATCTACATCCTTATCTTATTTATTGGATAAGATCGTTTCTGCATTTTAGATATTTTGCAGTAATTGTAAATGGTCATCAAAGTTATCAATACCCTATTAAAGCAGGAGTTCCACAAAGGTTAGTAATTAGTCCACTTCTTTTTTAGTATTTTTAAAAATGACATGTCAAAATGAAACAAAACAAACTGCCAATACTCTCTTCTATTTGTAGAATATTTGGCTACTTTTTTTGTTTTAAAAAAGATAGGAAATCTTAAAAATATGATTAATAAGTATCAAAAAGTAGTTGAAAATGGCTTTTCAAATGAAAAATGAAAATTTCTATTGAAACTCCATTGTGTAATTGTGCTACCTACTGTGAAGAAAATATGTCTTTAAAATATAACTTTTCATCTCTGCATTAAATCCGTTTTAAAAACAGTCATATGCGTTCTAAAAAATAGAATTAACTTGTTTTCTAATAACTTCTATTTGTCTTTATTTTATTATTTTCCATTAAATTACCGTATTCCCTCGTTCTATTATGCTGCACCATAAGTTAAAACACGCTTTTAGACCATGCACCAAAGTACATCTCGCCCATGCTATAATATTGTTAACTTTGAGCGCATGCTCTATTAGCGTAATCACGCGTTTAGGTTGCATCAAACACTGAAAGCCTTAGTTTAATGCGTCACCAAGACTCGATTTTTAAATGAATTATGCCTTTGGTGCAGCACCAAAGATTATTAATTAAAAATTAAAAAATTCATTTTTTATAATTTGATCCTATCTAATCAAATTTTTATTTTTTTAGATAAAAAATTTGACTTTAAATTAACCTCCACCTTAATGGTTGATGAAATAAAAAAGCGTTGTAACTTAGGGTTAAACTAAATAAAAATTATTCTATATCACATCATAACTTACTAACATATGGCAAGATTTTTGTTTCATGAATACATTTTTTACCTTAGATTTATATAGTATTTTTTAAAGTAAATTTTATATATTTTTTTTGGCTTATCAATAATACTTTTAATATTTTAATTCACTTAATTTTTCTTTTCAATTTTTTAATCGTTATCCATTTATTGATAATCTTTTAATAATCAAAATACAAAGTTTGAATATATTTTTAAATGTTTAGATTTATTTTGTTCGATGAAAAATTAATAATGAAAATAATTTTTAGTAGAAAAAAAAATTAAGTGAATGAAAATATTAAAAGTATTATTTATATGTCAAAAAAAAATGTAATTTTTACTTAAAAAAAAAATATATAAATCTAAGGTAAAAAATGTATTTATGAAACAAAAATCTTGCCATATACTAAAATACAACATAAATATATAAAGAGAGAGACATGGTATGGGATTTCTGGGGAGTTTTTCTTTTATAATGAAGATTAATATCGCATTTTGTGTTGCTTTATTTTAATTTTTATCTCAATTGAAAAATGAAAAAATGAATAATAATTTTGTTGAATTAAACAAAAAAAATTAATTAACATTTCTCTTATATATTTATTTAGAAACATCAAATTTTTTGTTTTATTTTATTTTCTTTTTTTTTTAATCTTATAACTTTACATCGCCTTCAAGGCGTTCACTGAAATAAATAAATAAAAATAAAAATATTAATATTGGGTAGATTCATCTATGAAAATTTTTTGTACAAAAATTATAAGCTTATTTGATTATAAAAAAATTAAGGAAAACTTTTATGTTCGAATTAAATTCCTTACAATTAAGTAAAACCTATATTATTTCCCATATCGTTTATAATAAAATGGGCTCTCTAGTCTCAATAAATAAATAAAACACATGCGGAAAATTGAAGTTTCAGATTAAATTTTAATATCAAAACGATCATTTAAAATTTTAAAACTTAATTAATAATAATAATAATTAAGAAATAAATACTAAACATTACTAGACATTTTATGTATAAAAATTTATTTTTTATATTTTTCGATTAAAAAAATAATAAAATTCAAGTTTTGATGCGGCATTATTTTTTTAAAAATTTAATAAAAAGACTAAAAAAATTCAAAAGATTAATAAATCAATTCTATTAAGAATAAATGACTAATTAAACTGTGTTTTTTTGTATACTAAATACTAAACATTACTAAACATGTAATGTCTAATAATGGTTCATTATCAAATCAACATCAAAATGATTGATCTCTAATTTATATAACAAAAACAATCAATAATTTAAATAATTCAGTTTTAGTTAATTCACAAATTCAAATTTATAATTTTTACATCCATTCATTCAAACTGAAATAATTTTATTTTTCTACTTAAATAAATCTTAAATTCTAAAACAGTTAATTTTTTTTTGTCTTTAAAGTAAGTTTTCGCTTAAATCAATTAAAATATTTAAACCTAATAGAGTTCAATAAATAGGGACATTCTAAAATTTTAAATATGAAAATAAACTTGACATGACATGTTGAGTAATTGATTTTGAAAAAATTTATTTTTTCTCAATTATCCAAAAAATATTACAATTTATATTTTGATCTTTTGATTTTGATCTCAAACTTCAATTTGCCACACACGCGGCCTTACTTTAATTCATTGAAAATGCATTAAAAGACAAAAAAGCGCACATCTCGTTCAAACATTTAAAAAAAAAAACAAAAAAAATCTAATATTACAACAGACAATTATTGAACACAGTCACCTATCTGCAGAATTAAATAAAAGAAGAAAAAAAATTCAAAATATTCTAAACTGCTTATTTTAAGCGAAAAAAAAAAAAAAAAGTGAAAAAATTTAAAATAATCAAAAAATAATTTTTGTTCAAAATCCCTCCGAAAACCTGCGCCAAAGAAAAAAAAAGCAGCAGCAAACTTTTGAATCATTACTTGCACAACCAAACGCTGTGTTTTTTCTAAAACGAGCACGAGTCAATCCGGAGCAACAGTGTTCACGCACTCAACACTCACACTCTCTTCTAAATCGCTAAGCTAAGCACTTAACATGGCGTTCTATTGAATGGCCAAAAAATTACAAATATTTATGTTGCATAATTTTCTCTTGGCCTTTGTCTGCTCACTCCCGCCCCAACATTTCTAATCTGTTCATTCGACTTAATGAATTTTAGATCAAATTTTTTTCTATTTAAACCAAAAATTTTCACAATCACTTTATTTTTACTAGATTGCTAAAATGTCAGGTCCCGCAGCTAAGGTAGCCAAAAACGGCACAGGTGTCGAACAAATTGACAAGGAGGCGCAAGACGCAATAGACGAGATCGACCGGGTGCAGGGCGAAATCGACAAACTAAACGAAGAGGCCAGCGAAGAGATTCTCAAAGTGGAGCAAAAATTCAACAAGCTGCGCCAGCCCCACTACAAAAAAAGGTCCGACTTGATATCCAAGATACCCAACTTCTGGGTGACGGTGTTCGTCAACCATCCGCAGCTGTCCACCCTGCTGGACGAGGACGACGAGGACGCCTTGCAGTACTTGAAAAAAGTGGACGTGCAAGAGTTCGAGGACATCAAGTCCGGCTACCGGATCAACTTTTACTTTGACAACAGCAAAAATCCGTTCTTCGAAAACGATGTGTTGTTCAAAGAGTTTCATTTGAATGATAATGGCGAGCCGACCTGCAAGTCGTCGCAGATCAAGTGGAAGGCGGGCAAAAATTTGACCGAGGAGTCGAAGGCGAGCGGCGGCGAGGCCAAGGGAGCAAGGAAACGGGCGCACAAGGAGGCCAGCTTGTTTTTTTCCTGGTTCAACGACCACTCGGAGGCGTCCGGAGACGATTTTGGCGAGGTTATCAAAGACGATATTTGGCCGAACCCGTTGCAGTACTTTTTGGCGCAGGGCGATGACGATGATGACGAAAATGAGGCCGGCGACGACGACGATGATGACGACGACGACGAGGACGCCGAGGCTGCAGATGACGATGACGAGGAAGGTGACGACGATGAAAACTAATCTGGTCAACAGTAATCTATGTAATCATGTCTGCACAGAGTTAAATCGCTTATGATCGATTTAAATTAAAA
>QEOQ01000590.1:61703-335154 GCA_010279815.1 Brachionus plicatilis | reverse complement strand
TAATTTTTTTTTCTCTTAACTTTATATTTATTTATTAATTGTATTAGCCTCCTTTAAGGAGAAGTAAAAATAAAAAGTTAAAAAAAGTTATAAAAAAAAAATCTCTTAACTTTATATATTTTAATGCAGAAATAATTTTTCTTATTCGTCTTATAAATTGTAAAACAAAATATTATTTACGTTGGGAAGAAGAAGGACTTTAATCCATTTGAGCTGACCCGAATCGGTATTTTGAATTTCAAAAACAAATTGAACACAAATTCTTCATTTTTTAATAAATTAAAATTTAAGTTAATAAAAAATATTGCATCAATATTGCAGTATTTTTTCTAATATTTTTTATTAATTTAAATTTAAATTTATTAAAAAATGAAGAATTTGTGTTCGTGTTCAATTTGTTTTTGAAATTCACAAAACCACCCGAATCTGTTTTTAAAAAAAAAATTTTCTTTAAATAATTTTTTCACATTTTCAAACAATAAAGAATTTAATTTTAATTTTTAATTTAGTTGACAACTTTATGTACTTTTCATAGATTATCTTCGTAAGAACATGTCACGTAGATGGCAAAAAGCAGGCATAAGGTAGCAACAAAAAAGTCGCCTTATTCACGTTATTCATTCATTTTGTTTCCCATTAAAAAACTTGAGATATCGTCTCCAATTTCTAATTGATTAAACCAAAAATATCAAAGATAATATATTAATTGATACTAGATAAAAATATTTAAATACAAGATAATGTATTTAAATACAAGATAATATATTCAATAAATAGACAAGACAATTAGCTTAAAAGATAAAAAAATCAATCACTATATATTTTGATTTTTTACTGGAATAATTAAACTAGCAGATTAAGTGATCGAGTAAAACTTCTGATAATTTCACATTAAATTTTAGTGCCAACACTTGTCACTTTTTAAAATATAAATATAAGTAATTTTATTATAACCAAAATCAAATCTTAAATTTAAACAAAATGGATCAATCTGATCTCTCTAGTTTCCAAATATCTAAGGTTCTGACTGCGAGTCGACATTAACTGGTACTCACGAAATAGAACCAAGAACAAATTGTAATACCAACATAAAAGTTCAGCCATCGACTACAAAAAAACAATGTGTTGAAATGTAACAAAGACTATATGAAATTATTGAATTCTCCAATTTCAACTTTATTTCAATTTCATCATTGTATGAAGAAATATTTTTTGATTAATATTTTTGTCTTCTATTAAATAATTAATTTATCTAGTATCATTAATCCTATGCCAATATCAAATACAGTGCTGCTACGATACCATGAATTCACCATATTTTACGTAAATTATGTTAAATTCGCAATATTTTACCATATTAAGCGTAAAATCTGGTAATCATAAAAACGAAATTTATCGTAAAATAACGATAATTATCGTATATTTCCCATAATTATTGTTAAATTCAGTTAAAAAAAAATTCCAAAATTTTTCGAAAAAAACTAATTTTCAAAAAAAATTTTTTTTTTATTATGCTCAAGTCATATTTAGATCTCTGATTTTCTATCTAAACCTTTGAAAAAATAACTTTTTTTTTTAATTTTCCAGACTTACTTTAGGCAATAAAAATTTTGTTCAGAATGTGCTGTAATCAAGACATTTTTGTTTTATTTAATTTTATTGGTAAACATTCGCAATATAAAGTAGCTTCTCTGGGCGCTGAAATTCATCTTCATCATTTAATTGATTAATCCTTATTAGATGCATTCAAGAATTGGATAAAACCAGAAAATAGCACAAATAATTAACAGCACTCAATAGATGATTAAATTTTATTAAGAAATTGAAAAATTAACAAATAAAAAAAATTATTTTTTTTATTGTTTGCGGAAGACTTTTATTTAAAAAATCGTGCATGTTTAATATTACCCTAGCCCTTTATTGGCGTACCTTTACCAGCAATGAAACTTTTTGATCGATTAGATCATTCAAGTAATGTTGAAGATTAACAAATTTAAAGTAAGATAAATAAATTTTTGATTGATAATTCTGTTTAATTTTAAATAAGCTAAATCTTAATTTTTTTTATTTTAAAAAAATAATTTGAAATTTTAAATTAACATAAAAAATTAAAGACAAACCGAAAAGCTTGTTCTAACTTTTGCTTTAAAAAAAAAAAACTTCTTGCTAAATAAATTTAAGCTTAAATTTTGATTTTAAAAGTCAAAATCAAATGTATATAAAACAAGTTATAATAGAAGGTTTTCGTTCATACCGGGAACAAACGGTAATTGAGCCATTTAGCCCGGAACATAATGTAATAGTGGGTCGAAATGGTTGTGGAAAATCTAATTTTTTCAAAGCTATCCAATTTGTTCTGAGCGATGAGTACACAAATTTAAAAGAAGAGGACCGAATCGCCTTGCTTCATGAAGGCTCTGGACCAAAAGTGATGTCAGGCTTTGTGGAGATCATCTTCGACAACACGGATGGTAGACTTCCGGTTGAAAAAGACGAAGTTAGCATCAAGCGCGCCATTGGCATGAAAAAAGACCAGTATTTTTTGGACAAAAAAGTCGTTTCCAAAGGTGACATAATGAACTTTCTTGAAACTGCCGGCTTCTCGCGCAACAACCCCTACTACATTGTCAAACAAGGAAAAATAAATGAAATATCAATTGCCAAAGACTCTTTTCGTCTCAAGATCCTAAAGGAAGTGGCTGGCTCGAATGTTTACGACGAGAAAAAAGAAGAAAGCGGCGGAATTCTGAAGGAAGCCGAAGATAAGCGCCAATCTATTTTGGACGTCCTAAAAGCCATAGAGGACAGACTAAGCCAACTGGAGGTCGAAAAAGAAGAACTCAAAGAATTTCAGAAATGGGACAAAATGAAGCGAAGCATTGAGTACACCATCCACAACAAAGAGCTTGAAAATGTTCAAAACAAGCTCATAGATCTGCAGAAAAGCCGATCGGAAAGCTCCACTAAATCAAACAAAATCTATGAGGAACTTTCGCGCATCAGCGACGAATCCAAAGAAACCGAGAAATTAATCCAAGACCTGAGGCTCAAAGAGACCAACATCAAAGACGAACTAGATCAGCTAAATGAGGAAAAGTCAAATTTGCTGTCTCGTCGGGCTCGATTCGAGTTCGACATACATGACGCCCAGGACGAGTGTCGCCAAGCGGCCATGTCCAGCGATCTAGCCAAAATCGAGCTCAGCCGAATCGACAAGCAAATAAAGCGCGCTGAGGACGATTTGAGCAAAATTTTGCCCGAATATGACAATCTGAGGAGCCAAGAGTCCGAGCTGACCCAGGAAAGAGATCTTTGTGAGCAAAAAAGAAATGAAATTTATGCCAAACAGGGCCGATCGACCCGCTTTGGCACCAAGGAAGACCGCGACAGATGGATCAAAAACGAGCTCAAAATAATCAACAAAGCTGTAGAGGACAAAAACAACCTTAGCTCTCGGCTAAACGAGGAACTGAGATCGGACAAAGACCGCACCGACAAATTCCGAACTGAAATCGAGCACAAGTCAAAGGACTTGGAAAAACAGCAGCAAGCCATTGAGGACGCTGAGCGAAAAAACTTCGACTTGCAGCACAGAAAAGAAGAGGCGCAGACAAAACGCAACAACATGTGGCGCCAAGAGACCCAGCTTACCCAAGACTTGAACAAGCTCAAAGAAGAATACTCAAGGTGCGAACAAAATATGCGTTCATCAATAGGCCGGACCATTCTCCAAGGCATAGAATCCATCAAGCAAATACTGAGACAGTGCGAAGAGGAAAAAACAAATTCCGATGTGCTCAAGGGCTATTTTGGTCTGCTAATTGACGCCATCGACTGCAACAAGTCGTTCTACACGGCCATAGAGTCCGCCGTGTCCAACCGACTGTTTTACCATGTGGTCGAATCAGACACTGTTGCCATGAAGCTTTTGAAGATGATGAACCAGCAAAAATTGCATGGCGAAGTGAACTATTTGCCTCTGAATGTGATCAAGACCGAACATGTCACATATCCCAACACCACTGATGCCGAGGCCATCATTAAGCTGCTCAAGTATGACCAAAAAGTGGAAAAAGGCGTCAAGCATGTGTTCGACAAGATTTTGCTTTGCCGCACCTCGGACGCAGTGACTCAGCTGGCCAAGCAGACTCAAATGGATTGTGTGCTGCTTGACGGAGACTTTATAAGTCGAAAAGGGGCACTCACAGGCGGATACGTAGACCAGAAGTTTTCCAAAATGCTGTTCTATCGCAAACGATCCGAACTGGTGCAAGAAATAGCCAACAAAGAAGGCGAAATAGTGGCTCTTCAATCGGACATTGGCAAGATAGACTCGGAGCTGAACACTGTTCTGGGCGAGTTGATCCGGCAAGAGAACTTGATACGGCGCAGCAAAGACACTTTTGAACAGATGAAATTGGACTTGGTGTCAAGAAAACACGAGATTCAAAGATATGAGCAGCAAAAGCCGCAAAAAGAGGTCTCGATTCGAAGCCTTGCCGTGGACATTGAGCAGCTAAAGTCCAAAAAAGAAATGCTACAGTCAGAGCTGGGTACTGAGCTGGTCAAACAATTAAGTTCAGATGACCAAAAGGTGGTCGATGAGCTGAATGATAAAGTTCACAAGCTGAATCAACGCCTCAAGGAAGTATTGCAGCGGTTGTCGCTAATTGAGGCCGAAAAATCGCATCTGGACAACCAGCTTAAAAACAACTTTTTGAAAAAGAAAGAAGATCTCGAAAAAGAAGTGGCCGAGTCGCTAGTGGCCACTAGAAGCAATAAAATTGAGCTTTATAGCAAAGAATTGGAGTTGATCAACGAAAAAATTAAATTGTTAGATGAAAATATAAAAAATTTGACTAATGACTTGAATGGGCTAAACAAGAATGAGTTGCTTAAGTACGAAAAAAAATTGGAAGATTTTCAAGACCAAGAGCGCAAAATGCAGCATGATTTACAGGAGAGTACGGTTGATTTGGAAAAAGTGTCTTCTAAATTGAGCTTGTTGCTGAAGAAAAAAGATGAATGTCTGAAAGCAACCCGTAATCTGGGCGTTCTACCATCTGATGCTTATGAAAAATATTCCGAAATGTCTAGCAAAGAACTTTATTTTAAGGTAATTTAAATAGCACAATTTATGTGTAAATAGATTATTTATTTACTTCTCTTAATATTGAACATGTTAAAAATTCAATTTAAAACTTTTTTTAAATTTTTTTTTCTATCATAAAAATTAGATTAAGTGAAAAAATATTGAGATTATTGTCTCCCCACTATAAAATATGTGTGAGCATAAAAACTGGGCTCTTTTTAAATGAATTTTATTTATTTAAATAAAATAAAAATTTTACTTTTACAATTTAATTAAGATAAAAAGAAAATATTTAAAATAAAATAATAAAAAGCTCAAGTCTAAAACTAGGTACTAAGAACAATCTTTTTCAATTGCATTCCATCGTATGATTAAAAAACATTTGTGTTATGTTGTAATATTATAAAGTCAAAAGTTTATTGTTTGAAATTTTATTTTGAATTTATGTTAAGCGTGATCATTTGTTGTTTCACATATCTTCTCCTCACAAACACGTTTCTCTTCACCATCTTTAACACAAAAAAATTGTGATAAAGAGAAAAAATATATTTTATTCGAAATTAAAATTTATGAGTCAAAAAAAAATATTAATTTTTAGAAAATCTTTTCGCCACAATGACTTTTTAACACTAAAAAAAGTTTAAAATTTTCAAGTCTTTAATTTTTTACTAAAAACTATTCTCTAACGCACCACTTCTCTGAATTCTTTGGTCTGCCTTTTTTCGTTTTATTTAAAAATTCTTTTTCAAAAATAATGAAAAAATTCCGAAAATTGCCTATACATTTAAATTAATTTACAGAAAGGCGCATATTAGATAGCATCAAAAAAAGGTTATATAACATAAATAACGCGAGGAACACATAAAAGAAAATATTTTATTCAAAAAGAGAAAATTAATGAAAAGTCAAAAAATCTAAAAACATAAAAATTAGATATTTAATTCTTTAAAAAGTGATTTTTTGGTGTTGGTACATATGTCGACTGGTCATAAATGAAATCAAATTTGGAAAATAGATTTAATTTTTTAAAGGTTAAAAAGCTGATTTTATTTTTGAACGAATTAAAGATCGACTTTTGTTTTTTATGTTTCTAAATTCACAATGCTGATCGGTTCTTGAATTTCATCATTTAAATCAAGATTCTAAAAAATACTCTTTCTTGTTAAATAAGGAGAAAAATATATAAAAAAAAATTTTTTAAATTGTTAAAAATTTTCTTTTAAAACAAAAATTTCTGTATTTTACAATGTAAAGGCTCTGTTTTTCTGATTTAGTAAATTTCTATTCACTCTATTCTATGTTAATTATTATTTATTTCTTTAAGCATCTGTTATTAAAAATTTAATTAAAAATAAATTGAAGATTAATAAGAAATTTAATGATGGTTAATTATTTTAAACTTTTTGTTAATTTTTGAGTGTGTTTGTTTAAATAAGGTGTTTTATTTCATTAACAGAAAATTGGAAAAAAAAATTAAATCTAAAAATTCTCAATAATTTTTTTTCTGGCTGATATATATCACGACATTATCTCTTTTTTTAAATATTAAGTATTGTGTTCATAACTCTAATAAAATCAAATAGAACAAATTTTTGAATTAAATATTACAATATTAAAAAATTAGTTTAAAGAATATTAAAGAAATCTAAATTTTAAATTTTTTTTACATTTTTTAAATTCAATAAATTATAAAAACACATTCTAATTCTAATTTTTTTTAAAGCTAGACAATTGTAACCAAGAACTAAAAAAATTATCTCATGTTAACAAAAAAGCAATGGATCAATATATCCAATTTAGCGAGCATAAAGAAAAACTTTTGCAGCGCCGAGAAGAGGCTGAACGAGCTTATAAATCAATTCTAGACTTCATTAATACGCTTGATCAGCGTAAAAACGAAAATATGCAAATGACTTTTAAACAAGTGTCAAAAAATTTTAATGAAATATTTTTGAAATTGGTCCCTCAAGGAACAGCTCATTTAGTAATGAGACGTAATGACAATTTCGAAGAAGAAGACAGAACTAGTCAAGCGAATGAAGCGTCAGTCGAAGAGTATTCAGGTGTTGGCATAAGAGTATCATTTACTGGTAAATCAAATGAAATGAAAGAAATTCAGCAATTGAGTGGAGGTCAAAAGACATTAGTAGCTTTGACACTAATTTTTGCCATTCAAAGATGCGATCCAGCTCCATTTTACTTGTTTGATGAGATTGACCAAGCACTGGATCCTCAGTATAGAAAAGCTGTAGCAGATATGATACATGAGCTGTGCGAAAAAGCTCAGTTTATTACCACAACTTTTAGACCAGAGATGTTGGAGCATGCAAATAAGTTTTACGGAGTGAGATTTAGAAACAAAGTGAGCTTTATCGATTGTGTCACAAAAGAAGAAGCATTTGATTTTGTCGAAGATGATCAAACTCATAAATAATAGGATTTTTGTAAAAAGACCATTTTTACAGTTTGACAATTTTATAATATTTTTATGTAAATTTTGAATTTAGTCTAAATCTCAATAAAATTTTATAGAAAATATGAAGTAATGCAATAAAAAAAAACAATAAATTAATCCAAATGAATTCGAAACATTAACAGATGCTAAATTGGCTGTCAAATTAAATAATTACCTTAATCCCTCGTTCGATTATGCTGCACCACAAGTTAAGACACGCTTTTGGATTATGCACCAAAGTACATCTTGCCCATACTATAATAGCGTAATCACGCGTTTAAGTCCGTATTAAACACTGAAAGCCTGAGTTTAATGCGTCATCAAGACTCGATTTCAAAGTAAAAAATAAAAATATAAAAAATGAATTTTTTAATATTTTTTATTTCTTAATCTTTATTGCTGCACCAAATTCATAATTCAAAAGAATTATTTTTATTTTTTACTTTGTGGTGAATCATTATAGAACCAGGGAATACGGTAATACAATTGAATAGAAATGTTTAAACATAAAATTGGAACTAAATGACAAATAAAATAGAAAACAAAATAAATTAAAAATTCTATTTAAAAAAATAACAAAAAAAATTTATTTTATAGAAAAAACAAAAATCTAAAAGATTTGGAGTAAGACTTCGGGGCAGTTTTGAAAAACATCTTCAGTCTATGGTTTTAACAAACTGCAAAAAGCGTAAGGATTCGAAAAACACTCTTTTAACTTGGTGGGGCACATGTTGTTGAATATTTAAGTCTATGTTTGATGGATCTTTTTTTGCTTTGTTTAAAAAACTACTACGGATCACTTAGTGTTGGTGATAACGCCACTATTACAAAAATTTTAAGTAAACAAAGTGATGTTATGTTTTCTGATAGTGACTCAGAGATTAATTTTGAGAATTTAGATTCAAATCTAGAAAAAAAAGATTCTGAAATTTTTTGCTAAGAATTAAATATTGTCAAACAAAAAGCTGATCAATGTAAAAATGGCTATGAATACTTCAGTTGTTTCTTTAACCACACAAAATGTTGCACACAAAGTTCATATGTAATCGCCATAGTTCCATGTCCCATATGTAATCAATTAATGAAAAATAACTTAGGTTTTAAAGTACACATGGCTAAAAAGCATTAGCAAGTAAGTATTTTTTTTTCAAAATTCAAAGAGATATTTTATTACCAAAAAAATAATTTTTTTGTTTTAAAATTAAAATTTAAAAAAATAAAATGATAACAAAAATCAAATTTACATTTGACCATGATTTGGTTGTTGAGTTTTAGCTAAGGTTTTAGCAAAAAAAATTAATAAATTTGTTATATAATTTATTCAAATAGTGTTTATAAAATTACTTATAAAAAAATTAAATATTAAATTAATAAAATAATTAAATTAACATTTGTGTTTCCGGCTAATTTTGGACGACCTTTTTTAGGTTAATTAACAAATTCGTCAGATTCTCATATAATATTGGCTCTGAATCATTCAATTAATTGTTTAATTGTCATTGTTTTTTCTTTTTCCTTTTATTTTTTTTGATTTTTTAGTCTCCTAAAATTCGAATATGTAGTGATTTGTGTTAAAAAGTTTTTTGTTTGTGCGGTATATTTATCTCTTTTTTAATCTCCAAAAATTCGGAAAATTTTTTTTATTACGTAAAATCATAGGCATTTTACTATCTAAAATATTTAGTGGTAGTCTTTAATAGATAATAAAAATATTTGTGCTTAGATGTTTTTTTATTTGTGGAGAGCAGTTTTTGTCTTAGCGAAGTTATTTTTGTGCTTAAAATTTTTTCTATGTGGGGAAAAGTTTTTGATTTGTGGATGACAGTTTTTTTTCGGTGAGGATTAGGTAGACCCATTTTTTTTCTTAAAAAGGAATTTCAAAGGCTTTGACATAAAAATGGCAGCCACATTTAACTACATAGAAAGGCAAATAATCATTCGAACGCGATCATGACTGCTGCATACCAAAATATCTATTACATTCAATTTTTTTTCTTAACTCAATGAAATCATCTGGTTACAATAAATAAATTTAACGCTGTTGGATACCATTTTTACCATTTTCAAGAACTTCGGAGAGATAAAGATTATCTTGTTAATTGGTAGAACAAGTAGTTAATGTGCTTTAATGCTAAGAAGTGCCGAGTATTGCATTTTGGAAAGAAGAATTTAAACAAGAAGTACAGGATGAATCTTGGCCATGGAGTCAATGGGGTGCATGAAATAGAAGAGACTAGTAGTGAGTGTTATCTAGGCATTGTTACATCTAAAGTTTAAAGAAGGAAAATCAAGTTCGGAAAGCACCCAAAAAAGCGATCAAATTTCGGGAATGGTAATGAAATCATTTAAGCAGAATTCGATTGAAACAGTCCACAGTTTGTACATGACGTTGGTAAGACCACATTTGGAATATGCTATTCAAGCGTGGAGACCGTATCTGAAGTATTGGAATCTTTCCAAAGGAGAGCAACTAGATTGATGCAAGCAGTGCAACGCCTAAATTATGAGGAACCATAAGCAAAATTCAATTGAACATCAGTTGAAGAAAGAATTTTAAGAGGCGAGCTTATTGTAAATTGACTTAATGTTCCAAAGCAGTTTCAACTCAGTGCTCTTAGACTTAAATTCTCATTTCAGAGACAAGTAAAAAATTGCAACCAGAGATTTAACTTCTTTACCAAGAGTAAGCTTGTGGAACAGGTTAGTTGCAGAGATTGTTCACTCTAAACAGTAATTGATTTAAAGAACAAGTTGGACACGATAATTTTGTTACACTTATTAAAAATAAAAATTTAGCACGAATTATGATATTTTTATTTAATTTGTAAAATTTGGGAAAAAAAAAATTTTAATAGTTGATTATTCAAATGGATCTAAGCATAAGATATTTACCTAATTATTCATGATTTATCTATTTGTTTATCTGTACCGAGCTCCTTCAGAAAAAAAATAAATAAGAAAAAAAAATAATTTAAATAAATTTAAATAAGATAAAAAATAAATAAAAATAAAAAAAGGATAAATGAGTCTAAAAAAAACAATATTTAAAAACGATATGTTGAATTTGCTAGAGGTTAGACATGCTTAAATATTTGATAGTTCAGAAGAAAAAGAAGAAATTGTTAAGTAGAAATATGATGGAAATAACTTATTTTTAAATGTTTTGTTCCAGAGTTGTTTAAAAGTCCCAAAAAAAAGTCATTAAAAAAAAGTCCAAGTCCGAAATTTTTTTTAAATTTGCTAGATCAGGCTTCATATCAAAAAATTTATATACTCTTGGGTTGTCTAATGCAATAGATTTTTCATATATCAGAATTTTCTTGCAATTTTAGCATAAATTTCTTCTTCAGTATTCAAAATTTTAAAGCCTGGACTTGGACTTTTTTTTGGAAAAAAAATATTAAAGTATTTGGTCGGACTTTTGAAAAAAAAAAGTCTGGATTTGGACTTGACTTAAGATTTGTGACTTTTAAACAACTCGGGTTTTTCTATAAACATCATATTTATTTATTAAAACAATATCTTAAATTTTTAAGTTTTGTTTACAATCTTGATATTTTTGTAATCAAATTTATAATGTGTGGTTGAAAAGTAGAGTTGCTAAAATTGCAAGAAAATTCTGATATATGAAAAATCTATTGCATTAGACAACCCAAGAGTATATAAATTTTTTGATATGAAGCCTGATCTAGCAAATTTAAAAAAAAATTTCGGACTTGGACTTTTTTTTAATGACTTTTTTTTGGGACTTTTAAACAACTCGGGTTTTTCTATAAACATCATATTTATTTATTTAAACAATATCTTAAATTTTTAAGTTTTGTTTACAATCTTGATATTTTTGTAATCAAATTTATAATGTGTGGTTGAAAAGTAGAGTTAATCCTCCTTCAGAATAAAAATATTAAAAAATAAAATTATATGCACAATTTATACCTTTGTATACTTATTTGAATTATTCAATTAAATTTTTTGATTTTAGCAAATAGAAAAAAAGGAATAGATTTAGAAACTTTGGTTGATTTTAATGCTTGTTCAAACTTAGATGGTGATAATGATAATAAGTTTGTTGATTAAGCGTGAAATAATTGAACTTAATATAATAAAGCTAAAAAAAATATTTTTGTTACATTAGTTTATTTTCGTGAAATTGTTTGATTGTTTTTAAAAAATAACTTTATAACATTGTATCGTGACAAAAATATACAAAACCACAAGATTAACCAGGAATCCTAATGTGTTTCCCACATTCCATGTAGTTTCGGGAACCGAAATACATAATAGCTTACGATTTTTATTACCGTATTCCCTCGTTCGATATTGCAGCTTCAGAACCCGAAACACAACTTTGACGCAGGCAATAAACACCATCTCGCCCATGTTAAAACATTCTTAACTAACACCGCATGGTCTAAAGATGTGTTTTAAGCCTTGAGTCGGCAATAAAATCATGCTTTTTAAATTTAGTTCGGCATTTAAGCTTAAGATTTTTCCAAAAAATAAAAAATAAAATAATCATTTTTCTAATTTTTCTTTATAATATTTTTCTAATATAAATTTTAGAAAATTTAAAAAAATTACCTTTTTTGGCACTTTTAAAATTACGTAAATTTAGGTCAAACCCAAGTGATGAATTAGCAAAGTGTCGAATTTTTTTCAGTAATTTTTACAAATTAATATTTTTTAAAAAACTTTATTGAATTTTTATTAATATTTAAAAATTAATTTACAAAAAAAATTTACACTCAATACGGTTGTAATTTAGTTAGTCAGTTCGAACCTTACCGGTTGACTGACCAAATTTTTTTCCGACACAGAAACTCCTTTCAGCTCAGGAACCATTCCTTTATCACTTCCGTTTTCCGATTGATTTTCATTAGATTGCCTCTGTTTCATCATCTCTTTATGCTGTTTCTTGATTTTGTTGGCAATTTGTTTGAAATTTTTCATGTTTCCACCAGTTTTATTAGAAACCAAATTTGCTGTTTTAATAAATTGAGCCAAACTGGGTTGTCCAATTGGTACCTTGCTGTCGTTTTTGGTCCCAGATCTGCCTGATTTGGACCTGGAACTAAGAGGGTTTTCATCTGCACGGCTCGGAGTCGACTTTAAATTGTCATCATTCTCATTCTCATTCTCATAAAAAGAAACAACTTTTCTTGTACTATTTAACTTTTTTTCCGCGTTATTTATGCTAGTAATCGTATAATATGTATCATCTGCATTTTCATAATTTTGAGAATTCAAAATACTAGTTACTCCAGCATTGAACGAATTGGCCTTTTGGTTCATAAATTTCTTGAGAATATTTGGAGGAATTTTTTGCAATTGAATTTTGGATTTATCAACATCGGAAGAAACTCTCACGACACCACCGCCAGCTCGTTTTCCTTTGAGATACGGAATAAATTTTTGGTTGGGATTTTCATTTAATTTTTGTTTGTTAAAGTCCATTTTAAAGTCGATGTTTTGCTTAGGAACACTACTGATAGAGGCCGGAGCGGAAAAATTCAATTCAAATGAATCGGTTGTCTTTGATTTTGACCCAACATGGTTCAAGTATTTTGATCTTAGATTTTTGATTGAAAAAGGTTCACCGGAATTTTCATTTTCGATTATTCTGGTATTTTTATTAAAAGTAGTTTCTCTTTTAAAATGAATTAATGTCTGTGATCTGGTTATGGTGGACCTTCGGATGGGCAAGTCTTCGTTTTCTATTTGTTTAACAACAGTTGGCAAAACATTGTTTTGTTTTATTTCTTTTAGAATGCTTGGCAAGTTACCTAAACCATTTTTTTTTTGTTTATAGTAAATTAAATGTGATCGCCAATCATTAAAATTTCGAAATTGGTAGACAAAATTAGATGAGTTGTTAAAAGAAAAATTTGGTCGTGATCCCAAAGGTTTATTATGAAACACTTTAGAATTGGCCTGAGTGCGAACTTGCCAATCTCCAAGGATATTGTTGGCTTCATCATCCGGAATTAGGTTCAAAATTTTAAACTCGGTTGGCAGCTCCAGTTCTATTAGGGTTTGTTTAAGTTTATCATATTCTTTGTGGTCTAGATCGAAGCGGTGACATGGAAATAAGCTGTCTTGGTAGTTTACATGTTCGGTCTGATTTGACTCAAAAGATGTGGCTGATGAAGAAAGAGAATCCTGAGACAAAAACCGGCTAGAATCGTTTGTGTCCAAGATGTGGCAGCAGGATGTTTTTTTCGAGTATTCCGAACTCATTTGTTTAAAGCATAGATTTTTTTGATTTCACTAATAAATCTGTATTTAAGCTCATTTAATTAAATTAAATTTTTCCAAATTCATTTTCTAGGTTTCTTAATTAAAATAAAAAGTTTTTTATTTAAAACATTGAATGTGAACAACATAAGAGAAAAAACCGTATGGTAAAAGGAAAAGACGCGATTTTGTTAGACTTGTAGTCAAGAGTTCTTTCCGACAGCATTTCACCGATGTATTTCATTTTTTTAGAACACAAATAAACAATTTGTTGTGCCAAAGTAATTAAACTTTAAAGCTTACTTTAATAAAAAGGTAAATTATGTAAAACACAATTGCAAATATTTGATATTTTTTTATTATTACTAAAAATACAAAGGTGATGTTTTGAGCAAAATATTTATTTTTTTTGAAAAATAAAAAATTAAAGTTTATCCAATATAATATTAATGTGTTTATTTAATGAGTTCCAAGCAAATAGAGTGGGAATTAGAAAAAAATTTCTCAATGCTGAGCATGTAGAAAATTTTACTAAAATAAATTTTAAAACTCAAATTTCCCTTCAGGTCCGAATGCCGCATATGTAATCTCAGCGGAGTTTTGTTTTCAAGCTAAAAAATAAATAAAAAAGCTGCATGCATTTGATCCTACAACAAATATCACAGCTTTTTTACTTAGAAAATTGTTACAATTAAGTAATATTTTTTTTTGAGTCACACAACATCTTTCACCTAGATTTGAAAATTTTTTAAAATTAATTATATTTTTAACTAGGTAAATAATGGGCAATTAAAATTTACGAGCAACAGTTTAGAACAACACATTTAAAAATCAAATTAACTCTTTCTCTAAATTGTATCAAATGATACATTCAATGCGTCACCTAAATCGAGACAATTCAAAAACTCTGCGAGTAATTCTAGTATACTTGTAATGTATGTGCATTTTTAGAAATTTTTGCAAACACTCAATATTGATGATACTATAAATGTATCAGTTGATACAATTTACAAAACAAATTTTGGTATTTTAAAAAAGTAAATAGACATATAAATTTTTATTCTAATTTTTGCTTTAAAATTAAAATTTGCCTAAACAATGACGCAAATACTTAAAAAAATATCTACTTAATCATACGTAGAATCAAAAAAACTCTCATATCACATTTAAATAAATTGAAGTTATTTTTTTTAGATTTATTTTAATTTCACTTTTTATCTAAATAATATTTTAACTTATATCATTAAAATTTCCATAGAGGCGCAAAGATTTAGTTACAATGTTAATGAAAAAAAGCTAAAAAACTTTTGGAAATACTTTGCCGGAAGTTTACCTAATTCTATCTAATTTTACAAAAGTAAAAAAAACATATTTATATTACGATTTTATTCAATTGCATAAAATCTGTTAAACGTGCCAAAAATAAAATTGAATGGTGCATAACTTTTTAAGGATTGAATTATAACTAATTGTAAAAGATTATGAGGTCGTCAAAAGATCATGGACCATGCCATTGCTCGAGTAAAAAAAAAGATATTCTGATACTCTGTTCCCCTAAAAATTTTAATTAAAATTTTTAAAGACGCTTGGAAAGATTTTGAAGCAGAATCCTACTTCAAATTTAAAATGCACTTTTTTATATACTAATAATTCGGGATATTTTTTATCGATACTGTTAATAAACAAATCACTTTGATTCTTTTTGAGCTAATCGTATCAGTAAAGTGCCAATTTGAAGCTAGGAAAGTTGGTTTTTTTTTATTGATTTTAATCTTGGATTTTTTTTTCGATAAATAAACTTTCAATATTTAAAAATGTTAAAAAATAAATATAGTTGAAATCTTTAATTAGTTTAAATTTTTGTGTAAAATACCAAAATAGAAAAGTAAAAAAAATATTTTGCAATCATAATAAAACATTTAATTTGATTATAAAATAAAGCTAAAAATAAGATTGTCTTAACCTTAATAATTTGAGAGAAAAATGTTTTTAAAATAAATTTAATTGCTGAAATAATTGAGCAAACATTAAAAAAAATAATTTTGAAAATAACCATAAGAAAAGCCTTTTATATTTAAACATTATAATTAAGTCGATTTTAGTCTAAAGCAATTTAACTCTTAACTTATAAATTAGTTTTTAAAACAAATCAAGTCCGAATTGCAATTTGAATTTCAAAATTCAAATAGATAAAAAATCTAGTTTTCTTGTATTGATTTAAATTAATCTTAAACAAAATTTTATTAAATAGCTTAAAAATAATTTTCTATCTGTATATTCATTAAATAAATATTATTTTTGATTATTCATTCGACAATTTTTTCTTTATCAGATACTTTCTCATCAAGAACAAACAAATAAAACCATATGATTATCTGGAAAAATTTTATTTACCAGTTTTACGCATTGATTTTATTATCTTCTTTATAATAATCTTATTACTTTATAACAATCATCTTGAAAAAAAAAATCGCTTAATCAACTTAAAGTAAGCCCCTGAATACCAGTGTATGATGTTACTAATGATCCTGATATTTTTTAGAAGAGAATTTTTTACGGAAAATAAGCACGGATCCAATTTGGAAATATCACGAACGCTAGTTAGTTCGTATTTAAGTTTATTTAAATTTCCAAAATAAATTTTTTTAAGAGGAATTCTAACAATTTTGTTAATTTTTTCTTAATTCGACTTATTTCTCAAATGTCCATAAACTTTTTTCCTTTTTGATTTTATTTAATTATGAACCTTATTAAAAAAAAACTAATTATAGTAAATTTTAAAAATTTAATCGATTAGTGTAGAAAGGTCTGACATGAAAATTTAAGACACGAGAATGCTTAAATAAATTTAGGCCTTAAGTATATAGGAATAATCCGTATTTAAATGAATATTTAGTTAAGTCTATTTTATAACTAAAAATGTTGTTTCAAATTTAGGTAAACAAATTCTCGCAAAGTGTATTTTGCTTTCAGGATATTAGCTGTTAAGAAAAATAAATTTCATCAAATAAATTGGCTTCATTCACGATCCTACTTATCGAGTCTAAGCTTAATTAAATTTGAATTAAATAAAATCCTTTTGCGACTATGCTTGAGAATAATTTTTTTTTTCTATCACACTCTTAAATATCCAGGATTAAGTACCTTTTTATATTGAATATCTCTCTCTGAATAAAATGAACCTTTTTAACTACTCAACATAATTTAATTTTTAATTATTTTTTTCTAATTTAACTAACCCAATTTTTATGCGAAATGCCAAGATAAATTTTTATTCTTAATAATTTAAAAATATCTTTAAATAGTAATTTGAATAAAATATTTCAACTGTTATTTTTTAGTTTTTTAATTTAAGTTAATAATTTAAAAATTTATAAGCATTATAAATTAAATCTTATAAAGCCCTAAAATTAAATAAATAGCTGAATTTTTCAATTTAAATCTTGAATTAAAAATAGCAAAATCTAAATTTAGTGCGAATAAATAGGCGATATTTAGTTTTAGACCCTAATTATTTTTATATTTATTCCATCATTAAGCTCAAATATTTGACTAATATTTAATTGATTTTTTTTTATCAGATAATATTGACTTAGGAAAGTCTAGAATTTTTTAAATATTTTAACTTCTTTACTTAAGTTAAATTTCAATTCTAAGAAAAACTTTCAATTTTTATTCAAGTATTGTGTTCCGTTCTTTATTTAAAAAAATTTTTTTTTCATTATTTTGATTTATTGCTTTTATTTTAACCTAAAAGCAGACTTTCTAATGATGATGAAAAGAACCAGCTTTTAGTGCCATTTAACAATAAAAATTTCTGAAGAATTCATTTCAAAATTTGAAATTAGATTACTATTTATTTTTAGACTAATGGCAATTATATTATGGCTAAAAAAACTTGTTTGAAATTAAAAATAATTCTTCAGGCACTAGTTGAGTTAAAAAAAATTAAAAATTTGAATTTGAAAATCAAATAAAGTAATTAAAATAAATAAGAATGAGAAAGAATTTAAATGTAAATCAAAAAATTACAGTTTTGAATTTTCAATGAAAAAAAAAATGAACTATATTATATCTTCTTTTGAATTAAATTTTTATTTGAGAATTATGAAAATACATATCTAAAAAACAGATTGACAAAATTATCACCATGGCAATATAATTATTATACTTTGAAATCAATTGACAAGTTATTTAAAGATAATAAATTTTAAAGATTTTTTTCATGTAATTTAAATTATTTGATTGATGATAACAAATTTATCCCAATCAAAACTAATATTATAAATCTAATACCAAAGAAACACATGCTTAGATAAGAGACTAATACCAAATCTTGCTTTTAGGAATAAGTACCATTTATTAATTTTACGAATTTAATACCTAAAAGAAAAATTGCAAAATATAACTTAACTATTTAAATAATAAAATCAACAGCATCAATTAGTAGTTAATACTGTGATAGTTTAATATTTGATTTTTCTAATATAGACATAAAAATTTAAAAATTATAACTCGTTCAAGCTTTTTTTTCAATTTTGAAACTAATATTTTTTTTTAGAACAGATCTCTCTTTGACTTAAAAAAATGTCTTTAACAAAATTTAAAAATTTAATTAATCTTACATCTAAATATTTTATTTATTCTTGTTTAATTAAAACAAATTAATATTAATTTTATTTTATTTCAATATATGATAACCAAGTCTATCCGGGTGCCCTATTTTTTTTTGCATATTTCGCACCCATTTTGTTCGAAAACCAAATTTTTTTGACTAATCGAGTTAAATCTGTTTAACCCTTTAAAGCCTAAAAATTATAACCCCATTTTATATATCATGAAGAGCGTATCCTAAAATTCTGAAAATATTCTCATATATAAAAAAACATGTGCTGAATCGAAAAGTGGAAAAAAGTTAGACCTCAAGTTATACTAAGGACCTATAAATTTTTTTTTGCCGAATTACTAATTCGATACTTTTTCACCTCATTAGACGTAATCAAACCTTAAGAGAAAAAAGAAAATATTAAATTTTTTTAGAAATATATCACACATATCGATTCCTCTCTTCGAGTTCTTCATGCTACCAAATTTTTTTAGAAAACATCTTTTAAAATAAAGGAGATATAGCAGTTTTTCAAATTTGGCCACCCTATTAACACATAACCCCTTTAGATGTCGTTACCATTTTAATTTTCATTTTTTTCTTAAATTTTTAATTTCGATTAAAATTCATTTAATTCTGTAATTTCGGTGCGTAATTGCGCAGGAATAAAAAAAATAAAATAAAATCTTGAGAAAAAATGTTTTTTGAAATTCTTTGGCTAAAATCGGACCAAAGAATTCCGTACTTATCGATAAAAAGAAGCCAATCCTAGTTTTAAGATTTCAATAAAAAAATGGAAATTTAGATGGTTGTTTTGATCAATGACTTCATATTGTTATAAAAATCAATCTTTTATTTTACAATTGAAAAGATCAGTTAATTATCATTTTTTTAATCTAAATAAGATGTCACCATCATCTGCTACTCTTGTAAGCTGATTGTATCCAAAATGTCAATCTCAATGAATTTGTATCTGTACTTTTAAAAAGAAATATTCCTAATTTCATAACTCAAAATTTTTTTATTTAAACTTAATTGTTTTAACATTAGAGGTATTAAGCATTTTTTCGTGTTTTTTAATCCAAAATATTTTTAAAAAATTTTACAGAGTAATATTTTTTTTTAAAGAAAAAGATAAAATTTACATAATTAAGTAATAAATGGAATTTATTTATTGGAAAAATCGGTTGAAAAGATTTGGGAATTTAAATTTTTTTTAACGAGTCAAATGGCTAATTTGAATGCTTCTAGTGTTGAAGTACCTGAGGTATTTTTAATTTAAATAACGCATCAAAATTTTATTTGTTCAATTATATTGAAAAAAAAAATGTTATTTGTTTTAGCTTACAACAAATTTAAAATAAAATTAAAAAAACAACATCTAATACATATAACTTTAAAAGCTTTGCATCAAAAGGCTTCTTATTTGATTATATTTCTTTGTGATAAAAAAGTCATTGAAAAGAAATGCACTCAATTTTTTAACCTTTTTTTTTTAAATATTTGGTACAAAAGAACCGAATTTGTAAATCTCATAATTTTTTTTAAGGTTAATAACAATATCTTCAAACGAAACATGATGTTGCATTTTTATCAGCATTCTGGTAAAACTTCAAATTTAGTAGAAATCAAATTTTTTTAAATTTTGAGCGAAGTGTATTTTGCAGCGATTTTAAAATCATTTTCAGATTTTGATAGTTACGTTTTTTTGTACCGAATTTGACGAGGCCAAATACTTTCAACCTGCCTGAAATATTTTTCGCTAATATTTTTAAATCTACTGTGCTGGAAAACCTTTTTAAGCGCTAAATAAAAGAGGGAATTTAGGCTATTTGGGGCGTCAAAAAATGTTAGGACAGTGGTAAGCTTTTATTATTTGGTGAGCCTAAGAAAAAGGAAACATGGTATTTTCTATGAACGAATTTATTAAATAAATTTAAAAAGTCCTGCTTTTTAAAATGGTTTACAATACATTTTTAACCTGGCTACTCTTTAATTCGGAAATATTGAGAATATAAAATTGAAAAAAAAATTGATAGTTTCTGTTCTTAAATTAATACACAAAATTCGAATTGATTAGATGCTGTTTGTTTACAAGATCAAACACGCTGAAAAATTTCCATTCACCAACTCCATGTAACAATTGGTAAAATTTTAAAATTGTTAATTTATCAAATTATTATACAAAATCAAGACTAAATGCGACTACACTAGTTCCAACACTTTAACTACACCCTGACTATTAGCTGAAAGCAAATAATTCTGATTGCTCCAGCAGACTGCACTCACAAAATCATTAAGACCCTCATCTTTTTTGCCAGTGCCATTTTCATCAAACTTGTAAGTCAACAAAGGCTTGGACAATTCATTGCAATACAAATAAACAGTGTTATTTTCGCTGCCAGTCACAATGTAGCCATTGTGGGCTTCCAAGCCAACAAAATTTTTCTCATTTACATGTCCCGTAAATGACCTGATGCACTGACCCTCATTTATCTTCCAAAGTTTAAGAGTGCTGTCAGTCGATGCACTAACAAACTCGTTTTCGCTGCTGAATTTAACATAAGATACTGCTTTTTTGTGACCGCGGAACAGTGACACTGGTTCTTTGGCATTTCGGATGTCGTAAAAGTGAATGTTGTGATCAGCTGTTCCGAACAAGACATGAAATTTACTGTCCGGTTTGAAGTCAACACAACAAACATTTGATTTGGCATCAATTGAGAGCAGGGAATAGTCCGAGTTGGTTGACCAAATTTTAACTTTGGAATCATCACTGCCACTAGCTATCAGTCTTGGATCAACGTCACAAAACTGAACCCCCCAGCATCTTTTCTCATGCTCTTGATAAGACCTGACCAAAGAACCGGCTTCTGCGTCCCACAAAGTTATCACACCATCGTAATCACTGCAGGCCAATTGTTGCCGAAAGTACCGGTTCCAGCTGACACATGACAATTTGGCATTGTGGACCATTTCGTATTGCGGATAATGAACTCCGTATGGCCGCTCGATTATATTGACAAAATCGAAAATTTTTATTCTCTTGGTCACACCAGCCATGGCAAAGTGTTCATATGATTTGTCAAAGTCGACCGAGCTGACGATGCTGGACACTGAGTGCAAATCACTGTTGTAGTTTACCGAAGCAATGCTCTTGAGCTCGGTATAATTGGTCAACTTGTTTACAGTGTTTCTTATTTGGTCAAGAACTCCGGTTTTTGGTCCTTTGAGATTGAAGTCCTTCAAATCTTTGTTGTGAGACTGGACGTAAGTTTGGCTAAGTTCGTCAAAATAGCGATTCATTATTCGTTTTTTGTTGCTGAGAATTGATTGAATTTTGTTTGTTGGTGACAGTAGGGCCTCTTGGGTGTCAATGGTCTTTTTTTCCAGATCATCACTCTCTTCTTTGGATGATTTGTTCGATTCACATTTTGCCTTTAAATTGTTCAAGCACTCTTCAACTTGTTTACAATCTTCGTTGACCATTTGTAGTTCATATTGAATTTTGTTCAATTCTTCGGTCTTTGATTGCTGTAAATGTTTCAAAAAATCGTACAATAACAACTCATTTACTTTCTTATTTGTCTTTAATTAAGAAAATTTTTAAATAAAATTTATTCATTTTAGGCAAAATGTGATGCTATGGGAGATTTACAGGTATATTTTTTTAAACCTTTTTACTGAGTGAAAATTTTAATATGATATACGTTTTTCCTTAATATTTAAAAATTTAAATTTTAATAAAAAAATTATTTATTAGGACTATCTATTTAGTGACATGTCCCATTGAATTAATTAAAAAATTTAATTAGTTTTGAGACAAAAAAATCAAATAAGAGACTAAAATTTAATGCATTCGTGGCATGTTAGATTTTAAACCTCAGCCTTTTACCTAAAAACTACCGCCAACAATTTCTCACGTCACAAAGTTTTATTTTAAAATTAAAACAATATTTTTTTTTCAATATAAACTGTAACAATTTGATATCAATGTTGATGTTACAGTATTTACTTTTTTGTTAGTCACCAATTTACTGGTCACGTAATTAATGACCAGTCTTGATCAAAAACTTGGTTATCTTTTAATTCACTACTTTAATTAAATAATCATTCATGCAATAGACCCTATATATTTGGGTCTAGCTGTGTGTATTGTGAATTTCGGAAAAAAATTTAAAAAACTTTCCCAAGACACTAAATTTTTTCCTCTATATTATATCACGTACGTTTTTTTTGTTCTAAAATTCAGAATGCCAGGTTATGTTAGATTATTTGACCACATTACATATTATATAATCATTATTAATTGATTACCACAAAATTTATTTTGATCACACATTTAAAAAAAAAACCTATTCCTTAAAATAAAAAATGAAATAAATATAGATTTTTATTAACAATTTAACTAATATCTAAACAATTGAAACACCTTGTTTAAAGATTTTCTAATAATGATGTAAAAAATTAAAAAATAATTTTTAATTTAAATTAAATTTTTTTTAAAAACAATTGAAATATGCCTTAACAAGAGTATGAAGAGTTTAAAATCTTTAAAAAAAATTAAAGATTTGATTTATCAAAATAAGCATTGAAAATAAATTTAAATGCAAACAATATGTAGGTTGTTTGGAGATATAGTTTATATGGTTATTCAAAAACAGTTTTAAGTGACCCTTTATTATTATTCAGAAAGCCTTTAAAAATCACGTTTGCGATCATCAAATGTCCAACTTGCTGCTTCAAAGATATTTTGCTAGTGTTTTATTTGAACTAACTAATTTAAATCTTAATTTTGATTATACATTTTCACCTGTAAAGTTCAGTTTGAAATCATTTTTTTGCAAAAACAACTTTGTTTGAATAAAAAAAATTGAAATATTAAATTTACTTTTAAAGCTTTCTATTCATGCCTTAATTTTCATATAATCTTGAATTCAAAATTTAAACTACTTAAATCAGCTGGTTGAATTATTTCAAATTAAACTAAAAGTTTTGGACAAAAAATTAAATAATAAAAACACTGACTAGACTTATAAAAATTTCATGACTTTTAACTTTAAATTATTTGATTATCAATATCATATTTAAAAAAAAACTTTATAAACTACTAATAGCTAAAAGAATAACAAATTTATTTCTAACTAAATTTTTTTTGAGATATTTTGCATCTTTCTTTCAATAAATCATCATTTGTTTTTTTTCAAACGACATAAAAAAGAAAGCTATTAATTAAGAAGTGTTTTATTGTATAATAAAGACCTAAAATGTGTATTTTAAAATTTAAATACAAATAAAAAAACTAATCATGATTTTAAAAGTAAATTTATACATGAAATTTACTTATTTAAAATTAAATAATTCTCATTTAATATTCTCATAATTAAATAAGTATTATTTTATTAAAAATTATAGGGAAAGATTTTATAACAATGCAAACATTAATAAAAAAACAATTAAAAAATTTCAATTTAATTTTATTTTAAGCATTAATATTAAATTTTTTCAACTAAATATTTTTATCTATTAATTTTTATCTCCAGTTAAATTTTATCTTTTTGGTCTTTTATGAATTGAATTTAAACTGATGCAAATATTGATTTAAAAAAATATTTTGAAACCGGCTTAAGAATTTTTCTGAATAAGCCAATGTAAAAATTTTCATTAATTATAAAAAATTCATTTAAAAAATGTTACTTATTTATCGACAAAAAATATTTGTTGTAATTTTGAAGAAAAGAATAATTAAATTTATAAGCTCATATCTCAAATTTTAAAACTTAAACTTATGAAATAATTCACAGCTTTATAGAAATAATCAGAAAATTAAGATCATGTTCGTTTAAAAATCAATATAAACATTACAAATAGTTAAACATTTAAAAAAAATTTAAAAAAATATTAATTTTAAACAGAAAGGTATTCTTTTAAAAATGGTTTACCCGAAAAAAAATATCCTTTTTAAAAAGAAATTCAGATGATGAAAAAGGTTTAAGCTTTTTAGGGCAAATTTTATTTATTTTAAATGAATTTTATTATATTTATCACTAAAATAAAATAAAATCAAACTTACGTATTTTAACTCTTCTTTTTTTTGAGCCAGAATTTCGATAATATTATTTACTTCGTCAATGTTCAATTCGCCTTGAGCCGAATTAATGAAATCCAAAATTGTACTGGTTGTCTTTATTTAAATTTAAATTTAATTTTTTTTTATGAAAATAAATATTACTGCTTGAGAAACTTTAAATTTTTTGCTGTTTGAAACTTCCTTATATCTTTCAATTATTTGATTAACTAAAAACAATTGAATGAATTTATTTTCCAATTTAAAGTCAAATTTTAATTACGAGTAAAATTTGGAAAGACATCTTTATTTATGGTGCATGGCGTGTTGCATTTAGGACATCTATGTGTGTGTTCAAGTGCGGTCTGGATGCATATTTGGCAAAAACTGTGTCCGCATTTGGTCACGTGAGCTACATCGATTATGTCAAAGCAAATGGGACTAAAGTTTAAAATAAAGTTTGAGCTTCTTTTCATTTCAAAAAATTTACCAAGTCAATTCGGCATCGGCGTCGGTGCTGAGTACACCTGTAATGGGTCTTTTTTTGATTCTATGAGCATTTTCTTTTGCAGAATTATAAGTTGCGTCATTTGAGTTGTTCGAGGCCTGAATTGGAGTTACATTTGTTTCCAAAGGATTAGATGGATCTGTACTAGCGCTTGTGGTTGCAGAAGATTGTGAAGGATTTGGAGGAACTTCGTTCGATCTATCTCCAATTGAATTACTCGAATATCTGTTTGCATTTGAATTCCGACTTATTGGGGTTCGAGCCGATGAGGAACTGGCTGCTGTCGACATAGCACTCACAGCCGAATTTGACGGAGCTTTTTTCGACATTAAATTCTAATTAATGATTTATAAAGTTAGTTAGTAATCTTAAATGCTTGAATTAAATTAAATAAAATAAAAAGCATAGAGTAAAATTTTATGATTTTCAAAGCATTAAGAAATCAGTAAGAGTTCTCTGATGATGGTAAAAAAATAGAAGAAAAGATTTCCAATTCGACTAAATTAGGGCTCTGCATCATCTCGCTCTATTAGTGTATATAAGAAAAAAATTGCTCAGACTTGTTTTATTTTGAAGTATTTTTGCTCAGTTAATTTTAAATTAAATTGTGTATGTCTTTTTTGTTTTTTATATTTTTATATATTTTGCAAATATTTCTTTAATTTTGGTTTGTTCTAGAAAAAATCTTTAGCAAAAATTTTTTTTTTTTTTGTGAGTTATTTAAATATATTTTGTTTTTAGAATAAATCATCATGATTTCAAAAAATTTAAGTTTTTTGTAAAAAAAAATTATTCAGAATACGGAAACTATATAAATTCATATACATATAGTTCATTTTTTTCGATTCAAATAAATGAATTTATTCAATCTTGAAAAAGTAACTAAAAAGTGATTTATTTCAAATATTTTTCTCAGTCCTTAACAGAAAATTTGATTGATAGCTAATTATACAGATATTTTACATTGAAATAGAACAAGTTAAATTTTAAAAAAAAAAAAAAAACACTACGAAGTTTACTGATAATCATCACTCGATTCACAATTTATTTAAAGCATTAGCAAAATTTTTCAACGATTAATTAATCTAAATGTAAATTTAAAAGCTTTCTGAAATTCAGCACTAAAGTAGAAAACATTAATGAAAAAATCAAATAAAAATTTTACTAGCAGTTAAAAATTTGCTCTGTCCGTGCAACAAGGTACAATAATCAAAAAAAAAAGCTTGATAGTTCCTTAAATTTTTTGTATCTTTAGAAAGAAACAAATTTTGTTTTGAAAGTAACAAAACAAAATCAACCGACTTTATTTCTAACCGCTTCATTTTTAGACTAAATTTTATTTTTTTTATACTAATTAATTCATAAAATTATTTTTTAATATTTTTTTTTGCCAATTTAAACTCAGAAAAATAATTTTTTATATGAAAAAAAAAACTTAACTGAATTCGCAGAAAGGATAGTGCTCGATCTCCAAGCGGCTTACCGACAGAAGTTGGTTATTTTAATTTTTTATTTTAATTTAATAAGTAATAAAATTAATTAATTTCTTATTTAATTTCGACAATTAATAACTAATTTGTGAAAAAATTGGTTTAAATTAAAAATAACAATTAAAGTTTGTTCAAAATCAAAAATTATTAAACCTTTTAAAAAGGGGGATATCGGTTAAAAGTTTGTCTATTATGCAAAATTTTATTAACTCAAACAAGAACTGCTCTCCACAAAATAAAACTTATAAACACAATTTCATTCATTAAAACTTAAAAAACTTAATTGTTTTCAATGAAAACTCTAATGATTTGACGCTATTAAATACCCGAGTTTGTTTTCCTAATTATTTATACAAAAGAACTATAATTAATCAAAAATAAACAAAAAATCAAATTTAAAAGTTCTTAATTTGTAATCTTCTCTATTTATTAAAATCAATATTTTTGTTACTTTCATTCTAAATTAAATGGTACAGATTTAAATTTTTTTAGTTCACAAATTTGATTTTTTTCTTCTTTTTAAATTCCTTCCAATTAAGTAAACTGATTAAAAAATATTTTTAATTTATTATATTTAACGTAAAAGAAAGTAATTTCATAGTAAATTTCATAGTTAACACTGCTTGTTCAATTCAGAACTATATCAGAATATAAAAATCATATCGGAATTATATTCTTCCTTAATAAAATTACTTAAAAGGAATTAAATAAGATTTTAAAAAATTTATTATAGAATATCATGACCATACATAAAGATTTTAGCGTTTAAAAGGTAATTTTATCATAAAAGTGTATTATATGTATTTAAAGATAGGGTATATTTTTTGTCAGTAGATATTTATTTTTTTTAGTAGATATTTTTTTTTAATAAAAATTAGATAAAATCAATAAGTAGTAGATAATAGTTTTTAATAGTAGATATTTATTTTTTCAAACATAGATAATTAAAAAAAAACATAAGAAAAACAGAAAGAAAAATTACCTTGAATTACATAAACAAAGTAATTGACACTTAATTTCTTAAACTTTTTGACGGCTGCTCACTTTCATTATTAGATTTTTTTGGTCTTCCACGTTTACGTTTCTCAGAAATTTGAATCTTGTTTTCGACTAGATCTTGGACTGCTGAATTTGAAGCCAAAACGAGTTGATTTTGATGAGAGACATTAAAGATTGTATAGTTTATCTTTCTGGTACATTTCCAACACCCGATTGTTGCTTTTTTCCCATGCTTCTTTTGAATTAGCGTTGCTGTGCTGGTGGAGACAATCTTCGATACAAACTTGAACTTCTAGACTTGTTCGAAGCTTAAGCGAAAGCATTTTTTTTGAACAAGAGCTACACTTTTAAAATTGCTTTTTGCCAAGTTTTGTAACTCTTTTTTCCTTTTTTGAACACTTATTTCCGTCTATCTGGCCTTGCTCAAGAGACTCTACAAATTCGGCAATGTGAGCATAAGTTTCGTATTCGTCGTAAACAGTGTTAGTTCCGCGCTTAGTTTGAATTTCTTCTATGTCTTCAACATCATTATCAGTATTATCAAGTTGATTTTCCTGATTATTGACTGATAAGAGTACAGAAGTTGAGGAAGCTTCAGACATTTTTTGTTTTATTTTTTTTTTGAAGTATAATTCATTGAATAGTATATCAAATATGTTTAGCTTATTTATTTATTTATTTAATATTTAATTTAGAGGGAATAGTTCCTTTTGGCAGCTCCGAGCGGCGTAGTGCCTTCTTTTCAGCCAGCCTGTTAGGAATATTTTGTAATTAATTATTATTATTATTATTATTAATATGTTTAGCTTAATATATTACGCAATTAAGAAATTAATTTAATTCAAACTGGTAATTTTTTGAAGTGTAAGTGTCAAAAAACAAAAAATTAGCACTTTTATGATAAATATCTACTTCAGAAAACAATTATCTACATTTGAATAAAAATATCTTTTGAATACTATTTTTATCTAATTAAAAAAATTATTTATCTACTATTTATTTTATCTACTTTTTTAAATAAAATTATCTACTAAAAAAAACATTTATCTACTAACGAAAAACTAGGCCTTTAAAGATATTTTATTTGTTAAATGAATTTTCTAAAATAAGTTTTGAAAAAAAAATTTTGCATTTTAAACATAGATTCGAATAATAGTACTAAATAATAAAAATAAGAGGCTCATTTTCAATTTTAGCATTTAAGAAATTTATCTGACAGTCAAAATCAAAAATCGAATTTCATTATTTCAACCTGAAGATTGAGGTGAATTTAACATAAGCTTTTAGATATTTGTAACAATTTTCAATATCGGTTCTAGGAATTCAAATTGGTTCACTTTTATGAAAAATATTGATTTACTATCGTATAATTTTTTTTTAAATAAGTTTTTTGAACTCATATGAATCATTTTTAGTTTAATCAATTAATTTTTAGTTGATTTAAAAACTTTTGATTTAAAAAAAATCTCTTAATTGTATTGACAGGAAAATAATTAATAGAAAAATCTTCATTAGATAAAAATATTTTATTAGCCGCCGTGTAAGGTCGAAATAAAAGTAATGTTGTCATTATCATTGAGTTCGTATGTAAGATTTCCCTTGAAAAAAATTTAATTATTAGAAAATAAAATTTAATTTTCTTAATCAATTTACTAAAAGATCCCAATCCGAGTCATTAACCAAAATCAAAATTCCGGGCCGACTTAACACAAAATAATAGCTAATTCAAGATGAAATAAAAAAACTTACATTGTTTCATCCTGTATGAAAAGCTCGGGCTTTTGCTTAAGTAAATTATCCTTAATCCAGGCTAATAAATCCTTTATAGTCCCTAGAGTCAAAATTTAATTAAAAATTTCATTATAAATTTTCTTTCTTTTTTACATTTTCTATTATCGGGTAGCTCGATTTGATGTTTTTTGACATTGTTAAACAAGAGCTCGGCGCCTCCACTCAAACAACAAAAAAATAATTACTTTATCCTTTTAGTTTATCTAATCTACCTGAATTCTATTGTTAGATGAAGCATTTTTTTGGACCAAAATTATTTTTTTAAACGTTTTGAAAAAAAAAAACTACACCAAAACTTTTTTCATATGTTCATCTCGACCAAAATTTCAATTTGCATTTAAACTTGCAATTTGCAATATGCTTAGCATTTGAAATAATGAAAAACTAAGCAAAAATTTTTAAATTTAACATTTTATTTTGTTTCCCAAATAAAAAAAAAAAAATTATCGTAAAACTAGAATAAGGACTCTTGATTTAAAATAGCTTAGCTTACACTTTTACGCTTTTGAATCTTAATTTTAATTAGCTAACTTTTAACAATGTCAGATGTTAAAACTGAATACAATATTGAAATAACCAGCGACAATTTACGCGAGTCGATCATCGGAATCGCTCTGGACATCAGGACCGAATGGCGCAAGCACCCACTAGACGAAATCAAAATCAGATACATGAACGGCGGAGTTACTAACCGCTTAGCAAGCTGTTACCTAAAAAAAAATGGCATAAACACTACAGACACCCTGTTGTTCCGCATTTACGGCAAAAATACCGAGCACTTTATCAGCCGAGAAGATGAGATAGAAACCATGAAAATAATGAAACAAGTGAACTTGGGCCCCGAGTTTTTTTCTAAGTTTAAAAATGGAATTTGCTATGAATTCTTGCCAGGAAAAATAATTGACATGAATATGGTCTATGATGAAAAAATCTATCCAAAAATTGCCAGAGCGTTTGCCAGCTTGCACTTGATTAATTTCAATGGTTTTGTTCTGCACTCTAATCTAGAGCCCGGACAAAGTCCGTTCATTTTTCCAAAGATAAGAGAAATCTTGAATTTGGTTCATGAAGACTACAAGGCGCACATGAGTCACATGACTGACGATTTTTTAGATAAAATTCCTTCTAGACAAAAGTTGCTTGGCGAAGTGGATTTTTTGGAAAATTATTTTGAAAAAATTCATCTAGAGCATGAATCAATAATTGTTTTTTCCCATAATGATTTACTTCTAGGCAACATAATCTACAATGAAAAGGAAAATTCAGTCAAATTTATTGACTATGAGTATGCGGGCATTAACTTTCAGGCATATGATATTGCCAATCATTTTAATGAATTTGCCGGAGTTGATAATCCGGACTATTCGAAATTTCCAAGCAAAGAATATCAAATCAAGTGGTTGAGAATTTATTTGGAAGAGTTTTATTCCAAGATCAACAGATTTTATTCAAGACAATCGGGCGAGCCGGTTCTTATTGATGAAGAGCGATTGGACCAGTTTTATGACGAAGTGAATAAATTCACATTGACGTCACATCTAATGTGGGCTATTTGGAGTTTGGTCCAGGCTCAAAATTCGGATCTTGACTTTGATTTTGTCAAGTACAGTTATCAACGATTTAGTGAATATTTTAAGCGAAAATCACAACTTTTAAATTTGTGAATATTTAAAAATTTAATTTTTTTTTAATATTGCTTTAGTTTTTTAGACTTAATAAATTTTAAATATTTTGAAGTTTTTGCTTGATTTATCGAAGCGGTGTGAGATCCTGTTATTTTTGAAAAAATTTTTAAAAAAATTTCAAAAATTCATCTTAATTTAAATCATTAAGCATTTTAATTTAGATTTTAGTATTCGACCAAGCAAAAAAATCCTTTGTTACTTTTATAATGAACTGGTAAAAGTAAATAATTTATATATGCATGAAAACAGCATTTTATCTATTGATTATTTTAAAATATTTCCAAAGATAGATAATTTTAGGGTATAGAATGGATAAACTTTTGGAGAGTCGGTAATTTTTATTAGAAAAAAATTAATTTGTCATTTTAAATGAAAAATTTAAAGGGTAAATGAAATCATTCAACGACATGAACCAAAAGAATTTTTCTGGTTCATAAAAAATTCTCAGACCGACCCAATTATCCAATCTGGACCACAGTAAGATTGATATTTTTATAATTATATTTCATTATTAAATTTGAAACAATTTAGAAGAATAAAAAATTTTTTTGAATATTTTTCCCAATAAAAAATTAATTTAAAGTGAATTTTGGATTTCCGAAATTTAAATTAAATTAAAGAGTAAAATGCATTCTTGAAATAAATAACTCTTAAGTTCTTTAAAAATTATTTAGCGAAAAAATTCAAAAAATGTTATAAAGAAAAGTTAATTTGAACCATATATTATAACATGAACTAACTAGATGATCTTTTTTCGATATTTTAAATTTAAACTTAGCTAGATGTAAAAATTCAAAATTTTTATAAAGCCTTTTTTTCTCAGCTTTGCGCCAGAAATTATCCGAGGAAATCAACATTTGATCGATTTACCTTGAATTTTATAAATTTTTCTAATCAATTTTTAAAAATTCGTTTTTGGAAACTTTTAGCTGATTTGTTTTTATCGATTAAAATTTAAAAGCTAATTTTTTACAAATTTCTATTAATTGATTTTTATAAAAGTAGGAAAGGGTAAAGCTAAAATGTATTTAATAGGCAAATTTAGGTAAAAAAATAATACAAATTGTTTTTCCTAGAATTTTAATGTTTGTCTTTTTAAATGAAATCAATTAATAAATATGAAATCTAAAGGTGTTATTCTAATGGTTTAAAATGTTAAAATTAAAAAAATTACTTTAACTTTAAATAAGGAAAATATACACTAGGAACAAAAATTTGGAAAAAAGAATTTTACCTTCTCCAAGTATTTCAACAGAGCTTATTCGTTGAGCAATTGATTGATTTTAAAATTTAAAAAAAAAATAAAAAAATTTAGTTCTGTTACTTTCTCTTTTAAGATTCGGAAAATTCTTTCAAATTTAATAAACAAATAATTTTAAAAAATTTAGAATTAAATTTCAAGATGTGGAATTGTTGCTTTGTGTATGGCACTTAATTCACTTAATATAAACTGTAAAGTAGATATCCTAATGAATAGAGCACGTGAGCTAAATTATTCTAAGAGTGGCGAGATTTTTGATAGTAAAGTTTTTTATTTTTAATTAGCGTTATGAAAGTTCATTCAAGCCTTCAATAGATAAAGAAAAAAAAGTTATAATTTTTTTCTTATGATCTGTTCTGCAAATGGAAATAAATCAAACAATTTTTGTTTCATTTAATATAAAAGTCTTTAAAAATTCTGCTAGTTAACTACTTGTATTTCTCAATTTTTGTTAATAAATACAATTTTTTCTGAGGAATCCTTAGCTTGGTACAATTAATCAAATAAATAAATTTATTCGTTATAAATTTAAATAAGTAAAATTCACAGAAGGCCATATCACAAATAAACTTCTAACTTATGATGGATTCTTAAAATCCTTCATTTGATCATTTAAACCACAAGAATTACCAAATCAAAACCAGTCCTTCTTTTTTATGATGAAAGATTTTTAAACATGGGCCCCGTACTGCAGAGACATTTTAGAGATTTTTTCTCCCTCAGCCAAGTTCGAAGAGTAACCTGTATATTAGATAAGGGCAGTACATTAAAAAGGTACTGGAAAATAAGATGCGCGCCTCCACAATTATCTAGCTGAATAGAATTGTTCAAATTTTTATAATGATTTTTTTTAATCTTAGATTTTTTCTTGATTCATGATTTTTGATGATACTTTTTGAATATTCTTTAACTTTTTTTCACTAAATTAACTTCAATTTCGGTCAAAGAATAAAAAGAATTCCAGTTTTATATTATTATTCGAAATAAATAAAAATAAAATTCCTAAAAATTGGAAAAATTTTTCACTCAATCTTTCAAAAAGTATTCTGAATTCATCACTTTAAAAACGATTTTTATATAACATATTTAAAGTAAAAAAGGGAAATTCATTGAATCATTGCAGCATTGTATACTTTTTCTAAATGAAAAATAAATTTATTTATTTTAAGTTTTTATACAATCATATAAAAATTCAGAAGTGACTTTAATATCAGCATTTTCCAAGCAGTTTGTCCAAGAGAAAAAAAAATGAAAAACAAACTGCTTTTTGTTTTTTTATTCTTTTAAAATATGAAAAAAAAATTATCTAACATTAGAGTGAAGCTTAATTTTTAATTTTTTCTAATAAATTATGAGCGATTAACAAAAAAATTTCTTTAATTTAAAAAAATGCAAAGAATAAGTAAAATTAAACAGGAAAAAAATAAATAAACAAAATTTGTTCATAGAAAATTTTTCAGACTCACTTGAAACAAAAGCTGCTCTAGTGTGTTTCATTTGCAAAATAAGTCTTTGACCATCAAAACAAAAATTTTATCGTTTAATACTGAAAGCTTGAATTTCATAATGCTTTTTTAATTTTTTAAATTTAATATGGTTTTATTTAAAGTTAAATTTTTGGCCAATTTAGCCCAAGAATATCCCGATTCAGAAATAAAATTACTCAGTTCTATTGATGATGAATATCAGATAATTGATTTAGTTTTAGAAAATAATCTTGTATTGATTGCTTACGATTGTGATCTTAATTTTGAGCCATGCTTTAAACAGGGCCTTAAAGCTCACTGGGCATTGATTACTGGTGCAATAATTCCAATTGATACCGCTCAATCAACAAATTTTGTAGACCAAAATTTTGAAACTAATTTTGTTTATCATCAAACCTCAATCGAAGAAGAAAAAATAAGAATTATAAATCAGTTTTCGAATTTGGATAGAATACATGTTATTTGTAGACATGGTAAATCGAAATATCCAGGAGTTTGGAGCATGAAGAAACTGATTGAAAGCAATAAGCAATTAAATTTAATAGATAACAAAAAATGTGACGATGAAAACTATATCAAGCCAGAGCATGGGGATTTGAGTAAAACTCTAGCAAATAAAATTTTAATTTTAAAAAATAGATAATTTATTATAACAAAAATAAAGATAATGGAAAATTATAAATTTAAATTTTTAAAATAAAGATTTTAAAACCTATAATTCTTCGTATACATATTCTTAAGTTACATAAATTTCAAGCTGTTTTTTTAGAAAGAATTTAGAAAGTTTAATTCTACATTAAACAAAACAAAAAAATAGACGATTGAAAAATTATCTTTATCTCCAGATTTTAGTTAAATGGATTATATGCAAACTGCATTCAATTCGTGTCTTGGTAGTAATATTAGTCACATTGCAAATGCATCTGGCCAAACAATACGAGTAATTATTTCAGGAGATAGAATTAGAATCAAAGAAACAAAAAAGATTGGAGTTAAATTTGACTTTCCTGGTGTAATATCAAAATTTAATGTAGCAGATAGAAATTTTCATAGAACGGTGCAAACAATATGAGTATATGACCATACAAAAAATTAATGGTGAAATGGTTTGTGAGAATTATGAGATTGGTGCCAATAAGTCTTATATAGTTTTAGATAATGAGATTGTTAGACAAAAATATGGATCGAACAATCTTTTTGAAGATAGATACGGAATATGTCATTGAAAAGCTAAAAGTGAAATTTGAAATTTATTTTAAATCTTAAATATATTATCCGAGCAATAAATTAAATTAAAAAAACTTAAATTTTCGGGTTTTTTAATTTTAATAAAATTTTTTATCTAAAAGAATTGGTTTTGTGAATTTCAGTACAAAAAATAAAAAAAGAACAGAACCAAGATGATAAAAAATTTAATAAATTTTTTTAACAAGTTTAAAATTAGTTCTATAAATGAATTAGCTCAGCTTTGTGATTCAATTATTTATCATTTTATTCTGTTCTTTTCGACTGAACTTCACAAAAACGTGAATTTAAATTCAAATAAATTTTTTAAAGGATATTGTACTGAAATAAACAGCAACTTTTAAAATTAAAAAAGTATTAATTATTTTTTTGTTTTTTTAAATTTTTTAATACCGCATATTCGATTCTACTTTTTTCTAAAGTTTTCATGCAATTCAATTGTTCAATTTTTCAACTTTAAAATTGATTTCGCTGTTAAACTATCAACTTTTCAATAATTTTTTTGTTTTTTTTAAAAATTCTATTTTTATATTAATAAAATCTTTGACATAATTTAATTTTTCCAGCTTTGGTTCTTTAATGAATTATTCTAAATTGTTTAACTAGTTATGCTTTGTATATATGTGTCATGCAATTAAGGAATTTGATCAAAAAATATTACAATACACATTATGTCAAAAATTCTAAAAATATTCATATCTAGATTTTTGAATTTTTTTCGGAATGCTATTTTTTATATTCTTATAAATAATTAATCTTGAATAGTTATTTTTTATGATTAAAAAGCTTAGAATGAATATCCCTACCGGAACCATTATTTATGAAGAAATCCCCTTTGTTAGTTGCTTGGAACATAGTAAAAAAGAAAATTACTGCGATTATTGTTTTAAAAAGTAATTTTTCAAAATTTTTGAATTTATTAAATGATTTGATTGAATAATTTTAGGCGAGCAAGGTTGCTTAAATGTACAGATTGCCAATTTATGAACTATTGTAGTCGAAATTGTGAAAAAAATGACATGATTTGCCATAAATTTGAATGTGAAAAATTCAAGAAATTTTTAAAAAATCAGTCACTTAAAGACTGCTACAATCATTCACTTTTAAGACTGTACTTACGAATTTTGATAAAATTAGTGAGTTTACAATTAGCTTTAATTTTTTTTTTCAATTTTTTGAAGAATAATGTTGCTAATTTTCAAAATGAGATAGAGAGATTTAAATCTTCAATTGACAGTAAAATCAAAATTGAATCTTAACGAAAATTGCTTAATTTTTTTTAGAATATAATCATCTTATATTGGATGATGAACGAATGCATCAGATAAATCATTTTAAACAAATTTTAATAGATTTAATGGGATTTGAATTTTTGGAAAAATTTGAGACCAACGATTTGATCTCAAATTTTGGAAGAATGCTTTTGAATAAAGTAGAAATATCAAATAATAATGAAATAATTGGTTTGGGGATATTTTTAGATCTAAACAAGTTTCCTCATTCTTGTAAACCAAATTCTATAAAAATTTTTGATTCTAAAAAATTAATTATAAAAACAACCGAAAATCTAGAGTCAAGAAATCAAATAAATATTTCTTTTTGTGATCCTCAAATGAGTTATTGTGAAAGGACAATTTATTTAAAACAAAATTTCTATGTTTATGATTGTAATTGTACCAAATGCTGTGCAGAAAAGGTGATTTTAACTCCAATTGAACACTTATATAAACTCATTATTTAAATAATATCTCCATCAAGATGTTTCCGGCTTTAAAATTTTCTGAAAAAGTTACGAGCAATGAAAATTTAAAATTACCAGTAAAGATTGCAGAAAAATTTTTGAGCTCACAAACTGTAAGGACCACTTTTAGTGAAATTTTTGCTGTTGATCCTAAAATCTCGCTTGAAAAAATGTCAGGAGTTGAAATAATTTTCAAAGAAATGGAGGGTTGCTTAGGCTATACAACTCGTGAAGCTAGCTCAAAGCTAATTTTTATTAATATCAAATTTGAAAAACGCATAAAATTATTAAAAAAGAAACCAAAATGTGAAGAATTGCAAAAAGAGTTGGAAATTATAACCGTTTGCATTGGACTTGTCATTATTCATGAAGTGGCCCATCTTTTATTCAGATGGAAAAGCTTAATCAATACTCCAACAAATCTAAAAGAAGCTGGCGAAGTTCTAGAAAAAAAAATTTTTTATGGCACAATTCATACGTTAATAGGTTCATATAAATGGGACGAAAATTCAAGTTATGTTGGTAAGTTAAAATACAATAAATCTTATTTTTCAAATTTCGATCACAAGGAATCGGCATAAAAAATTCAGAATGTGAAAAGCTAAAATATCTTTCACAAGAATACGTAAATAGAATATACAACTTGAGTTTGTCAGATGATCCGAACGGCTATGTTTTGCCCATTTTTGATGAATTCTCTGAGATCCGATATAAACGAGCTTTAAAAGCTTCAGATGAACTAGTTGAGAGCCCAATCATCTCAAGCCACTATGGTCTACCGCCCGGAGTTTATGTTGTAAATAGAACTTGCGGAACCTGATATTTTGAATAAAATTCCATAAAAATAGTTAAAAAAAAACTAAGCAATATTTTACTTATTTATATTCCAAAAAAAGAGACTTGATGTTTTATTAACAATCAATTAAAGTCACTAGTTCAATTGAGTTTAAATTTTTTGATAAAATATTTTAAGAAAAAACTTCCCGTTTTGTAGAAAAACAATTTTGAAAAATTGCGTAGTTAATTCTAAAAATTTATTTCGGTATGGAAATTTAATTAATAATAAATTATGAATATAATTTAATAAACTCAAATAAAAATATTTTATCCTATATTAATTATTTATTATATAACATATTTTAGATAAATAAAGTATATATAAAACTGTCCAATTATTAATTAAAAACTTAAAAGTTCGGATGAATTTATTTTAATTAAAAATATAGGATGATAATTTGAGACAAAGAAGAATTCAATAAATAACGGAACTAAAGATCTGTATATTTGTATAATCTTTTTACAAAGCTATGCCTTTTTCAGTTTTTCTTGAATAAACGATCTAACTTTTCTGACAAGGCAAATATTTTTGGAAATGATATACAAATTGTAGATGAAATAAGTGTCCCAGGATCAAAATTTTAACTTTTGAAAGACATAAATTATTATTTTTAATTTGTAATAATTATTTTATAAATTAAATAAATGAAGTTTAAATCAGTCTTTCATGACATGTTGATTAACCTTGAAATAATTTTCTGAAAAAAATTTGAATTTTTAACTTTTTGAAGATTTTCAAAATTATTCCTATCTTTTATCTACATTATCATTATCTTTCTATTATCAGCCAATATTTTTCTTAAATAACTTATGTTTGATTTTTTTCTAAAGAAAAAATAACTGATTACATCATGGGTGTTTAAATCCACATGACTACACTATTTTAATTGATAAGCTCTTTGAAAAGAGCTAAATCTGAAATTTGTGTTAACCAATTTTAAAAAATGAAAATTTTTAATTTGAGCTTAATTTCAATTTTTTGTATTGGAATTTCTTTACAAACACCATTGGATGATTATGTCAACACCCCTGATGAACATTATAAATATGAAGTTATTGAAACGATTCAGTTTTCTGATTACAAACTAGTATATATTAATATGACATCACAAAAATGGCAAGATGGTAAGTCCCTAATTTATTATCTTTTTTTAGTTTAACATAGACAAATTTTATAAAAGAAACAATCGTCGACAGACCAATTTGGTGGCATTGGTTAAGTGTGAGCATCCCTAATAAAATTACTCGACCTGATGCTAGTTTTATCTATATAGGAGGCAAATCAAATGGAAATGGGTAATTGATACTTATGCTTTTAATTTATTACAAGAGGTATTTTTTCTCTTGATGAACTTGAGATAGAAAAAATATTTCGGAGAATTCGAAGACGATGAACTTCAAAATTTTTAAATATTTAAAATTAAAAGAGTTGGCGCAGATTAAATTTGACTAATTTTTAATTTATATTTTCGCTGGTATTTTACAATTAAAAAAAAATTCTTATGATAAAGTTTTGGAAAATTTTGAAACTTGGCAATTTTATAACATTAGATCATACTCGAACAAAAAGAATACAAATAAGTATGCATGAACAAAATTTTCAATTTTTTTTTATAATTTCAGATCTCACAAAAGATAATTTATTGAAAAAAATCTAAATAAATAAGTCTAATTTCTAATTACGCTAACTTTATTCTTGAAAATTTTCTTGATAACTGAATCAAAAAATATTTTTAATTTAAAATTTCTTCTAATTTTTCTTTACTGTAATTACTAGCATTCATGTGTATTATAATTCAGAATAACTTAAAATTGAGCTTTTAAAATAAATCACAATGAAAATCTTAACATTTTTTAATATTTTTATAGAAATCGATGTGCTGATTAAGGATGAAAATATTTTATTATTGCATTTTCCTTTTATGTTTTACTTGCTATTAAACTTTTTAACATGTTTTTCAGCGTATTGAAACATTCTTTTAACAAAGAATTAATTTAATTTTTGTTATTTATTTTTTTTCAATAAATATTAAAAAATCAAATGATGATTAGCTTTTTAAACTTTCAAAATATACTTTTTTCTGATTAGTTGGACTCTAATATTTAGATTTGAGAGAAATTCACTCAAGACCATTGAGTCTAATGCGCTAGAACAATTGAAAAAATTAGAAGAACTAATTAAGAATTTTAACAAGCTATTTTCTCTAATTTTTTCTTATCCTTTGTTAGTTTAATTTTTTTTTAAATTTTTTCGTTGAATTTCTTTAGCCTACCTGATCCAGACGACACTCAAATTCGACTTACCTCTTCTTTAGCTGTTGGCATTGGCTCTATCGCCACCCACTTAAGAAATGTACCAAATCAACCGCTGGTGTTTAAGGTACATTAATTTATACTCAATGAACTACATTACAAATAGTTTTATAAGGACGATCCGAATCAAGAAAGAAGAGTGGAAGATGCGATTATAGCTTGGACTTGGATGAAATTTATTAAAAATACATCCGATCCATCAATATTGCTTCGATTGCCCATGACTAAGGCTGTAGTTAGAGCAATGGATACAATACAAGAATTTTCAAAAAACAATAATTATGGTCAAATTGAAAAATTTATGCTTGCTGGTGAATCAAAGCGCGGTTGGACCACTTGGACAACTGCTGCTGTTGACACAAAAAGAGTATTTTCAGCTGTTCCAATTGTAATGGACCTATTAAATATAAATACAGTAAGTAAAATAAAAATTAAATTTTCATTTTAAATTTATTCAAAATTAAAGAACATGCACAATCATTTTAGGGCGCTTGGTGGTTGGACCATGGCTTTTAACTCATATTATGTTGTTAACATTACATCATATGTCGATTCCAGAGAACTTTTTGAACTTCAAAAAATAGTTGATCCTCTTACTTATTTAGATCGATATAGAAATACTAATATTTTGGTAATGACCACCAGTGGTGATGAATTTTTTTTGCCAGAAGATACGCATGGTTATTGGGAAAATTTAGTAGCTGCTACTGATGGCAAAGTTTTGCTAAGGCGCTTGCCAAACGCTGAACACGAACTCATAGGACATAGAATAAGCGAGTTGGCCAGTTTGACAGGTTTTTATTTGAGTACATATGAAAAAGTGTTGATCCCTAAAGTGAAATGGACAATGCCGAATAACTTAACTCACGGAATCATTAGAGCTACAGTTGATCTATCAAATGATGCTCCACGACCATATAGTGTTAAATGTTACTATGCAAACACTTTGGATGGCAAACGAAGAGATTTTAGATTATTAATTGCTGATCCTAATGATCCCAGCAAACCAATTCCACATCCTGTTGTTTGGTTTTCGACAGATAAGAACATTCAAATAATGGAGAAATCAAATTCAATTTTGTATGAAATTGGTTTTGAAAAACCATTGAATAAATGGCTTGGATTTTTTTTACAATTTAATTTTAAATCTATTGAAAACAGTGTTAATATTGTAACAACTGAGACCAATATAATTCCAGAATTTTTTCCTAACGAAGATTGCTCAAGAGAAACATGCAGAGGAACTCTTGTTTGAAAATTTCATTTAACATTTTAATATATATATATTAAATCAATAATAATCATATATTTTTTTCTTTAAATATTCTTTAATTTATATTGCTATTATTTAAATTTTTTTAAATAATGATAATTACTTAATCATTTAATGAAGTGCAGAGAGTAAGACTTTAATTTTAAAATAGACTAAATTTTACCAAATGACTACAGAGTTAAAATAAAAAAACAAAAATTATCAAAACATTAATAGGTAATTTATTTTTATTCTAAAAATAAATCTTATCTTTACTTAATAATATTATATATAGTAAGATGGGGCAATTATTTAATGTGTGAATGGGGTGACAACTTTTAAATTTCGTATTTTTCTAGCTGAAAACTAATAAATTTTCCTAAGATTTTATATTTTTTATATTTTTCAGGAGCCAAAATTTATAAAAAACGATCCTTTTTTCATTGATTATTTTATCTTAGCCTCCAAATTTAGACTCAAAAATTAATTTTGTCAAAAGGGGTGATTTTGGAACAAATTGTGTATTTGGGAGAATTGGTCGAAGCTGGTGAATTTTATTTATTCCAAATTACCTATTTAGCCTATAAGTTCCAAAGAGAATCAAGAACGTCACCCTAAAATTTGAATAAGTTTGATAAAAAAATAACATGAGTTCTTTTTTGGTGTGAATTTCAGGGGTAAAGGGGTTAATGGGGTATCACCTATTTATGCCAAAAACTCACCCGGTTAGCCCGCAAATTCACCCGGTTAACCGGCAAATTCACCTGTTTAACCCATTTACCCGAAATTAATTTTTGAAAATGCTTTTTTAAAGATATTTTAATTTAGCTATTTTAATGGTAACTTAAATTTGTTTTTTTGAATTTTTAACTAAATTTTTTAAAAGTAAAATGCAAAAATTCTAATTTAAAACAGTTTTATGCATTAAAAGTTTGTTACATTTACATTGTAATTTTGTAAAATTTCTAAAATTGTTTAAGACTAAAGTGGATAATATTCATGTTTGAAGCTAGTCATAAAAAAGCTTGTATTTATTACTTTGCAAATTTGAAAAAGAATATAAATATAAGCTTATATTCAACATTTTGAAATATCTTTTTAAAAATGGTTAGAAAATCTCATCCTAAGCCAAAAAACTATAGCGAAGACGATCTTGCAAACGCTGTAATTAGTGTAAAAGAAGGTCAAATGAACCCTACGCAAGCTTCGAAACACTATGATATCCCAAGACAGACAATAATTAACCATGTAAATGGACGATATAAAAATACTAAAATTGGAAGACCAACTATCTTTACGATTAAAGAAGAGGAGGAACTTGTTTCTCTTATTGAAAAAATGAGTGAATGGGGTTTTGGTCTAAATAGAAACTCTCTTCAGTTGGTTGTTAAAAATTATGCCAAAATTTTAAACAAATCGAGCTTTTTAAAAAATGGGATACCAGGTGAAGACTGGATATATAAGTAAAAACAAATTTATTTGCTTAAAAGTAATTTTTAAAAAACTTAAAAATTCAAGCTTTAAAAATCGCTGGTCTTCCCGTCTTTCGTTAAGAGTCAGTCAGAACATAACAATAAATAGAGCCGCAGCGCTGAATAAATCAGTTTTATCTGATTTTTATGATAAACTAGAAAGCAAAATTAAGGACTTGGGACTAGAAAACAAACCAAGCAATATTTTCAATGCTGACGAATCTGGATTCATTTGTAACCCGGGTTTACAAAAGGTTTTCAGTCGAAAGGGGGCGAATGAAGTTCTAAATTTGAGCGTGAACAACGATAAAGAAATGTATTCAGTCATGGTAAGCAAAAATTAATGTTTATTTCAATAGTTAATCTTAGAAAATTTCGAATTAAAATGATTTTATAAAAATTTCTGATTGCAAAAAAATTGAAAAAAGCTTTTTGAAAAATTGTTTTTTAAAGAATACGATATTAAAGGATCTTTCAAATATTTTTTTCGCTGGAAATAAGCTAAACGGGAATTATATTATAATTAACCGAGAAAAAAAAAGGAGAAAAAAAAGGAAAATAATTTCAAATAAAAGAATGTTTTTTTTTCTTTTTTTCATTCTTTTAAAAAGAGAAAAATGGAGACACCCTTGACTTTAAATTAATTTTTCTTTTTTTTTCCTCGTTTTGGATTTCTCTGGTAATTATAGAAGCAGATATTACCTTTCAGTTTTTTATCAGCGGTAAAAAAGAATTCAAACCTAAAATTATTTTTTTTTAAGTCTTGTTGTAACGCAATTGGCGACTTTTTGCCTTTTTACATAATTTTCAAATCAAGTAATTTGTGGAGTACATGGTGTAAAGGGGGGCCATTAAATTGCAAGTATAATTGTTCAGAGTCAGGTTGGATGGAGACCATTGTTTTTCTGGACTGGTTTAGGAATGTTTTTGTAGAGAGTACCAAACATTTGTATGGAGCAAAACTACTAATCCTAGACGGGCATTCTTCGCACGTTTCAATTGATTTGATTAATATAGCACGTGAAAACAATGTTCACATTTTATGCTTACCAGCTCACACAACACATATTTTGCAACCACTCGATGTTAGTGTTTTTAAGACTGTTAAGCTTGAATGGAAAAAAATTGTTAAGAATTATTTTCTTAAATATAATAAGCAAACGATTGATAAAGCAATTTTCCCTAGCTTATTAAATGAGGTAACAAAGAGTGCTTTCAAAAGAGCTCATGCTGTAGCAGGTTTTGAAACTACAGGTAAAAAAAATGATTTAAATACGCCTGGTTTTTTGGTTTTCAGTTTTCTAGTTTATTCTAAATTTTCAAGCTAATTTTTAGGTCAAACCAGACTTGTGCGTAAGTCACTAAGTCAAAGTCAAAGTCAAGTCACGGACTTGACTTTGACTTAAAGTTAAGTCATTTGACTTGACTTGACTTAGAATGACTTGAATTTTTTTTGGGAAAGTCAATATAAAACGGGTAACAAGCATCCAATCCTAATTATGATTCTTTAAATTTTAATGTTTTAAATATTAGAAAATTAATTAGAAGATTTTTTTATCAAATTCCTTCGAAAACACAAATTAAATTTTTTGAAATTCAAGTCATTCTAAGTCAAATCAAGTCAAATGACTTAACTTTAAAAAAAAAAATCTTAAGTCAAGTCAAATCTTTGACTTAACCAAAAAATGACTTAAAAATGACTTTATTTTTTGACTTACGCACAAGTCTGGGTCAAACGTTATTTGAATCCCTTCTTTAGTTTAAATTTTTTAAGTTTAAATTGTCTTTTCAAACTTTTTTTTTAAATCACTATGAATGATTTAAAATAAATAAGCCAAAATCCCAACATAATTTTATGCTTTTAAATTTTAAAAACTTTAATTAAAGGGATTTTTCCATTCAATCGAGATGCAATTCACAAAGATAAACTTTTAGTGTCGGAAACTTTTGAGGAAGAGTCTTTAATTTCATCTGAAAGTCGAAATGGTCCAGCTAACGGCGCAGTATCCTGTATTAACTCAGTCTCAGTAGCAGTCCCTGAAACTTCATTAGGATCTGGCTCAAAAAGCACATTAAATGACGAACCAAATTTGATTGACACGCCTCGAAATGATGGCTCATCAAGTGTTTCTGTTAAAGAATCTGCTGAAAATGCTGTCTTAAATTTCTTAAAAGAAACTTTTTCTCAAAATAAAAAAGTAAATGAAAAGAGAAAAAAATTGAAAAGAGACTATGCTCAATCTTTAACTGAAGATGACGCACGTGCACAAACTGAAGAAAAAAACAGTAAAAAAAGAAAAAAAATTGATAAAAAAAACGAGAATTTAGAAAGTCTAACAACTAGGAGTGTTAATAAAAAAAAGCAAAATGAAATAGTTGATAATTCTATAATTTGTTTTATTTGTAAAATTAACTTCGATTTAGGTAATTCTAGCAAAAATAGTTGGCTAACATGTGAAAGTTGTACCAGTTGGTCGTGCTATAATTGTTTACCAATAAAGAATAAAAAAGATAAAACTATGGAATTTTTATGTGCAAAATGTAAAAATTAAAAATTAAAAATTTGTTTAAAAAAGTTATTTTTCTTTAAAATATCTAAAATAATTTAAATTTAGCTTCGTTAATGTATAAAAACTCAAAATTTGTAAAAATTTGTTCCCGATACGATAATTTATTTTTGTTAAGATTTTTGAAATTTCAAATAAATTTTTGTAAAAAAACTCTATTTTTTTTTAAATAAGCAACTAAAATATAATCAATTTTTTCTTTTGTTTTAGAAAGTAGGGTTAAAAAGTTGAAAAAACGGGGCAACCGGGTGAAAAAACGGGGTAATTGGGTTAAAATTCGGCTAACCGGGTGAATTTTCGGGGTAACTGTACAAAACAATGGGGCAAATGGGTTAACCCCATTAACCTAATTGCCCCTCACCCTATTAACCCCATGTACTAATGGGGTGACCCGAAAATTTCGGTCTAATTGGGTGAACGAATTTCGCATTTTTATGCAAAACTGTGTCGATAGACAAAAAATAAAAAAAATAGGTCACCCGGTTAGGCCATGTTACTATATACTTAATGTTTATGAATGATGCTTTAATAAATATCTTGCTGAAATTGATTTCTTAAATTTATTTTTCAAGTTTTTAATGCTGAAATGATTCCTTAAATTATTCAAATTAGTGTTTTAAACTTCTTTTTTTTTTTATTTAAACTTTTTGTATGAGATGATAAAAGTAGCTCAGATTAGCCTATTTTTTGTATCAGACAAACAATAATTGTATTATTTCAAGCAAAAAGATAGAGGGGGCATAGAAAAAGATCAACTAAGATACACTCCGATCAGTTTGGGACTCTGTTTCGAACTTTTCTTTATGAATTGCATTTTTTATACCATTTTCTCCTATTTTGATTTTAAAATAAAAATTAGAAATCAATTAATAAGTGTCCATTAAAATAAAAAAAACTTTATTGATAAAATTTTTCATATTAAAATATTTAATTTTTATTCAAATTTCTTAAATTTTAGATTGACTAAAATTAATTAAATTCTTTTCGAATAATTCAGATATTTTGATTGATTTTGTAGTTAAATAATTGACACAATTATAGTCCAAGTCATTCAAATTATAGCCATAGTTCACCATCATCGAATATGAAGATCTCCATCCGTTATCAGATTGATCAGCACCGAAATTAAGTCTATAAATTTGAGCACCATTTTTAATATGAAAATTTGTCACCGAATTAAAAGCATATCCATTTTTTTTCTCAAAAAACAAATAAAACGAGCATGCTTTAATCAAAAATCCAACCATGATCGAATCGAGTCTATAATCATTATCTTTTGTCTTAAAATCATCAATTTCAGAATCAAAATCTTCAACCACTTTTTTAAATTTAGAAGAATTAATGTAATCTTTAATTTGATAGATTAATTGTGTAAAATCATTAGTTTTAAAGTGTTCATTTAAAAAATCAATTTCATCTTGCTTGAAACATTTGTCCATTTGGAATATATCACTTTTGTTCTCAATTCTGAGAGCAATTTTTAAATCAAGCCATTCTTTAAATCTCGGTATTGGAGATAAAGTATGAAAATTCTTCAAATTCGGAAGTTCCTCGAGTAATAAACGAACACAACTTTTAATCAAAGAATTACCAAGATCTACTTGCTGTAAACCCTTTTGGCACGAATTAATTGAATAGAATATCGCATTGGTACATTTGGTCGCATCGAACTCTTTATTGTCTTCATTTGCAGCAGTTTTGTATCGTTTTATCAAATCGCTAATATTAGAACTTACCGAATTTGTCAAAGCTATATGAAGTATAACCAGAGGTTCATAAGGCATTGTTGAATGAGTATAAATAAAACATCTTCTTGTAGAGCCAAGACGATTTTTTAAGTCAGTTAAAGTCTTTATTTGATGAACACTCTCATACTGAGCTACCTTTTCAACTAAAAAAAATTATGAACATTTTTTTTATTTAATTTTTTGATTTAATAAAATACCTAAAATAGTTGGAGATTTCCAGTCGATTCTTTGAATGTTCAAAAGTCCTGTAGAGAACCAAAGTACAAGCATATTCTTAAGAATAAAATTCATTATTTTTAAATCTTCTTCTATCTTGGTATTTAATTCATCTTTTAAAAAATTTTAATTTTTTTCTTTTAATAAACAGAAAAATTAACAGCCTACATTTTTGTTCTAATATTTTTAATAAATCCGCTCTTAATTTAACTAAAGTGCTCACACCTTCTTTTACTCGGGCCAAATTTTGGAATAAATTGTAATATTCTGGTCTAATGCTCGTTGACAATTTGTCATAATTACCAAGTCTAAAATTTTTGCTAAAATCGTTCAAATTTTTACTTGAATTTGTCAAAAAATTTATCTAAAGGAAAATTTTTACTAAAAGTCTAAACTGAGTTTCTTTTTACCGAATTGAAGATTTGATCAGTTTTAAGTCCGTGATCCAAGCAAATAAACTTGATTAATTCGCTGCGATCTTTAGGAGCTTGATTTAAAAATTGCTGACAAAAAAGACTAGATTTCGGGTCTGCTAAAGTTGCTGACTTAGAGCCCAAATCAATTATTTCCTTCACAGTTGAACGCAGGTTTTTCCAACTAGGCATATTCAGCAAGACTTTGTTTTGGCTGTAATTTTTTTATTCTTATCAAATAATTTAGCATAAAGAGAGAATTATGAAAGAAAAATTTGCTTTACTTTTCAAAATGAAAATTTGACGTGTAGTGTTTTTAAATTTCAAAAAATAAAAGAGTTAAAAAATGGCAATTGATCTGAGCAGGCAGTTTAAAGATAATGTTAAAGCGATTCGTTTGAACTCTGGTGACGACAAAACAAAAATTTTGAATGATCAACTACTTAAAAAAAGTGACAAGACTAAAAAGCAGAAAGATGGATTTTCGACAGAAGCAAAAAATATTGTAATCAATTAAAATTTTTATTTAAAAAAAATTAATTCAATTTAATTTTTTTAATATTTTTTTTATTTTCAGATTGGTAACATAACCATTTTGAAAAAGTTTTTAAACGAAAACAAGAATTTATATGTTCAGACCAAGTATTTTTAAGATTAATTTTAAAGGGATTATTACATTTTTCATTTTTTCTTAAGTTACTTGATTGATAATGAAGATCAGATGAATGAAATTTTTTATCAAGACTTTGAAGATAAAGCTGAGACGATTATTAAAAAATGCGCGGATTCGATTAAAATTCTTAAATTAAAAACTTTTAAAGAAGTTTATTCGGCACAGAGACAGGATCATTTACACAATACATTTTATTTATTGGAAAAATATCTAAAGAGTAAATTAAATTTATAAAATTAATGCATCGAATTATTTATTAAATTTATTAGATGTTTGCAAAATTTTCAGCGAACAAAAAGCTGTTAAGGTCAAAAGAAAAATAGATATGAAAAATTTGTTGGTTTATTTTCCAAAATAATATATTTTTAGAAAATTTGCACCATTTTAATATTTTTTAAGTTCACAATTAAGTTCAAATAACCTAACTCGAATCGTCAAAGACAAAACTCTTCCAAAAAAAGAAATTGAAAAATCAGTCTTGCGAGAAATTGAACAAATTGAAGAAAAAAACAAAAAATTTGAAACCGAATTGTCCGAGCAAGAACTTCAAGAGGTAAATTATTTTCACAAAGTTTAAATATTTAAAATTTTTTTTAAAGTTAGAGAAAGAGAATGAAATGTTATTTGATAACTTGAGTATGCAAACCGATGAATTAAAGTAAAAACTTTGATTGTGTACAAACAAGGAGATAAATTAAATTTTTTCAGAAAAATTGAAAGCCAAGTAGTCGAAGTATCCCGTCTCACACAAATATTTACAGAAAATATTGTGTCACAGGTAAAATTTGGAACATTTTCTAAAATTTAAATAGCTAAAAAATTGACTCCAGGTGGAAACAGTGGACCGAATACAAAAATCAACTTTTGAAACAAACAGCAATCTAGCTCTAGGTAACGAAAATATTAAAGAGGTAAAAAATTAGAAGACATGCTTTTTAAATTTTTAATTTATTTAATTCTCATAGGCAATGAAGAAAAACGCTGCCCTACGATTATGGATACTATTTATTATTATTGTCTTATCATTTACATTGCTATTTTTGGACTGGTTTAACGATTAGTTTTAAAAAAATTACATTGTAATTTATTTATTTTAAACATTTAGTCTAAATAAATGTTAATTATTTAATTTTCAAAAAAATTCTGATGATTTCTCAAAATTCATGATTATGAATTAAAGAAATAATTTTTTCAAAGTTTGTGTATTTTTCTAATTTGGAATAATCAAAGCCTTTAAAAATCCATTTTAACATGATTATTTCCCAAAAAAACTTGACAATTCGTTAAATTTGAAGATTAAACTTAAATACATTTTATTTTTCTTAAAAAAAATTTGGCATGACTACATCATATCTCATGCCAAAAAAAAATTAAAATGTTTTATTTTCCCAACAAAAAAAGCCTCCAGTCAAATAACAATTATTTAGAGCTATTTCTTAATTTTGCCTACTCCTTTTTTTAAACAACTCTAAAGATTCAAGTCAAGGTAAATTACATAGAAACTATTTAAGTTGTTAATTATCAAAGAAAAAGAATCAAAAAAGTTTTATTTTGATTAGAAATTTTTTGCTAAATTTTATAACATGTCTTCGCTTGAGCCCAGAAATGAAAAAGATCTGATAGCAGTCAAAGCTGGAATAAATGTCAAATACCCAGGTATTTTTTTTTGCCAATCTACGGCTTTTCGACATTGTTTTCTCTTATTTGTGTCTTTTTTTTTCTCGCTGATTGTTTGTTCCTTATTGATAAAATAATTCACATTAAATAATTTTTAAAACTAAGGACTAAGTGAGTATAGACACAAAATTGGTAATGTAAGTTCAGATAGTCTGGTCACTAGTTCTCAAATAAACCATAGCATTAGAGGTGACTTGATTCAAGCACACAGGTTGCGTGAACAAAAATTTCAAGATAAAGCTAGCTTTGAATCGACCGGTTATTCCGAATACGGAAAGCGATATAATAAGCCTATAGACACCGAATCCTATAAGAGAATACCAGTGACTCGAAAAGACTTTTATAATAATAATTATTTTGATAATTTACCAAAATATGTAGAAAAAAGTGAATATGCCACAAGTTTTTCGTCTGCGGAGCCGATCGCCTATTCAAAGACAGCAGAGTTTACAATAAATCCAAGCCAAGATGTGCTAAGTGCAGGCGGAGGAAGACCACTGGCCAGAAAAATTGACCAGGATCCGAAAATTGGCATTTCGCAAACAAAGCACGATCATCAATGGCCAAAGTTGGAAAAAAGAGAGCTTTTCGAATGGATAAAATAATTAAATATCTAAAAAATAGCTATAATTTAATTAAATTAATTTAATTTTTACAACAATTTAACTTTTTCAACCCCTCAGGCTTTCAAATTGAATAAAATATGAAAAAATGCTTTTTGTGTTGTTTTTCTTTATAATAGAAGTTTCATGCAATTTATTCTACATGAACAATATAATAAGTCCTGAAAAAAGTCCGCCTCCAGTCTTGCATGAGCTATTCTATGATCAAGACCACGCTGGGCACGAAAATTTGCCAAATTTTAATTCTATCCATGTGCCCACAGCACATAGTTCAGATGATGCTTCCTATGACATGCAGGCCAGAAAGCTTTTGGATTATTTTGATGTCAATATTAAAAATTTAGTACCGAACAATGTTAATCCAAAAATATATTCCAAGTTACTTCAGAAAAGCACTCAAACTACCAAATTTGTGACCACTGGCACAAAAAAAGATTCAAAAACTACAACAACCTCAACAGCAAGCTCTACTGCTTTGACTGAATCCACAACAAATTTGCCCTCATCTTCAACCCAAAATTTTAATACAACTATTTTAACTGAACCTTCATTTTTGAATCTGGAAACAATTACCTTTGTGCCCTCAACCACTGATAAAATTAATTTAGCCAAAACAATAAGCAAAAAAGTACTTGTAAATTCTATAATCAAGGACATAAATGAAACATTTAAATTAGATTTAGGAAAAAGATATATTGATCAAGATTTTGATTGTCTAACCTGTCGCAAAATAGTTGACAAAAGTGATTGTTATGTCTATGCTCAATATGATCCTTATAATTTAATTAATACTTTTTGTTGCCAATGTAATAATAACAAGTAAGTTTAATTTTAATTTGAAAATTTTTTAATTAAAATTTAAAAAAAAGGAAGAAAAAAACTGAGCCCGAATCAAATGAGTCTCGTTACGAAACTTTGGTAATTATTGTGGTCATTATCCTTGTGTCATTATTGTTTTGTGGATTGTTTGTTTGTTTATCAGTTTGGGTTTATAAGCTATCAAAAGTTTCCAGTGATAAAATCACAGAAAATGAAAGTGGTGCAAAAAAATCCGAAACCAATTCATCTTCAAATGATAAAAATGAATCAATGCAAGAAAATATAGAAAATTTTGATAGCGAAAGTGACAAAACAAGTATTAATACCACTGATAGTCTTGACATGGACAGAAAGGATTTATCAAAACGCTACACTAACTTAAAAAATCTTAACAAAAATAACAACAACTCAATTAGTCAAGAAAATGTTAACAGGTATACGAAAAAGACAAGATCTAGAACTCCTAGTGGTAATATTTTTGGCCAAGATATAGTATGCGATGAATTTAGTAACAAGTCTGGAACCAAGTTAAATTATACAATAGATTACAAAGTTAATAATGAACAAAATGTTTTTGATAAACGGACTTGTCCAAGTGTGACACGAAAAAACTATCACTCAGCTTGTACAAATCTTTATTCAAATGCTATCTCCGAAAATCCCAAGGATAGAAATCAAGCTAAAAAAATAAACAATAATCGAAGTAATCGAAGTTTTGTTTTTAAATAGTTAATTGATCAACCGTTACATCACTGTACATCTTTTTTTGTGAATAAAGTGTTAAAGTTGATTATTGTGGTTAAGAATAAAATACTGGCTAGTTAAATAATTTAAAAAAGTAAAAAAACTTTTTCTCTTTATTAATTTTGAAAATTCTAATTTAAAATAAATGAATTTTAACTGTGAATTTAGTATTTGTTTCACCAAAATTATTGAATAAAAATTCAAATTAATGAATTTTCATAGCTTGATTTATTTTTGATAAAATTAATAATCAAAATAAATTTTTTATTTAGCATAATAAAACTTTTTTCTTTATTTTATTTCATTCAATTTTGAAATCATACTTATATTAGACTTTAATGTACAAAAGATGAGTAAAGAAAATACGGGCGAGGATTAAAAAAAAGTAAAACTAAAAAATTTAATCTGTCAAAAAATTCTTTTAAAATTTTAATTATTACATAAAATTCTATCTTACTTTACTAAATGTGTTCTAAACTTTTTAATTAATTTTCTTTATGATTTTTATGATCTTAACTCTTGAACTTAACTTTTGAACCAAAAATTTAGATTTAGAAGATGAAAATAAAGCAAAAATTTCAAGAGTCATTAATTAGACAGTTACATTATTGTAAAATTAAAATCTATTTGAACGAAAAAAAAGAATATTTTTAAATATTATTTGTATGACTTAATTTTGATTTAATAAATTAATTCGTTTAATTTTCACATTTCAATAAGCTTATTTTATGGGTTTTTCATTATATTAACTCAGAGTTTTCTTATTTTGCGTGAATTACATTTTTTTAATTTTAATAAATTTTTTTTTTAATTCTCAACCCAATAATATTCTCTAAAGATGATAAATAATAAGAAAATTGAATATAAATTTAGAAAATACTTAATTAAATTGAAAGAATGCTTACTTCAGGTTTAAATCTATTTTAAATTAAGCTATGTTTCTGATTAACACCTGGCAGAAAAAAATACTGATATAACTAATATATTATTGAATATTTTTTTCAATTCTTCTAAATGAATTTTTTGAAAAAAAAATAAACAATAAATGTTAAATAACATTATTAAATAAAAAAATTCCGTTTTTTTACATTAAAAAATTTAAATGCAAATAATGCATTAAATGATCGGAACATCAGAACTTTCATAAATATTTTTAAAACACCCTTCACTTTGAAGGAAATAATTTAAAGAACCATATAACCTTGCAAGCATTTAAAAGATCCGATTAATTTTGTAAAATTAAAAAAAAGGAATTTGTGGCAATTTTTGAAAATATTTCATGAATCTTTTGTTAAAAAAATCATAAGATCGGATAAACTTAAACCTAAAACAGGCATACTGTATGTTTTAGTGTCCAAAAAAGGATTAAAAAAGGTAAGCATTACTTAAAACCAAAAATATAAAATAAACAAGAAATTTTGATTATTCAAGAATAAATTTCAAAATCTTTAAGTCGACAAAAAAATATCGAAAAAATATAATTTTCGAAAGTTTTTACTTGAAAATGTAATTTGTGTCTTTGATATTCTTGTTCGCATTTAGTAGCTATCGTTAGTTTCGATAAGGCTTCTTTTTAGCATTTAAAAAAATTTTAAAAAAATTATAATTTTAATTAAAGGTGAATTTTCCAATTTTTATTGATTAATCTTTAAATTTTAAAGACTTAAATATTATGCCATGATACTGTGTTTAAACAAAAATTGAAGAAGTTCAATTTTCAACTGAAAGTTATATTGTATAAACAGGATAATTTATGAATGAAAATAACCAAAGACAGAAGATTTGAAAGCTCAAGTAATCATTTTTAAATTAATTGAAATAAATAAATAAAAAAAAAAACGAGTTAAGTTAAATCTAAATTATTAAAAATATAAAACAAGTCAAAATTTCCAAGAATTATTCTTAATTATTTCGCTTAGGGCGTACTTAAGCGTTTTTTTGAAATAATCCGAGAGTGTTTGAGATCCATTTTCATCTGAGTGATTTTTTTCATCCACTGCTTCCTTAACACTCGCCAAAATGCTGTCGAAAAATTCCAAGAATTTCTTAAAGCCCAAATTTTCCTCATCATTTATCGAATCAGAGCAATACTCAGATAGAACAAAATCCATGGTGGCATTTGCCAAAAAATCACTGTTCACATACCAAGCTAGTTTAAAGCAGTTACTTGCGGTTCCATGTGATATAAATTTCATGACCATGCCAGTCACAAACAAGTCCTTCAAGTCACCAAGCATAAATCTATCGCATGTCATAACCATGTCTAAACACTGCTCAAAATTTATCTTTCGCTCTTCAAAGCTGTCCAATTCATTTAGAGAGCGAGAGTTTAAAATTTCCACTAAAATTCCGAATGATTCTTCTGACACGTCCTTTAGCTCAATGCAGTCCGAGTTCAAAAATGGACCGTTCAGCAAAAGATTAAAGTATTCGGATTTATTCAGCAAGATAGTTCTACTTGCTTTTATATTCTTATTTCCCTCGAATTTAAATGTTACTAGGCTTTGTTCCGAGTTGTCCGAACGCCTGAGCATTTCGTTTATCTTGGAACGCGCTTGATCATACAAATCTTTAACTTGTTTCACATCTCGTTTATAGTTTATAAAAGACAGGATGCGATGAATGCATAGAATAGATGTAAATTTTGACTTTTGGTCACATTTTTGCTCAAATATTGACTCGAAAACCAAGTCCAAATTGTTAAGCTGAATCATTATATAACTTAGTGCTTTTGAGTTGCGCAATATGAACGGTGCCACCAAAGTACTGGCCAATTTTTCTGGCTTTTTCTGCTTGGCCAAAGAGATCAATGACAGGTAGCCTGAGTCGCTGGATGATATGCACTGGGATTTTAAGTTATTGATCAAAATGAATTCAATTGATTGAAATGATGGAAAAAAAGAGGTGGCATCAAAAAAAGCTTTGTTTGAATTTAAATAAACATTCATTTCTTTCTCAATGGTTTGGGTTTTTTGTGTGTCAAGATTTCCACTCAAGCTCTTGGACCTTCTGAGGTTTTTTTTGGCCTTCAAACTTATTTCTCTTTTGCTAAAAGCCTCATAGAACACTTCTTTGATCCTTAGTGGAAAATGATTGAGCACAAAGTGTGGAAAACAGTACTGGTTCTTGGTCAATCTATTTAGAATGCGCAAGGCCCTCGGGTTTCTTACAGTAGCTTTTTTTAGGTACTTGAGCAAAGCTGTGACTATGGAGTCAAAATTTTGGAACAGATGCACCGAAGGCTTATCACCATGAGACAATTGTGACAGAACATAAAACACACACGCTTCAGTGTGGTTGATTGACTCAATATTTTGGCTAATGTTTTCGTTTGCATCTTCGCCGGCCTCTTCTTTCTTCAAATCTATTTCCTCTTCCATTATTTCTTCGTTTTCGCTGGTACATGCTGATGAGCAGCTGGCCTCGTCGTTTATGGAAGGAGAAAATTTTATTTGTCTTTCATTGTCGATTTCTTGGTCGCCATTCAAGTTAAAATAGCTTGGAGAGCTGGGCAAATCACTGGAAGTAGTCGGTGATAGGCTAGAATAATAGTTGGGTGAAAGGCCTTGGAAAATTTGAGCTGAGCTGCACCGGGATTGAATGTATGGCGGAGAAGAAGAAATGTAAATGTTTGGACTGAGACTGAGACAACTTTCGGTCGGACTTGTTGCGTGGTTTTCAAAATTAGGAACATCGCTTGGCTGAAAAGTGGGCAGGAATGGAGGAGATGAGGACAGAATGGCTGACAGTTCACTATTCACTCGTTTCGCCTTTTGGCCTGTCTCGGCCGAGTCTAAAGTCTTGCGTTTTTTACTGTTTGCTCTGGTTTCATCGGAGAGGTTTAGGAGTTTTTTTAAACTAAAAATTTTGTTCTCATCCAAATCGCTTTCTACCAATTCCATTTTTTCCTCCTCGCTTCTTTTTTTCAATTCCAGACCTTCATTCAAATATCCCAAGAGACAATCTACCAGAGAATTGTTCAATAGAATGTTCATTGAGTCTTGATCATGGGCAAAGCAGCACAAAGCAACCAGAATTTTGTTATAAAGTGTCGAGTCTATGAAAGATATATCTTCGGTTTGTTGGTCATTTTTGTAAAGTTTATTGATTTCGTCCTTATTTTGCTTCAGTGTATGCTGCAATTTGATTAAGTTAACCAACAGCCCCTGATCTTTGTACCTCAACCGGTTAACAGACTCCTTGCATGTCAAGCAAATGATGTCTATTAGAATGGTATACTCTTTCAGATAGGAATAATTGACCACTTTTTTGTTAAGATTCGGGGACAAATTTGGTGTCATTGACTCAATTTTTTGGACATATTTGCTGATTCCGCCGATGCGACCAAATTCAGCCCGACAAGCGTGGTAGTCTCGGCAAAGTTTGTAGAGCAGGTTGAAAGAAAACTCACAGTAGTCGAATTTTTGATCTGGTTTTGACTCTTTGGATAAGATGTTAAGATTGTTTGTTGATTTGTTCTGGATCCACAACAAGTGTTCAATAAATAGTCCTTCAATTATTTGATTGTAAAACTCTGAGCTGCTTGGCCAAGAATCCAATGCGATTAAAAACTGTTTTACCAGATCCTTGAATAAGAAGTAATGCTTTGAGTTCATGGGTATTGGTGTGCTTAAATTATCAGTGACAGTCGTTGCATCTGATTGTTGATTTTCTTTTGTTTTTGTACTTTTATCAGCATTCGACAATTTTAAGTTTTTATTTAATTTGTACATATAGATACACAAAAATACTAGAATACGGTTTTGAATGACTAGTTTGCTACAATTTTCTATTTCACTCGCATATCTTAAAATTTAAAAATATTTTTTTTCAAAATAAAATTAAATTAAAAGAAAAAAAAACGGCTTAATAATTGGAATGTAATTTTAACAAAAATAGTTTAAATTTTTTTTGAGAATAATTGCAAATTTTGAACAGAAAAATCTTCTGATTTTCAAAATTGAACTATTTGATTAAATGCTAACTTCTCAAATTAAGTTAAGTTTTCATTTTGGTATATTTGATTGATTCAAAATTAATTCTAAATCTGAGATTGAATTTTTAACTCAAAAATAAATTAAATAAAAAATTATTTTTCAATTTAAAATTATTTGAACCAATTTGATATTTTAAAAGTACACTTAAAACTTCAATTTTTCTCTTAAGGATTAAACGATTATTTATGATGCTACTATTACTGCTTCTTCACTTGTAATCCTAATAATTAAAAATGAATAAAAAATAAATTTCTTGGAAGAAATTAAAATAAGAATTAACTCCTCCGAGAGTAATTACAAGTAGTAAAAAAAATTTATTTAAAATTTTAGAATATTGTATAATTTTATATAAAATCTTTTAAGTGATTAACCAATTTTAGAATGTATTTCTACTATTAAATTCAAAAAAATTTAATAGCATTTTTTAGATTATTGAATGCAGGAATGCAGAAAAATTTTAAATTTTGAATTGATTTATAAAAAAAATAAACTTTTCAGCATTAAAAATTAATTGAAAATTTTTTTTTTAAATCTTTAATTTAAAAGGTACTATATAGTAGATGTATTTTTAATGAAGCTTTAGAGTGTATTTTATGATTTTTACCAGGCTCCATTTATATATCCTTTTTTAAGAATTCCTTTTTTTCAATAAAAATGATTATAAATCAAAATCCGCTTCCTAATTTTCCTACAATGCTGATTGGAAAATTATTTGTTTAAACATTTAAAAAAAATATTCATAAAATAATTGCAGAACAAAATTTAATGTTTTATTCCTATAAACAAACAAGATATACTGATTAAATTCTCAAAAATGATTTTAATCAGTCTACCGTTTGTGCTGAAAGGATTTAACGATTTTTATATTTATTTAAAATTCATTAATATCTAATATAATATTTAATTATAATTTAAAAAAATTCTTTCTTATATCCTTTCACACAAAAAAGATAAAAATATCCTTAAACCGATCGATTTAATTATTTAGAACTGTTGCTTTTGATTCCCAAAAGAAAAATTCTGAGCTTTTACTTGAAAATTAAAAATTAATTCTTACTTGATAAATCTAATTAGAGAATGGTATAAATCCAAGTCTGATTCTGTAGTTGCATCATTTGCATTGGTCGCCAAAACAACCTGTTGCTGGTCCAAGCACTTTGCTAAGCTAGCCATAAAATCTTAAAAAATATGAATAATCTTAAAAAGCTTGTTTCTCAAGAGCCATTTTTCTAAGGGTCATCATGAAACCTTTGTATTGACTAAATCATATAAATATCTTAAAGGCTGATGAATTTCGAAAAAATATTAATCTGAATTAAAAATGTATTAAGCTAAAATATACCTTTGGAAAAAAGATTCTTTACTCGTTGATTGGCTTTTTCCTGACATATATTGGCACATAAACGACACATTTTGGACCAGAACTTCTCCATCAATTGAACACAATTGGATTTTTTTGCTCGCTTAAAATTCATTTCCAACTCTAGCAAAGTTAGAGAGGAAAAAATTTCCAGCAAGCACCTTAAATTGGCGTCATGAATCACTTGAATTCTGATCTCTTCGTAGAAACACAAATCGGCCAATGAGCTTAACAAAATCATGCTCAGATTGTAGAATTTTTGTGAATGATTCACATCATAATCATATTTAAAAATTTCGTTTGAATTTAATTTAGACTTAAACAATTTGAAAATTAAACGAACTAAAATTTGGTTTAGATAGAAATATTCTGACATATGATGAGGAGATGAGAAATCATTTATTAGCACCGAATAGTCTCGATTCGAGTCGTTTAGAGATTCGTCTTCATGTTTTTGTTTACGATGGTGTCCTGATGATACATTCATTTGAGAATTTAATAAAAATAAATGAGTCTTATTTTTTACGATTTTTTTTAGTTGCTGCGTAAAATATTCCAATTTTGACCAATTTATTTTATCCAAATTGGAATCAAAAGAACCTTGCTCTTGGTATTCGATGCGAATAAAATAAATGACAGAATTTATGAGCTCTGGCTTAAACGATCTGGTCAATGAACTTTCTAATGTTTTAAGCTTATTCTCTAATGGAATTTGCTCGAGTTTATCCGTTTTTAATTGTTGCTTATGACTAGAAGTTGAACAGGCTTCATTTGTTACATGTTTTACATTCATTTCTTGGACATAAGTAAAAAAACAATCCTGGTAATGGTCTACAAATGGAATAGTGGTTGGCACTTACCAAAATAACAAAATTTGCCGATGGAAATTATAATTTAATGAAAAATTCTTAAGATTTTTCTCATTTCTGAATTAGATTTCAAATTCAACTCAACAAAACAGCAACTTTTGAAAAGTTTCTGTAAATAGCCATAGGAAAAAAATCAGTCAATTTTATAATTTTAGATAAGTTGTGCAATTCATAGATTGAATGCTTTTACAAAGGATAAATTTAAAAGTTAATGAAAACAATTGGAAACAACAATATCTTTTTAATTATTATCATTTTTTTAGGAAATTTTGTGGATCTTCAAGAGAATGCTAACAATTTAAATTGATTCAAAAATTTAATCTTTTCTCAACTGATTTACACGATTGTTTGTTAAGAAAGTATCCAAAGTGGAAATAAAAAATAATAAAATCTAAAAAATTTAAAATTTTATTATTAAAATTACAAAAATAAAATATTTTATATCAAATGCTCAACATAATTAAATAAAAAATTTTCTATAGAATTTTTGTAAATTAATATTCAAAATACTAAATATTGACAATCATTTCCAGTAAAAACGGTACAATCAATAAATCTTAACAAAATGCTTATTTTTTTTGATGAATGAATATAATTTTCAAAACTTAAAAAATCCAAGAAACAGTTTTCGCTGCTACAACTGCTTCTGAGAAAATTAAAAATCCCTGCAACTGTGAATAAGTTCTTTCTAGCACCAACTAATGAGCGATAGTCATAGCTTTGAGACTTTCCCTTTCGGATAACTTCTAATGGAAGTCATTTTACAAAAATATGTAAAGATTAAATTTCTGAAAACTAATTATTCAAAATTTATTTAATTTGCAGTCAAATATGACTTGACTTATACCCCGATCTGATTAAAGGTTTTTTCCCCCTATGTCTCCTAAAACATGATATATAAATTTTCATTAATCATTTCTTGATTATCGTATTATATTTTATTCATACTTTTTGACTATTCCTTTTTTCAGAAGCCATTTCGAGTTTATCAGTATCCAAAACCTAATGATTATTTATGATAAGTTTACTTGTAGAAAAGTACTTGAGACTTGTGACATTTATGCAACTCTAATGATACTAAAAGTTTGCTAGCAAGGTTCAAATCTGAAGTTTTTTTCCCTTAAAGAAGGAAAATAATCCATAATACAGTACAAATTAAAACTAACTTGTACGCATTTTGTTCCTCGACTCTTTTTCGACTCTTCTTCAACTATTCCAGTAGAGAAAGGAAGATTTGAGGAAAAGTCGAGGAATAGTTAGGGAAAGGAAGAGGAAGAGTCGAAGAAAAGAAATGTACAAGTTAGTTTTAATTTGTACTGTATTAAATATAAAAAAAGCAAATAAAGAACGTCTTTGTTAATAAAAATTACCTTTAAAAAAGAACATTTTTTTTTAATTTCATTTAAACGACTAATCTTAGCTACTTAAAAGAAAATGCCGATCCCCAAAAAAAACTTTTTGATGATTGGTAAAAACTTGAACAAAGAAAACAAATTCAACACTTAGCGATCGAATCAATGTAAAGTATAAAAGACCTGCTAATGGTAAAGGTGCTACCCCATAGATCCCTAATGAATTTGAAACGCTTTTAGTTGAAGTGGTCAAACAACTAGATTGGGATCAAGGTAATAATTTTGCAAGCATTAAAGACTTTGTGAAACACTATTTAGTCAGTAACAAAATATCAAACCGATTTTAAGACAGCACAACTGGAATTTTTTTTTTCATAAAAGTATTCTATATAATAGATTTATTTTGTTATAAAATAGGATACATATATTTTTTTATACTTTTTTTGTATTTTAATTGCTTGAATTTTTGTAATTCACGGATATGTCCCAATGTAAGGGTTGAAACGTTAATCAAAAATCTTTTTTTATTTTAACTATTACTTTTGAACCTTTATTTTATTTTAAATAAATTTTTTATTTTAATTAAAGACCATATTCTCTTTTAATTTTATATGTTTCTGAAAAAAAAATTCACAATTAATTAGAGATCAAATAAAAGAATTCACAGTTTTACTCAGTTTGACAATATGGAATTTTTGACAAAAGACTCCAATTTAAAATATCTGACAATAAAGATTTAAAAATTTTTTTTATTATTTTTATTATAAGTTATCTTTTAAAGGACAGTGTGAAATTTTCATACAAATCACACTAAAATGCACACCATCAAAAAATATTAGATTAAAATATGAAATAAATTGTAGTTTTTGCAGAGGTAAGAATTCGTTTGTACAAATTTGCACAATATTGAACTGTTTGCAGAACCATTTTTGTATCGTACAAAAATTTATTTGGTTCTATTGGCAATAAAAAAATTAAAACTTTCTTACTTTTGTACTAAAAATTTCACATTGCCTTTTTAAAGCTTATAATAAAAATTTCACTTAAGTTTTCGAAAAATCACCAATTTTAATTAAAAAAAATATAAATGAAAGGTTATTTTTAAATTTAATCTTTAATAAAATAAAGGTTAAACATAGAAATTTGGAAATTACATAATAATAATTAAAAAGAAAAAAAATTTAAAATACTAGTCAATAACATTTTTTTCGAACAGTTTTTAACCAGAACATAATTGGAAAGGAACAGGTTAGAATTTACGGTATGCCTAAAAAATCGTCTAATACATTCATGTGTTCATGGTCATCTTTTGCTTGTATATTTTGGTCTAATGTATTGTCGATTAAAAAATTATTCAGTTAAATAAAAAATTTCTATAAATAGTTTTAAAAATACGAATAAATAATAAATGTTATGGTAAATAAAAATTTAATTTTTTTACTATGATAAACGGATTTTTGGTAATTTTGCGTAAAATTGCGTAAACCTACGTAAAATTACTTAAAATTTTGCACTTGCAAAAAAAAGGAAAATTTAGACACTCAGATAGACCTCAAAAAGAATATGGAATTCAAGTACGGATGCCAAATTAAAAACGATATTAACAAAATAGAATCAGTCTAAAGGAGAGCAACAAAGCTTATTCCAAGTGTTGAAACTTTTAAACTTTCTCAAAGGATAAAAAAATGGACAGCTTTTAAGACAAGATTAAAGCGAGGAGATTTAATTAAAATTTTTAAGTTGATGAGAGGATTTGACAAGATAAATTGGTACAATTCAGATGCCTTCAAAAGAAAGTCATCGAATAAACTGAGACATGTGCCACGATCCCACGAATTTACTATTGATAGGCAACTAGTCAAACATTGGAATCAACCTCACAACTTTTTTATTAATCAAGTTACAACAAAGTGGAAGCGTTCACCAAAATAAGTGATAGATTCAATTAAAATTTATCAATTTAAAAATAGACTAGATAAACTAAACTTATCAAGCTTTTTAAACAATTACATCACATTATAGCTTTATTATTATTATGATTACTATTATATTGATGATTTATGCAGGAATTGGTAATAGATAATAAATAATAGACTTTTAACACTAAAATTTATAAAATCTCATAGCTTTTAAACAGATTTTTCAAATTTATAATTTTTTTGTTAATTATTTTTTAAATTTTTTTAAGAAAAATATTACCGTGTAAAATTACTTTAAATTACGTTAAAAAACTTTGGATTAAACCGTAAAAAATGCTTGGTGATTCTAGTTGTAAAGGCGTTGCATTTTAATTTAATCTTTAATTTTAAATTGGAAAAATTAAAAAAAACATTTGACTTATTTAATAAATTTATTAATTAATAATATTTATTTCTCAGTATAAAAATTGTTCAAAATAATTTTGCTAAAAAAATCTCTAACCGTCAAAAAATAAACGATTAATACAAAAATTTGTTATTGCATAAAATTTGACTAGGCTTAGTTATTTCGAAATTTTTAATTTAAATAAAAATTCCGACACTTAGCATGTGAATTTACATCGAGCCTAATTCTCTCTAGGAAAAGCATAAAAAAAAACAAACTCTATTTAACTTATAACTTAATAAAATAACATCTTTATAAAATTGGACCATGAGCAAAAAGCCAGACTGTCATGCACACATGTTTAAAATTCAATATCATTTAAATTTGATGAAAAATATAAATTCGTATCAAACGGATCTATTTCAAAATTATAATCACCTGAGAGCAGATTTGAACTATTTACAGAATTTAGTACATTTTCATCATTTACAAGATTTGGTGCCAATATTGGCTCATTTTTAATCAAATCTAAACTGTCTGCTTTAAAATTTTTCTCTCTCTCATCATTTTTGGTCAATGTGTCAATAAATTCATTAGCTAATTGAATCTGTTCGTCTAACCAATCATTACTTTGCTGAATTCTCGGTTCCTCGGTCCTAATGGATTGACTGACCGGAATTCGCAAACAATCTTGAATCTGCTGAACAGGCTGAACTGGCTGAGCAGTGAACACAGATTGATTCATTTTTGGCTCGGCAGCGTTTACCAATTGATTTATCGTTCTGATTTTTTTAGCAGTTGGTTCACTAGATTTTTCCATTTCCAGACTCTGGTTCATTGCATTCTGCTGGATTAGATCATTAATTGTCAATTTCGACTTGTTTACTTGGGTACCATTTGAATTTATGATTATCTGGGGTTTTCTCGGCTTGGCAGCTCTCCGTTTCGGAGTACTAATCTTTTTTTGCTTGCTGGCGTCCTGGTTTTGCAATGGACTAGGACAACTGTTGACCATGTCCGACTGATTGGAGCTTAGTTTTTTAATCAAATTCTGATGATGTTGGTTAAATTTTTCTCGATCCGTATTTTGATCTATGCCTGTTTTGGCATCAGTTTGCTGACTATTCTGGCTTAAAGTGTCAATCACAATTGGATTTATGTTTATATCACCTAAAAGAGACTTTATTTTGTCTATGCTTGACTTTGAGTCGATTAGCAAAAAGGCCGGTATGGACACCGACTTGTTCAGGTGATCTGCCACCGAGCATGCCAAATTTTTCAATTCACCAAAATTTCCTTTAAAATCAGACAAATTTTGTAAATTATCCAAAATAACATGCTCAGTGTTTCCTATTAGAACTGTCTTGTATTTAATCTCATTTTTTTGGTCGGAATTATTAGTTGGAAGGCTGTGGTCTTTGTTAAGCAATGAGGCGAAAATTCTAGTATCCGGCAGAATGCATTCATTTAGAACGGCCTCGTTTATTTCTTCTTTCTGGACCGAATCGCCTGAATTGGCACCGCTTGGATGACAATGATTCATTTTTGTAGCAATAGGTGTAACGTTTACAGCGTCTTTTTGGCTCTTTTGGTAAGCTAGCTTTGGCTGATTGATGTTCACAATTGGTTCCTGTTTAATATCAGCTGAATTTACAGTTGAATTTAACAAACTTATTAAATTTGGATTTGAGCTTTTGATCTCTTCACTTTTGGTTTCAATTTCATTCACATTTTTTTTGACCACATTGGCACCAGTTTGAGGTAAGTAAATTTTTTGCTGAAAATTACTTGTTTTTATTTGCGGAATGCAACTATTGCTGGGTAAATTAACTGTGGTGGTGGTGTTTGCGTTACTATTTGGCAAATTGATATTCTGAGATTTTTGTTGAATTAAAAATTGTAAATTTTGGTCTCCAATGGTGCGGTTAGTAGGCTGAAGGACAATTATGGGAGAACCATTTTGACCAGTTATCTGTGACTTGTTTTGCTGGTTGGCAATTATGTATTGCTTGGGTTGATTTTGTAGTACATAATTTAAACCTTTAGTTTGATTTTGTTGAACATTTCTTTGGTTATTCATGGAATTCGGGGATATGGTCGTAATGACTTGCTGTCCCTGGGCTGAATCGCCTTGATTAGTTTTCAAAATTATTCTTCCTTTATTAATTGAGTTTAAATTTAAAACATTAGCATGCTTCAAACTGGTCAATTTTATGGGATTTGTCTTTAGACTTTCATTTGGAATTTGAATTAGATTAGATTGATTTAGTTGATTGGTCGTGGATGTTGTTAGCTGGTAAATGTTGCCATTTTGAATGATAAATGGTACGTTATTGGAATTATTTGTACTTGAGTTAAGCTGAACATGTGATTGGGAACTAAGTTGATTTGTTAAATTTTTAGCTTCCATGTTGATGTTAGACTGTTGGTGATTTTGGATTGATGGCTGCTCGATGATAAAACTTTCAATTTCTTTGGGTTTTTGATCATCTGTGTTCAAACTTTGACTCACTTCATTTGACATCATTCCTTAAAAAAATTTATTCAATTTTTTAAATGATTAATTAGAACATTTTCATATCAAGGTACTTGTTCAATGTAAAGAATTTTACTTTTTCGTTTAAAAGCTTTTATATTTCCGGTTTTACTGGATATTAGAATAGAATTTTCAAAGCATAATTAAACTAGTTCTTGATTTTTGAATCTTGAATTTTTAGAAGACATTAAGTTTTATTTTGTACAATGCAAAAAAAATTTTAAAGCACTTTTAATTGTCTTTATTAAAAAAATGGCATTTTTTATTAAATAAATTTTTTTAAAAATGTTTTATTTAAGAATGATCATTCTTAATTTAAAAATTGTGTTGATTGAAATTTATCCTGTACACTTTTTTCCATTTCCTGAGTTGCTACAAACACCAACACATTGAATATCTTCTTGGCAAACTTGATTTCCATTCGGGATGGCACATTGATATTTGGGTTTATAAACAACTCTAGAATATGGATCATTGCATCTAGTAATCAAAAAATATTATTAAAAACTCAATATTTATAAAAGTATACTGGCAAACAATATTCACACAAGCCATTGTTTGATAAACGCCCAATGATCCAACCACTTCTCCACCAAGACAGTCTTTATAATCTGTACAAGGGGAACCAACTTCTCCACCTTAGATAAAATTTGTTAGCAACTGATTTCTGATCTAGTCATATTTTTAATGTAAAAATAAATAAAATAAAATTCTAAACATCTTGAAATATTTTTTAAGTTCGAATTTTTTATTTAAATTGGCAAAAGTTAGCAAAAACAATTGGTTGAGAACTTGATTTATTTTTAGCTTATATTTGTTTTTTAAATCTTTATGTGTTACAACAATAGCTCTATTCATTTTGAAATTAAAAAAATATATTATTTTTTAATAAGTTTAAAAAATTTGGGGAAGTTAAGTTGGTTTCAATTTGTTCACTGCAGCTCATCTTACATTTCGTTGATTTTTGAAAAAAAATTTAAGTTGATTTTTATTAAAATTTTTTAGGAAAAATTAGATTGAAACGAACTTAGGAAAATAGAATTTTGTGAAGTTAAAAAAATTCAAAACTTTAAAAATCTTGGTCTGTTTCATGAAGTAAAAAATTGTAATTTGAATTTAATATTATGCTACATGCATTATTGCATCATTATTAGCAATAAACAATGCAAATTAATCAGAAATTAAATATCAATAAATCCAAGCCAACTGCATTTTGCAGATATTTTGCACATCAGTAGCAGGCTTTAAAATTTGAAGTATTTTTATATTTTATACTATGTTGAATTTGAAAAGCAAGCTCTCAACCTCTAAAAAGTTAAAAAGTTAAAGATTTCTTACACGTTTTTTTCTGTTTTAAGTACTAAATTTCACAGAAATGAACAAAGGAATTTTTTCTCTTTGTATTTTCCTCAAATCGAGTGAACATGTTTACAGTGGATATTTTAGAAACTACATAGCTCTAATAATTGTCGGGTGACAACATAAAATCGAGACGAACTTATATAGGTCATAACTTCTTTAATATTCATCAAAATAAAACGAAATTTTTAGAGAATATAGAATTTTTATTCTAGTTTTTATTTATGTTTTTATGTTTTTTCAATAAGTCCATTTCTTCGAATATTATTGATTCGTTTGGATGTAGAGGCCAAAAGGTCCTGTCAACAGAAGACTCGGACTCTAAATTTCCACCAGGTTTTGACAAGAATAAGATAAGGAAGCATCGCTTTATATTGCGAGTAACGAGACGTTAACTTTTTTAAAAAAAAATTTTATTAATAAAAAATTTAGTCTTGAAAAGCTAAGAAGCAATTAAAGGATTTTTAAGATTCCCTAACAAAACAAAATAAAATTATTTTATTTTGTTTTGATATAATATATTTTTAGATCACATCTTTTCAGTTTTAAAAATGAAGCTCCTTATTTCACTTTATTAATTTTACTAATTTCTTCTTTAGGTCAAAGTCTTAACCAGTAATCAAAATCAATCTTGCTGAATCTGTGATCAGTTACTCGACATTTTAGAGATGACTGAAATAAAATTTTATTTTGTTTTGTTAGGGAATCTTAAAAATCCTTTAATTGCTTCTTAGCTTTTCAAGACTAAATTTTTTATTAAAAAAATTTTTTTTTTTAAAAGTTAACGTCTCGTTACTCGCAATATAAAGCGATGTTTCTTTATCTTATTCTTGTCAAAACCTGGTGGAAAAAAGGCTTAGGACTGATAAATTAGAGAATACTGATATGTTATATTACAGAATAAACTTTAATATTTCAACAGAATTTTATAGGTAACCTTTTTTTTGTTATTAAAAATTTGTTTTAATTTAAATTTTAAAATTTTAATATTATTTATTTAATTGAATTTATAATTCACCTGTCATTTTTGTGATGTTTAACTAAAATTAGAGATTCTGCGGAAAAAAAGTTTAGGATTTAGGATTAAAGTTTCAAAACTTTTGTGATCTTTAGGTGGTACTTTTTAAAATGTGGATTTTGTGTTAAAATTATTAATGCTGATTTTAAATATTTTAAAGAAAATACAAAAATAAAACCTAATATCGCAGTTGTAGCTGCCACTGTCGACAACAATGAAGTACTGGTAGTAATGCTTAACATGCTATTTGGGTCTAGTTGCTGAGTAATTACCAAAGTTGTATTTGATAAACTTGTTATTAAATTCGTTGGAAGATTCGAGTAAACTAAAGTACCAGTATTGATTTCAACATTTGTTGTTATTTCAGAAGTAATGGGTATGTTTTTTGTATTTTCAGTTATTGAAAGTGAAGTTGGATCGACACTTGTTTCTAATGTAAAATTTAACGAGATGGTTGTTTCTGAAAAATTGCATAATTCTTCAAAATTTTTATGAATAGCTATTTCTTTGAAATAAATAGTCATTATCAATGCTTCAAGTAAGAATATGAAATCAGTATGTAAGAAAATATGGAAAATAAACCTTACCTAAAAGTGTAAGATAAAATAAAGTGAAGTCTATAATGACCGTATATGCACAAATTGATAACTTGCTTGACATTTTTTTTAATTTTAAATTCAATTTTTGTAAAATAAAATGATTTCAAAATTAAACGTTTACATTATTTTTATATTAATTAAAATGTATAATTTCTAAATGTGTCTCTAATGTTTATTTCAAACTTTTGAATATATTAAATAAGGAAAAATTATTAAATCAGTAAGTATTTTTAATTATCGGTATAAAAGATTTATTATTTGAATGAAAAATTTATTTAAATTTTATTTTCAGTCATGTTTCACCTAAAACTTTTAAAACAATTTATTTATTTCTTAATGTTTTCCTAAGTGGAAAAAGGTTTCTACAACCTTGTTAATAGTTACCATTTTTTTTTGAAAATAATCTTTTGGATTTTAAAATTAAAAAAGTTGAAACCTAAAACTAAAAATATAAAAAATCATAATAAATATATTTTGTCTAAATTAAATCAGATATTTTCTAAATTTTCAGCTCCTAGTCATTACAAAATTTACACTGATTTGAAAACCTCCCAATACCAAATACGAAGGCTAAAGGCTAAAGAAGGTTTATAATATTTTAAATGAATAAGAATGAAACATTTAATTCTATTACTTAATAATAAAATTTTAAGACTTTTTTTCTTGTCAAAGAGAAGCGACGAAAATGACAAAATCTAAAAAGAACAAAGTGTCCAGTAGTATCAGTTACTGTTTTACAGTTCATTACTTAAATATATAACTTAAATCAACTAGGACTATTTTTTATTAGTATGTTTATTTATTATTAAAATATAATATATTTTTAGATCACATTTTTTCAGTTTTAAAAATGAAGCTCCTTATTTCACTTTATTAATTTTACTAATTTCTTCTTTAGGTCAAAGTTTTAACCAGTAATCAAAATCAATCTTGCTGAATTTGTGATCAGTTACTCGACATTTTTCATTTTTAATGACTCGACTCGAGTCAGAATCAAATGGTGATCTAAGGATGACCATTAGATCACCATTAGATCACCAGTTTTGGGTCGAAAAATTTTCTTTATAGACTCGGGAGTCAAACTTGGACTCATTTTGAGTCATTTGACTCACGAAAAAGAAAAAGTAAAAAATTATTGAAGATTTGTTTTATTTTTTTAAATAGCGTTTAAAAAAAAGTTTAATGTATGATTTTTTTAAATTTATATAATTGATTTTTGAATTAATCAGTTGTATCTTTGTCGTTGTCAATATCTTTGCTATTTTATTAATCTAAGTTGTATAATTTTGATAATAAGGTTTCATTTTCTTTCAAAAAAAATAAATTTTCAGCCAAAATATTAGTCATCTCCCTTCTGGGTCGACGGAGTATAAAACCAGTCTTGCTAAATAGTCTTTCAATCGAAGCGTTGTTTGCCGGAACTCCTAAAATTTTTTTCGCGAGTCTGGAAATAGTTGGTAAATGGGTCTGGTTATCTTTCCATCATCTCAAAGGATCTAAATAAGAATCACCACTATCCCTGCTTTTTAACCGCAACTGACGCTGTAGGTCGAAAAAGTTTTTCAACATTAAATCATATTCAAAATTTTGCTCGATAAAACTGTTTTCATCATCAAAAACTAAAAGCCAATCGGACTATGCTTTATTTTTTCTTTTTGAATTAGAAATTTCTCTTAGACTTTCATTTTCATCAATTTCTTCTAACATTTCCTTTAACTTGCTAATCCAGCATTTTTTATCTTATCCATGTTGTTCCAAAATTAGGATCAACCATGGACGCGATGGCAAAAAGTGGCTCTGTAAAAACGTCTTCAAACCTTGATTTAATTGAGGTTATTAATCCGTTGCTCAAATCACTAAAGTAAATAAATTTCGCTCTTACAGTCTTGTCTTTTGACATTTGGCGTTCATGGTTGGCCTTCAAATCGATTTTATGTATTACAGTTTGTAACGATGGTAAAACTTTGGAAATCGAGACTCCGTCACCTTGAAGCATAACTGAACAAATTTCCAGATCGTTTAAAATTTGAGTTGGTTCGATGATCCTCTCACGGTCAGTTAATGTCAAGTTAAGTTCTTCAAAAAAATTATTTCCGTTTTCTTTTTTTCCACAATTCAATATCGCTTCTATCTCTAGGTTGGATAATTTAATAAAGTTTTTTAATATATAAAACACTGAGTTCCTGTGCGTTTCTATTTTAGTTTTTAGACATTTTTTAGCTTCCCTTAACATTTCAATTATTTTCGTTGAATGACACCCTTTGTTTACAATAGCAGAAATTTTCTTTATAAGATCTGCATCATAATTGGCTTAAAAGGAATTATTTACTGCTATAGCTTGTAGAAGCTTAACCCGTTTTGGGTCGCAGTATTTTTTACTACTACTACTACTACTATCATCAAGTTTTAATGAATCTTTCAAGCTGAAGACGATGAGCAGTACAATTAATTCTAGAGATATTGTTTAGTTCATCACATAAATCATTTGCTATTTTGTCTCTCAAAATTTCTTCACATATCTCTTGGTCAAAATCTTCACTTTCATTTTCGTCGTCTTTTTTAACTCTGTCATCATCATATTCTGTTATTAATTATTTTTAGAGGCTTAAGTCACCATGATAAAAAAATTATCAAAAAAAAAAATTTTTTTTTATAAAATTTTTATTCATGTAAAAGGTATGTATTTATGAGTTTTTTTTTTGTAAAAAATATAATTTTTTAAAATAGATTTATTTTTATCTGAACTCAACAGACCATGAGAAGTCTGAATTAGTATCGACTCTAATGTATCTACAAGAATTTAAAAAAGTGAAATAATTTTTCATATTTTTAAAAATTGATCAATTTAAAAATATCAATCTTGTTCACTTCTTAGTTCAATGGAATACAATAATTTTTTTTTAAATAATTAATTGAATCAATAAGCTTTGTTTCATTATTATCTAAATTTTCGTTGCCATTAGAAAATCTAAGCATTGAAATTGACTTATGATTGATAGTTTTATCAGATTTGGAGTTATTTTTCATCAAATTCATGAAATATAATCCTTGTTTATTGAAAGGATTTTTTGATTTATACCTAATCGGCTTGAAAGACTTGATAAAACTTTCTTTAATTATAATTCATATAATTTTATTGAAGAATATTTACCATAAAACATCTATTCAAACAATCATAGCAAGTTTTAAAATTATTTGTATTTCCATTATATCCAGTGTAATAAAATTCAATGCATTTTCTAAAATTGTGATTATAGTACCATTTTTTAGTATATTCTAATCTTTTTCTCAAATGAATGTTGCCAATTTTCCGTGGCAATAGACACTCGTCTGGTAAATACACAAAATAAAATCCAAAAATAAAAACACATCAAAAAATACTTTTTTTATCTTGATAACTCAAAATTTGTCTCGACAAAATTCTCTCCATAACATCTTTGCTCAAATTTAACAAAAACTTGTTAGTCGAAGTACCTTGATTCGTCCCAGAACCATCAATATAATCAATATTGTTTTCATCTATTTCTTCATTGTTATAATATTCTTCACATTTAACATAGACTAAATGGTGGCAAAAAAAAATGAATAAAATTTCAAAATACATTTTCAAAGCATTGTAAAGTTATCTATTTATTTAAAAAAAAAAGAAGAAAATTAAATTAAAATTAATAAAGCTAAAATTTTAAGGCAATTGGAGCGCAAAGTCAATTATTTAAATCATTTTGTTAAAATAAAATTTACAAATTCTTAGTTCAACCTTAAATAAAAAAGCATAAGCTCAAGAATTAATTCTTTTAAAATTGTACTTTGGCTCAATCCAATTTTGCTTTAAATGCTGGGCTTGATATTCTACACGCATGGGTGCATGTCTTTGCTCCGAAGGCAGAACAGTCTAAACAATCCGAAATTAAAAGTAAAAAATAATTTCTACACTAAAAAATTTACCGGTGCTTGAACACTTTTGAATCCTCTAGGCACAGTTGCCCCGGTTGGATTTCCTCTTTTAAGATCAAAAATTGACGGAGGCTGACCTATTATATGAATTTAACCGGAAGTTTAATTAAATTCTTTATCAATTTTTTACCATTGCTGGTCTGAGCTTCATTGATTCCGTGGTTCAACATTTTCATTGACAACGAGTTAGTTCCAATCGGTGGATTACTTGAAGGTTGTGGATGGTAATCTTGACTGGCAAATGATGACACTGTCGATGGACCTTGTGATACAGGATTTTTGTTAGCTATTTCAGGCAATATGCTTTTGGTTTGATTCTGAAATTCTTGAAAAACATTCGAATCCGAGTACATACCTATAGGTGTATTATACTGTTTATGAAAAACTGCAGTAACCGTGGCTAAATTAAAAAAAAAATAATTACAATTTATTTTTAAGTCAATTGATTTATTACGAGATTCATTTTGCTGAGGGGTCTCAGGTGCCCATTTTGTATAATCGCCAGGCTTCCAATTTGACGGCTTAGCTGATTTGTAGTCTATTCCGTTTCCAACAGCTTTATTGAATGGCATGGCAGCTCGATTATGACTTGTGCCAATATTGACCATCTCAGTTTTATTGGCAGTCAAATCTGTTTTGACTGCTGGAGGCGGTGGTGCCAAATTGTTCAAGTTTACTGGAGGGTTAGACTTAAGTTGGGACAGCGGTGTATGCTGTGGTTTTACTGTATCTACTGCATTTCGTTGCACTGTTAAAAAAAAATCATCACCGCACTTCATTATTTCTTTTTTGGCTTGATTATGCTCCATTTGGGTTGTCTGTATGCCATTTATTTCCAAAATAGCATCACCAGAACGCAATCCACATCTTTCCGCGACGCTTCCCGGTGTTACTTGAAGCACCGAGAGTGGAATCGAAAATTCCGAACCACCTTTGAATAAAAATTACCTAAATCCTTTGGTTATTTGTTTAAAAATACCCTGAATCTTGAAACCGAATGGTATTTCTTTAGATTCTCTTCGAATGTGCACCTTCTCCAACATTATCTATTCTAAAGGTAAATAATCAGAATTAGCATATAGATTATAGTTATTTTAAACATACTAAGGGGTTTATTAGTCTAAAAAAGAGTAAACAGAAACAATCTATTTATCTGCTTTTTTATATCAAAATGTTTACGATCTGAAAAATTCATGGCAATGAGCTATTTGGAATTTTCTGAATTCAATTTTAGCAATTTAATTAGATAAGATAAAATTATTTAACCTTATACATTTTGAATGCAACAAAAAAAAGCGAATAGAAAAAAAAATAATTTTAAATCTCTTGAATTTGATCTACGTTTATAGATTTATTCATCTGATTGTTTATATTCAAGTCGCTCTGCTATTTTGTTTGAAGATAATAAATTAAACGAGAATTTTTTTACTAAATTTCGATGGGGTTTCGGTAAAGGTACAGAATTAATTAGTAAAAATTTGACTTTTTACTTTTTTGCATTGCTTTTTGGTTTGCTTTTAAATAATACTTAAAATTAAAATTTTGTCAAAATATTTATAACTTGTGGGCGATTTTGAACTTAGCAATCTACATCAATTCATAATGATTGATATAAATTAACGCTTTCAACTCCTACTTGAATAAGTATTTTTTAAATTCAACAAATAATTTCTTTAGTTATTTAATTACTTATGCCTGATCTGATTTTATGATTTTTTTTTTTTCTAAATGCGCAAATATTAACTCAGGTGATTAGCTTTTAAGCAATCAGGATTTAACTGAGCCCATTTATAATTATTTTTAAATAGTAAATGATCCAAGCCGTTTAAGTTGGCATTGCTGATCATTTATTAGATAAAAAAGGATTATTTTTTAATTTAAAAACTTGAAGATAAAATTTTAAATTATTATCATAAATCAGCGATTGCTATTTTAACTTTTTAAATTACTTTTTCTTTATTTAAATATTACAAAATTCATTCCAATTGGCATATAAAGTTATTAAAATTGTTGAAAATATTTTTTTCGTAATTGTTAATTCGATAACTGACTTGTAATTTTGATTATAAATCACTCGACTAAAAAAAAAAAGCAAACCATTATTACAAAAACTTTTCATGTTAAAAGTTAATATTATGATTATTATATAGAAAACGAATCTTGCTAATAAACTAATAATATAATGAATCAAAAATTAAATGTTATTCAAATTTAAAGTCTATTAGATTGTTTTAAATTAACAACTTTTATGAAAATCAAATAAAAGCTACAAAGTGGAATAATTCTAATTAACAAAAAAATCTGGAATTAATAAAAAAAAGAGCGAAAAAAAAGGATTTATTTTTATAATAATAAAAATATAAATAAAGCTACAAAAAAATAATAATTAAAGAAATCAAGTATAATAAAAATAATTTATCTTTATAAAATTATTAGAATATTTAATTTTGATTTTAGAGGCTATTATTTGAGTAGTCATTCTAAAAATTAGTTTAAACAAAAAAGTCTTGATAAATAGGAAAAATGATTCTTACAATAAATCATTTGAAATTTTAAAAAAAAAATTATTTTTCTATTGTCGATGGTTCTTCATGAAATTTATCTATTCTAACTTTTTTCTTTTAGCTAAAAAGTATTAAGGTGAAATATGTGAATTAAATAGCTTTATTTTAGTTCTTACATATTCCCATTTTTTAACTTCTTACAAATAAAATCATAATGTTTATGAAATATTTTTTATTGATAATTTGCTCATCACGCTCAAAGCTATAAAACAAACGAAGAAATCAATTTGTTTATTATCTTATTTTTATTCTAATTTTTCTCTTATATTTAATGATTCAATTTTTCGTTATTACATTCTTACTTTTTGAAATAATTAATTAACTAACTTAATTCAAAATTTTTTTGGATTAAAATTTTTTTCAAAAAATTAAAAGCTCGTTTAAAATATTTTTGTTTATTAAATTTTAATAAAAAATTCTGATAATGAATTTGAATAAAGTGAAAGGATCAATAAATTTGAAATATCCTATTGTAAAATTTTTTATCTAAAAAATACATATCACCTATATTAATTTTCAAAAAAAATATTTTATTGAATTTTCGACCGGATCTCATGAGCAACAAGTCAACAAAAATTTTAAGACTTATTAAAGGTTCTCGAATATGTTAAATATTGGGATGGTTCTTTGAGAACAAAAGTTTTAGTTTCATTCCCTAAGAATTATAAGAACCAAAAAAAATATACATTATTTAACTTTAATAAATAGAATAAATAATTTTACCTCTTCAAATTATTAGTAAATAAATTATCTAAAAAAAATAATAAATATTGATCAAAAAGAAAATAATCCCTAGAAATCAAAGACATATAATAAACAAAAGACATTAATGCCTATCGATAATATAAAGATTTAGAGAATAAAATTGAAGATTTTACTAATTATGATTTTAATATTTTAATTTCTTTAAATATTTTTTTATTTTTTTTTACAATAAGTCACAAAATTAAATTTTCAAAAAAGTTTATTCAGAATTTTAATTTTAAAATTTTAACAATGGTCAAAATTTTTATATTTCTTTAAAAAAAGTTAAAAAACTTGAAATTTTTTGACTAGGCAGATAATCATAAATAAAGCTAATTGAAACCTATGTAAGCTAAATTTCCAAAAAATATACAAAATATAAAAATTGATATTAAAATAGGAGATATCGATTCAAAGGAATACCAAGTTTATTTCATCATTCTTTAGAACAATGGTAAAAAATAATTGGAAATCAAAAAAAAGAAGCTTTGCATTTAAAATCTTAAATTTTATTTAAATAAATCTTTTTAAAATATTATGACCGAATCGTAAGATTTTTAATATATATTTTATAACAAAATCTTAGTTTTGTCTTAAAAATGAATTTCACATAAAATTAGTCTAATATATAATGTTAATTTGATTTCAAATAACTGCTGGTTTGCTTTTATTCATATAGTTCAAAGTAGCATTCTCTTTAGTTAGCTCTAGTCAGATAGTTCGAAATTTTAATTATAATATTAATAATTATTTGAAAGATCATAATTATAAATTAAATTGAAATTATTTTAATTTAAATTTTATCAGCTTTTTTCTCATTTTAACAATTATAAGATGTAAAATTAATTTCTTTAACAATTCATATAAAAAAAAACACAAAATAAATTAAGATATAAGATAATTCTCACACTAGCAAAATTTTCAAAAACTAGTGCTAAAAATCGAAATGGATGAAGACTTGAAAAGTTTGATAAAGCGCCTTAAGGACGAGGCCATGTTCGTACAATCAGAAAAAAAACATCTAGTAGATCTTTACGATCAGGTAATCTAATTTAGTTTAAAAAAAATAAAATTTTCAACATTTTATTTTAGCTAATTAAAAAGTCAGAAAAACTTTTTAACAAACAATGGCTAATATCTAAACATCACTCAATATTAGATGAATTGATTTTTGGTCGTAATAAATCTATAAAAAATCAATGTAAAAAATTTTCACTTATTACAAATAATCATCAATTCATCGAATCTTATAAAATTCTAAGCCACTTTGACTATTATGTAAGCGAATTTTTAAAATCGTTAAGAGATAAGCCCCAATACTTGGCCAATCTGATCCTAAAAGCCGAAAAAATAAACTCCGGTTTTTTTCTAAACTCAGTAGAGTTTATACGTGGTATAGACAACCAGATATTCTCGTCCCAAAATCTTATCCAAATTGTATTTCAGTCTTTATACGGCAATTGTGTTCTTGTACAGGATGAGTCATTATGTTTACAGTTGCTGAAAAATTTGCTGAAAAACCAATTTTGTGCCGAGGAAGCTCAAAATGTAGACCTGAGAAAATTAATCCGCAAGCAGTCGTGTTCATTTAACATACTTTTTAAAACATACACTTCTTTTTCGCACTCAGCTCAATTGTTTTTGATAACAGCACTTCACGAACCTATAAATCAAATACTTACTGATGAATGGTTTTTGGAAATCGATCCAGATAAAGCAATGGCAAGATTTTCAGCTGAGGAAAGGATAAATAAATTTGGTCACCCGAGCACAAAAGAGTACAAGATAAAAACGCAAAAATATCGCGAAAAAATTGTTAATCTTCTTTATAACACTTCCATGTCATTTATAGACAGCATCAGTTCTAGTCTTTACGCTTTTCCTCCTTCAATGACCTGGCTGGTCAATCAGTTTTTCACTCTAATTGGCAAAACCAGTAGAGCCAACTCAACTGAAGTAAATTAAAAAATAGAGATCTTTTTGGATTTAATATTTTGTCTTTTAATAGCTAGCACGAAAATTATGCTGCGATTTAATTATGGCTTTGTACATATGTCCGGCGATTTGTGACCCAGAGCCTTATGGTGTTCTTTCAGATGTTCAGATAAGCAATGTAGCCCGGCACAATCTTATGCAAGTATTTTATCAAAATTGAATGAAAAAGATCAAATTCTAAAATAATCAAAGATTGCAAATATACTTCAAGTTTTGGCCATGTCAGATGATGATAAGGACCCCAAAGCACAAGATTTGTATTCAAAATTCCGAAACGTAAGCTGCATTAATTAATTTAAAAATAATTTAAATAAAATTTTTAATATTTTAATTTATTTTCATGATAGAATGATAAAATTTCAGTAAGTCTAGTATATTTAGTAGTTGGTGTTGATATGATTTAAGTTTTAAAATAAAATATTTTGATTCCTATATCATTAAAATAAAAATGAAGGATCAAAATATTTGTAGATGCTATTTCTAACATTTTTGCACGTTTTTTTTTTTGAAAATTTTCAAAAAGTTAATTCTGAATTTCAATTTTAAAATTTTACCATGTTTATTTCCAATTTTTCAAATCGAAAGTCTAAAATTCAATTAGGAAACATATATATGAAATTTGAAATAATTTATAATTTTAATTTAATTTAATTATCAATTATATTTCATTTATTACAATTAATTTTAAAAAAGAAATAAAATAAATAAATAAAAAAAATATTAACCTTATAAATATCTCATTTTAATTTAAGGAGAAGCCCAGAGCTTATAAGTTATTAAAATTAGTCTGACCGATTTTAATATTGTACACATTATTAGAATTAGAATTAATTATGTACACATTTGTTTATTAAGTAATGGAAAATTGGAATTTAGTTAAATTTTAAATAAAGGAAATACAAAATAATGTTCCATTAGAGTTTTTAAAAAGAAAATAAAAGAAAAAAATTAATCATTTTCATCATCATCATCGGTTCAAATTTATCTTAAGATCATGGGCTTGTATTTAGCTTATGATAAAATAAGTATAAGGTATTTATTTAAAGCCCTGGGCCTATATGTATTTTAGGGGGTGGGCTTATATCGTCAAAAAGTGGAGTGCTTATAGGCTAATACTAATTTTTAGCCCTGGGCTAGTTTGTCAGGTTTTACGGTAAATTATCAAATTTATAGAACCATTTAAAAATTGATTAAGACACGAATTCTTTAAATTTAATTTTAAATTCAAAAAAATATATTTTCATTTCAAATAAAAATATCATTTAATAATCAAATAGATTATTTTGCATAATTTGCTTCTAAAAATATTAAGAATGAATGACCAAATGAAGCTTTCATTAGTTCAATATTCGATTCGAGGAAACAAATTTATAGAAATTTATTTTATTTTTAAATTATATAATTTAAAAATTAAATTCAGTTTATTTCCTGTATCTGTTGAATTTCTTGTTAAATAACCGAAAATTCCACACCCTTTATACTGTTGTTATATCAATTTTAATTAAATATTATCCTTGATTGATTCATATAAAAATCCATTCATTAGTGAATTTATTTGAGGGAACTCATCTGGTCCAAACTCGTTTTTTCCTATTTTTTTTTCAGTGTTTATTTATTTTTTTTTACTGAAAATTTTTTCGGCTTGCTAAGCAAATTTACAGGACAGAAAAAAAATATTTTAGCTTTTTATAAGTTTTAGATAATCTTTGTTTTAGAACTCTTAAAAATATTAAAACATTGAGAATTAATTTATGAATTGTGACCACCATTAGCCTTCTTTGTTCACTTGCTTGTTTTATTTGCATCGTTTGCTAATATTTTATTTTCCATTTATTTTTAATTTAAAAAATTTCTTAATTTAATAAAAAGATATTTTTTTAATTAATAATAGAACTGTGTGTCAGATATTGTTAATAATATAATATCATCTTATGGAAAATCCCAAAATAGTGGACCTAATACAGATGCTTTTGAAATACCATCACTCAATACTCAAGCTAATGATGTGCCATCCAATATGTCAACTATTTCATCAGCCACTAACTCTTCGACATTCTATCCCAGTAGTTTGATAATCAGAAATTCTATCATGATCACATTGCACGATTTACACCGATTGGTATGTAGACTTCAGCAGTTTTTTTTCCATTACTGACTTAAAATAAAATTTTAAGCTAATTTTTACTCGCCAAGTAAGTAAAGAAGCGCTCCTCATTGAAAACGAAGAGTCAAATTGGTTAAAAACAATCATTCCAAACGATTATATCAATGATTCGTTGGAAAAAAGCTGCACATTTTTTAATTCCAACAGAAAAGTTAACCTGCTTAATCCTGATAGCATAGATGTGATAAACCACTTGATAAAAGAGCCAAATATGGAAGATGGATTTCAAATTCTAGTCATTAATATAAACGATAAAGGTTTTGACTGTCCTGGAATGTTGGCTGAGGAAAAAGTCTTAAATGACTATGATTCATATGCAAATAGCAGAACTATAACAAGGACAAATAAGCAAAAGAATAAATCAAAAAAAATCGATTTAGATAATTCATTTGAACCCAGTATCAAACCGCGGCCCGATTCGGCTACAGATCGGGACGATTTTCGATCAAGGCATGACGGAAGTGTTGGTAAGAAAAACCTTTTTCAATTTCAGGATCCGTTCATTTCCAAAAATATTGTAGTATATTTGATGTACAAAAATAGTTAGGAATAAAATTTGAAATTTTTAATTGAATTTTTTAATTTTTAAGTAAAGAAGAATAGAATATTAGTTGATAAAATGTAAATCGAAATTAATCGCTTGAAAAAAGAAAAAAATACTAAGAAATTATTTTCAAAATTATATTAAATAAATAGATTTGAATTCGAAAAAAATCATTTAAAAGAAATAAGCTGCTTGTTGAATTTTTAAGCTTCTATTTTATATTTTTTCTTTAATAAAAAATATGGTTTCTCAAATATTCATCTTTTTTGGAATGATAAAATTTCAATTTCTATCACCTTATGATAAATGATACCTTTTTTTTCCTCTTTTAATACAAATTTTTACTTATCAACAACTATTATTCCTTAAAAGGTGTTTAAAATTTTTTTATTTAAGTTAAGAATAATAATTAAATCTAAGTTTTTTAGGATATATACAGATATTTCTACCTAATTTTGTTGGAGTCTGCATATGATTTACAGTAACTTTTTTTTTTCGGGTAATTGTTATGAGTATGGATTAAGAGTGCCGATTTTTAGAAAATCTTATTAATCAAGAAATATTCGAAAAAAATTTCTATTCAAAATGATTATAAAACGGGATTCAATTTTCAAAAATATTTTAATGGAATTATTTAAATTATTAATTTATTTTCCAATTTTTTTTTTAAAGAAAAGTCTTTGATAAAACATTAACAAATGAATTTACATTGATTTAAATTTGTAAAACTTTTTTCAGATTTTTCATCACAAATTAAAAAAATTCGGAAACCTAAAAATTAAGATTTAAATTTTTTAACAATCCTTACCAAAATTAATTTCTTGAAGCAATATAATAATAATAATAATAATAATAATAATAATACACTTAGAATTGACATTTGTTTAAGAGCTTCTTGGCGCCTCTCCTTGCTCGACCATTTAGTTTTTCTGGTTCGTATAGTGCAAATATTCTAGCAGGTTCTTGAAGCAATTAGTTTAATTATAATTCAAAGTTTTGTCAAATTTTGTTAAAAAAAGGAGCTAAAGTAAGAGTCTAAGTTTGCCTGGTATTACAGAAAAATTAATAATTAGTTTAAGTCAATACTTATAACTTGAAGAAAATTTTTCGACTTTTTTTTTCTTAAAATCTGATTTCTAAATAATTTGGCTTTTTGTTCAATGAACTTATGATTTTGGTACCTATTGTAACTAAATCCTTTAGAAATTTTTTCAGGAAATTATCTAATTAGTTTATAAATAAATTGACTGGATTATTTTTTTAAATTTAGAAGGAATTTCGGAAGCTTGTGAGACAACCGAATGTCATTCTTTATCTTCGAATGATGATGATGTAGATAATGATCAAAATGAAGTTAATCAGCTCGAAAATGAAAGCTTGAGTGACTTTGACAATTTTAGTGCTCGAAATACTCCTATTATAAGCGGAAGGGATACACCATCGTCGCACAGCCATGAAGATTTACAAAATATAAGCTCTAGTCGCAATAGTAATGCAAACAACACTGTCCAGAATATCTCAAATGTCAATTCACTTGGTAATATTGTAGTCAATACGCCGAGTTTGAATGCAAACGGAGCGCGCGGACCTCAACTTCCAGCTACTGAGCCCAAAACCAATCGCGAAGATATTAATGACAAATTTTGTAAGTTCGAAATAAATAAGATTAATCCGTCAAAAGAAGAACAAAGTGAAACTGGATGGAGTTTGGATGCGGATGCATCTGAATCTGTCATCAATGAGCCAATAAATGATCGACTCGGCATAGACGACAATTCAGCAGTTGCCAGATATATTTCACAGCGAAGTGGACCAGGTTCTAGTTCAACTATTAGTTCAAGCTCTAATAATCAATCGAATTTGATCAATTTTTCAGAACAGGTAACTTAATTAAAAATTTACTGCGCTTGGCTAGCTTTAGTTAATGCTTAAATATTAAATTTTTATATTAAAAATCTACACTCAAATTAGCTATTATTCAAGATTCTTTCCAAAGGTCAAAATTTAAAAAAATTATGGGTCATTTACAATTTGAATCTAAATATTTTTTGGGAATTGTGAATTTTGGAACAAAGAACAAGAAAAAAATCTTAAAATAAAATAACTTTTTTACAATGAGTGTAAAAATTGTTCTGCAAAATGTATCAGCTGATACAAACTTTGTACCACCCAAATTAGGTCTCTGCAAAAACTCTGCAAGTCTGCAAAGCACTAAATGTATTAGAAAATCATTAAAATTAAATTGCAGAGTTATTGCAGATACTTAATTTGGGTGGTACAAAGTTTGTATCAGCTGATACATTTTGCAGAACAATTTTTACACTCATTGTAAAAAAGTTATTTCATTTTAAGATTTTTGTTCTTGTTCTTTGTTCCAAATTTCACAATGCCTATTTTTTGATTGAAAGCATTTATATTTGAATATTTGAAATAAGTAATAATATTAACGTATAATAGTAAAAGTAACTAATAATATTAGTAAAAAATTTGGAAAAATTATAATTAACGCAATGATTGCGTTGAGAAAATTTTATTTAAATAATAACATTTAACTCAATTTTTGCGAAAAACCACCAACAAAGCGGACAAATAATCATCTATTTTCATTTTAAAGCACTTAGTTTTGATTAGCGTTGAAGTAGAAATTTATTTTATTTTTAATTTTTTAAATATTAAATTTTTTTTTCTCTTTATTGAAATTATTTATTAATATTTATATTATTTAAGTTTTTATTTTCATGTGGTTTTATATTTAGAACTTTTTATCAATTTTTAATTAGAAAAACAATCAGGTCTTTTAAATCAATTCCTAAATTAAATTCCGTATTCCCTCGTTGGATATTGCTGCCTCAGAACCCAAAACATAACTTTCGGTTTAATTTGTAATCTTGCACCAAAATAATTTTTATTTTTATGACAGAAACTCTATTGGTAATGCTGCATTAAATTAAAAAACTTTACTTTTGACGCATGCGGTGTAAGTTAAAAATGTTTTTACATGGGCGAGATGGTATTTATTGCCATGCGCCAGAGTTGTGTTCGGGTTCTGAGGCAGCAATATCGAACGAGGGAATACGGTAATAGTTATTGCAATTAATTCTAGTTAGCGTTTTAATAAACTAAAAAGAGCTAAACTTGCTTTGAAATTTTTATATTTAATTTTTTTATTTATTTAATTTAAAATTTGTTTTTACCGCTAATAAATCTTGCAAATAAATAAAAATAGATAGTTGTTATAACCTTTAAAGAGATTATTTGAAGTACTAATGCTTGAAGGTTTTTTCAAACAATTGACAAAAAATTAAATTAAAAGTTAAATAAAATTTCAATTTAATTTTTAATAGGCAATGTGAAATATTAGTACAAAAATTGCAGCACAAAAAATAAAAATCTTTATTATTTTTTTTCCAATTGTGCAAAAATGTTTCTGGAAAGAGAACAATATTGTACAAACGAATTCCAAGCTTAAGGGTAAGGTCTATAAATCTTTATAATTTTTCTAAATGATCGAAAACATTCAAATAATTGATAAATTTTTATTTTACCGATAAAGTGTGCATTTTTTAGAAGATTGCAGATTTTTTGCAGACCCATAATTCTTTTGTACACATTTTTACAATATTGTACTCTTTATAGAACCATTTTTGCACAATTAGAAAAAAAATTATAAGTTTTTTAATTTTTGTACTGTAATTTTTTTACTAAAATTTCACATTGACTTTAATAATATTTTTGAATAGATCATTTCTATATTTTTCTTTTCTTTAAAAAGCTTCATTCTTTAAGCAAAAATAATGATAATAATAAATAATAAATTAATAAATTGAATTTTTCCTCTATTGTTTTATTAAAAGAAAACAATTAATGCGATTAATAACTTCTTTTCTTTTTTACTCATTTTCATATATACACAATTCAAAATGTCACAACAATAAATCATAAAATTTTTAAAGGATTATTCACTAAATAGTAACATGCCAAATCGAAATGCTTCTTCATCAAACAGTCTAAATAATCCTTCGAGTCAGTCAAATCATAATGGACTGATGACTAATACAAATCCGATTTCGAATGAGACTGATCAAAATTTAGACGACCACTGTAGCGTTGTAAGTGACAGTGCCGCTTGGAGTACCGAAATGAATAATAATTCCGATTCTGATTTTGAATCAAACAGTCCTAGCAAATACACCCCATACTCGACTTTTTCTAGCAATTCTAGTTCTATCCATCCGGCACTGAATCAAAGCTTGCTAAATGACTATGTTCAATCAACTCAATCGCTACAGAATCCTTATGCGCCCAATACTAGTATAATGCCTAATTATTCCATTAGTTACTCTTCCTCTGCTAGCTCTGCTATCAATATATTGCCTAATAACACTGAATCAAATGTAATTTTGGCTTTTGCTCTCTATATTTGGTCAAATCTTAAAATTTTCTTTAATCTCTAGAAGCGACCGGAAGTTGAATCTTCGAATCTAACCAACTCAACAAAAAATAGACTTTCCTCAGTAAGATTGTCCATATTTTTTTCTTTTTTTTTTAAACAATTAATTAAGATCTTTAACAACTCGAACTCGGTCAAATTTTCGATTAGCTCGACCATCGAAAAATTAAGTAATAGTTCTAATGGTAAAAAAAGTGCCATACATAGATTTAGCTTATTTAACAAATCAAAAAATGCATTGATACAAAATAGTGAGCCATTGACTTCCAATAATTCATTGGCACCGAATGACAATCAGAACAATTTGACCAGCTCTCAAGCAGAGGACGTAGATAGTATTCTTAAAAAATACCAGTCAAAATCAACGCCACAAACAGCACAATTAAAACAACAACTTTCTGTCAATGAAACTCAACTAGTCGATTTGTCAACTACGGAAAATTTAACCAAAAATGTGCCCGAAAGCAGCCTACCAAATCAGAATATGCTCTTGGAACCAGTCAACTTGGAGCAGTCAAAGTCATTTCTAGACGCCAAAAAAAAACTTCGACTTGTTCTTAGCTGGCCTGACTGCATGCCATACAATTACGCACCAAATAATTATTTAAAGTAATTTTTAAAAAAATGTGTGTCTTTCCTGATTGGTGACCAGATGGTCGTAAATTTGCTTTGGCCAAAAAATGGCAAGTCAGCAAACCTGTAAGAGGGATACACAAATGTTTGGTCTGTCAAAAGCTCAGACATTTATTCAAAATTATTTTGCCATTTTTTTCCCAAAGTAAATTTACGAAAAATTTCGAAAAATATCGAACGTAAATTTACGTAAATTTTCATAAATTTACCTTATTTAACGTAAATTTTCGTAAATTTACGTAAAATCCACGTGTCAAATCAATACTGTATCTTTATAATCGCTTTTTATGTGATCTTTTGAATTTTAATTTTAAACCTCTCTCACCCTTATAAAATCTACCACATTCTGAACACCCTTTAGTGTTTTTTTTTTGTTAACTTTCTTTCTTAACTTCTAATTGTACCTTTTCGGGTGTCTTCGAAGCTCTTGTAACATTTTTTGACAAAAACTCGATTTGGATTTGGCATTAACCGTAATTTTATCATCAAATTACTTTTTATAATGAGTTAAAATTATTCATAAATATCATTAATTTATTTCAGCGGAAAGTTTAAAAAATTTTTTAAAGTTTAAATATTTATTAAATTCTAGAGAATGTATTTATGATTAAAAAAAATTTATTATAATTAAGTGATCTTGTTTTATGGTGTCAAAAACGCTGGTCATAAAAGTGGTACTCGCCGGAATGATCACAGATTGGTGATCATTTGGTCACATAAAAGGGAAGACCCAAAAATTTAATTTTATTAAGTATTTTTATTTAAAGAAATAATAAAGACAACTTTTTGGTTATGTATCTTAAAATTCAGCTCTATGATTCAATTAGCTTGCAGGATAAAGAAAAAGAAGCCCAACTTTATGAAACGATACGCTGTGTTTCCGTTTATAATGACCAAGAATGCCGCAAACTTTTACGTTCATTGAAAAAAGACTACATTCGTCGTCTCTACTACATGACTTATTTGACCAAATCTAAGCAAAACATTCTATACACTCTAAATTTGGTTGAAAAATTACTTCAGCGAGCGGAATGGCAGCAAAAACTTCGAACCAATCACTTTTCTTCGGTAATAACCCTTTTTTTCCTGGAGACAAAAGAAAATGAGCAGCAAATTTACAAGTTTATAAATGAATTTCGTCAGATGGTAGCTGTTGATGAAAAATATGATTTATTTAAAAAATATTTACAGCAATTAAAATCAGAGTATGATGCCATATTGAATGGATGTCATGATGAAATGGTCGAATTATGTCATTTATCATTAGAGAGACTCTTATTGTCAAAAGTTTATAGTTTTGTTATGTATCCGAATGGTGAATTAGACCACGACAAAGACAATATGGTCTCAGAATGTTTAAGAGAATTAGCAAACGTAATTACGCCATCACATCCACTAATTGGCATTTCTCCCATTTACATAAATGTAATTTTTTTATCTTATATTTCAACAAGGGTTTAAAGGACCTCTTTTGTGCCTCTTATGTAATTATTTAGATAATACTAAATAGAAAAAAATTTGCTCTTCTCAAAAAGGGAGTTTTCCTTAAATATGGATCCCGATATCGAGTGCCGGATTGTCCGGATTGACAGACTAAAACTCTGATTTTTTGGATAGGTTTTAAACTTCTAAAACTCGACGTGAGATTTTAAACTAAATTAATAAAACACCAACTTTTCAAAAAAATACTTTTTTTGAATTTTTATTTAAATTATCGATTCAAAAACAAAATTAAGGAAATTTATTTGGGATAAGCAAAATTATTTTTTTATAAAAGTTCTAATTATTTTAATTCTCTTTGAAATAATAGAACTTATGTTGTTAAAAAAGACATCTTAAAAATCTTCATGATGTAAAAAAGAACTAAATTTTAAAATTTTTAAATCTGATTTACATATAAGTTTACAAATTTATGAATTTTTAAAAACTCATTTTGATCTGGATCTGTACTTTTGTATTATTGAACCGGGTTTTAGCAGTCAAAAATCCTTCCATAATTAATTCATGTTTTAGTCCGAGAAAATACGGTTCCGGATGTCCGGAAGTCCTGTGCAAAAAAGTGACCTATAATTTAATATTACATCTTTTGCTTTAAGTGTACATATTTGCCATCTATACATAGTTAAATACTTCTATGTATATTGATGTATTGATTGTGAATGAATTGTTTTATTTTAGTTGGCAACTTACCGGTATGATCATATTCATAATGAAGATGTTCATTTGTTGATAGATAGACATCATTATCCATATGATCATTTCTTACTAATACAAAGATATTTTTTTTTAAACTTTTTAAAGTATCAAAACAATATTTTTCTGCCTTTATTTGATTTTTATTGATTACTTTTTGTCCAGTACCCATCAGCATCTATTTCATCTTCAGATATAGCATCTATTACACATCATATGTTTGAATATTTGAGTAACAATGATGTGGTTTATTTTTTCCGCCATATTTCATTTGAAGCAACAGAGGAATCGTCATTCATTGCCATATAAAATGTAAAATGACTTGCAATAATTGAAGTTTTAAAGAAACAAAAAATAACTCCTAATAGTAAATCATATTAAAAACTGAGAAAATATACACTGAATAGAAAATATATATTATGAAAAATAAAAAATGTATTAAAGAAGAAAAATGTGTACAAAACAAGGTAAATATATTTAGAGAAAAATTAAAAATATGTACAAGGAAAAATAGCTGCACAAAAAAATTAACTAGAGAAAATTTTGCGAATGATTTTTTAAATTTGATTTAAAAATTAAACAAAATATTTTGTACGCGAATATACATAAATTGTATTCGAAATGCATATTTTTACAATAATAGTTAAAATTTAAAATAATATCAACAATATTTATTTATTCATTTGAGTCTAGAGCTGAGGCCGATCTCCGACCTCTAGATCAGTATCCCCATAAATAAAGGATACTTTCTAAATCAATATAAAATAATTTCAATTTAAAAAAGAGAAAAAAAGTAAAAATAATATAAATAGAATGGAAAGCAGAGTTCCCATTAATCTTTAGAATAGAAACAGTAATAAAAAAAATAAAGTACAATTAATAAAGTAAAAGTTAAATTTTCCTTTTTTTATTGACCAGCTGCACCATATCTTCCAAGTTGAAATAGAAGACTTGGTATTTTTGACTTGTCTTTTTCATTGAATACACCTTTGGTCTTCGGGATCGTTTGATCATTTTTAGTTTTGACTTCAAATTCTATTGAGTTGAGCCGCCTGTTCAGTTTACATTTTTCTTCATGTATAATGTTCATATTATTGATTCTCTATTTTGTGGTTAAGACTATCAACAATATATAATGAAATAAAACGATAAATGGTTTCATTTAAAGGATGATGTAACAAGATAATAAAAAAATCTATTTTGTTCTAAAAATATAACTCAACGTTTAAAGACGACATTAAGCATGAAAAATAAAAAAATAGATAATCTTGAAAAAAAAATTTTATTTATTTATTTTTAAAATATTTTTCTTAGGAATGTCCATGGACAGCGGCACAAATGGAGCTAAAACGATTGAATATTTACCGAACTCCTCAGGACAAGCTAGCTTGCATCAGAAAGTGTATGCTGTTAATTCAAAATTTATTGGCCATAGCCAAATCACCAGTTTGTGCCGATGATTTGCATCCGGTGCTTATTTATGTCATTATTATGGCGAATCCACCGACTTTTTTGTCTAATGTTCAGTACATAGAAGGTAAGAAAAAAAATAAAAAAAATAATTCCAATTAATTTAATTTTTTAAGGGTTTTACGGAAAACAACTCGAGCTGGAAGACTATTATTGGGCTCAGTTTATATTCGCTTTTTCGTACATCAAGGCAAACATGTTAAATAAACAATAATACATATGGCAATTAATTAATTTTGTTGGAATTTCCATTTTTTTTTGTTTTATTTTATTTTTTTATTTTTTTTAAAAACCAAATTTTAAATAATCGAATTTTCTTATTCAAGCATTTAATAAAGTATTTATTAATTATTTCTATTTAAACTGAAATAAATTCAATCGAATACTTTGATGTGATATTTTTTGCATTTGTTGTTAAGTGCCCCTAATAAGGTATTTTAGAATCTAAGCTTGAGTCAATCAAAAAAAAATTTTGTCTCAGATTTAAAAATGAGTGCTATAGAAAATATGTCAGATGAAGAATACTATCAAGACTATGATCAGTTGCCTGATAATCAAATAGAGCTATTAGCTGAGTTTGAAAGACGTCGAAGAGTAAACAAATTAAATTTCTTACCTTTTTTTCTATTAACAATTGATAATAAAAGGCTAGGACAATTCATGTTTCAACTGATGATAATGAAGTGAAAATAAATCTGCGTAAATTGCACGAACCAATATGTTTATTTGGAGAAGGACCAGCTGAAAGAAGAGAACGTCTCAAAAGTTTGGTATCTCGTCTCACTGATGATGAAATAGCTCGAAAGCTAAAAAAGAAAGAAGAACAAGAAAAACGTGAAGAAGAAAGTCAAAATGTAAATTTAAAATTTTTGTTGAAAATTTTTGTACATGTTGGTAATATTTTGGTAATGTTAAGGAAGTTACTTGGTATCATGAGGGTAGCGATCTGATGCTTTACGGAAGGTTTTGGATAGCTGAATATTCATTAAAAAGAGCAAAAGAAAGAGTTGCTTTACAAAAGGCTCAGTCTCAAATGCCTGAAATAGATAAAACAGCCAGAGTACAAGAATCCTATCGCTATTTAAGAGTAAAAATATTTTTATTTGTATCATAAAACATATTAAAAATTAAAAATTTAGAATTTTGCCAATTACTCAAGTCAAATCGGTGATATACGACCTTTGTCATTTTGCCGATTCAGTCCCAATTCAAAAATGGTAGCTGTGGCTTCATGGAGTGGACTTTGCAAGCTATGGTCTGTGCCTGACTGTAAGCTGGTCCGAACTTTAGCGGCACATACTGCAAATGCATCATCGATTATTTTTCATCCCGAATCAACCTTATCGCTAGATCCTAAAAGCGTGAATATGGTCAGCACGGCTTTTGATGGAAGTGTGAAACTCTGGAATATGGAAGAGTAAGATTTATTTTGTTGTAAAAGAATCAAGATAAACAATGGCTAATTTCGCCATTTCCGGCGACGTGTAAAAAGTTTGAATCAAAAGTGGTAGTTCAAGATTTTTCAGTTTGTCTAGTTTTGGATTAAATCTTTGTTAATAATTTTCAAAAAAAAAGAAAATTATTTAAAAAAATAATAGAACATAACTAAATCATAAGTAAATTAAGATAAAAAAAAATTTAAATAATTATACAAACAAAATAATTCATCTAGCATTTTTTTATTACAAATTTTAATTTTTTCAATAAACTATCTAAAAATAGCCAAGAATATCTAAAAAAAGTCAAGATATTATTATCTATTATTATTTATTATTAGTTTAAAATTAAAAAAATATACATAAACTAATTCATTTAACAGAAAAATTGTTTTTTTTAATATTATTTTCATAGATTTACGAAATTTTTTTTGCCACTTCTTTCGATTTCTACTCAAGTCGATCCTTTGCATTTACCCTTGTTTCTCTCCATATCATCCCCATTTGTTGAGCTTTTCATGATTGTATACCTCCAAGTTACTGCTGGTTATCCTAGATTCCGTCGGTCTTGACGTGTCCATTGGAGGGCTCTGATGGGTAAAAGTGTTTCTTCCATTCTAACTATGTGTTCAAACCAACGCAGTCTTTTAATCTTAATGCATTGACTTATTTTAAAACCTTTTGATAGATGACGTTTTAGAAGCATGTATAGTTTTAAGTACAGATTTAAATTTTTCACCTATTGATTTTAGCATTCTTTTTTTGTGAATTTAAATCAGGGTGTCTGGATCCATGTTTTAGGGATCACTCCAAATGGAAAGTTAAAAAGTAAAAAATGTCATTTTTTAGTTATGAAATGAGTAAAATATTAAATTTTTACTGACCATTTTTCTTAGCAAAAAACAATATTTTTTTTTAATAAATAATAATGAAAGATAAGATACAAAAAAATTGAATTAGTATGTCTTGTTTTTAAAAAGAATCTATTTTCAACACTTAATATTTAAATTTATCAATTCTTTAACTATTTAGTGATAAGCCTATTGGAGAACTTGATGGTATGGAGCCTTCAAGAGTATCAAAAGCTGAATTTCATCCAAGTGGAAGGTTTCTCGCTTGTGTCTGGTAAACATTAAATAAAATATTTTTTACATTTAAGACTTAATTTCTTATTAGCCATGACAATTCTTGGCGTCTTTGGGATGTGGAACGGGTTGAAGAAATTCTGCATCAAGAAGGTCATTCCCGTCCAGTAATGGATATATCATTCCAATGCGATGGCTCAATATGCTGCACTGGGTAAAATCCATTTATTGTTGCTGATCCAAATTATTTAATTTTATTTAACTCATAGAGGTCAAGATTCCTTTGGAAGAGTTTGGGATTTGAGAACAGGAAGATGTATTATGCTGATGGAAGGTCACTTAAAATCAATTCTATCTATTGACTGTAACTCCAATGGCTATCAAATAGCAACCGGAAGCGAGGATAATACTGCAAAAATTTGGGATTTAAGACAAAGTAAATGCATCTACACAATACCGGCCCATAATAATCTCATTTCAAAAGTTAAATTTCAAAGTAAATAAGAAAATTTTTTCCTAAAATATTTTTAATAATTTTAACAAAAGAGGGTGAAGGAAATTATTTAATTACAGCATCATATGATTATACCCTAAAGGCTTGGGCTCATCCTGGATGGACGCCGATTAAAGAGTTAAAGGGACACGAGCAAAAAATAATGGGTTGTGATGTTTCGGAAGACAATAAATGGATTGTTTCTTGTGCTTATGATAAAACGTTCAAATTCTGGTCTCACGAAAATTTTTAAAAAATTTTTCTTGCCAATTAAATTTTAAAAATGTTATAATTCAAAATTTAAAATAATAAATATGTAAATAATTTTTTTTTTTGAACATGAAATGATAAATTATTTTCTAAGAAGAAAAAAACCATTGACTGGATTAAAATTTTGATGCATTCTTTTGGCATAGATATTAAAAAAAAAATCTAATATATATAAAAAGAAGTTGTCTTTAAAATTCTCCTTTATATAAAAAAAAATATAATATGCCTTCGATGTAAATTTATATTATAAGATTTTTTAGAACGTCCAAATAAAGATAGTCTATCCTCCCAAAGCAAATTATTAGTAACAACCTGGAACGACGATAAATTCATTAGATCGCGATCATGACTGCATTGAACGGTTAAAATTAAAAAATTAATTTTGACTTTGAAATGACTTTTTAAAAAAAAGAATTTAAGTCTTTAAAATTATTTCTATTTAATTTTGCACAAGTCTAGTATTTCTTTATAGATATCTGGTATCCCCTTAATTCTTAAAAAAAAAATAAATAAAAAATTATTTTAAAAAAGTTAAAGACTTTGAAAATTTCTTTGAAGTGTTACCATGACAAAACTCGGAAAATGATTAAGTTAAATAATTGGGGAGTAACACGAGTTATATGACAAAAATATTTGTTATTAATGATATTTTTCTGTTTCATTTTTTTCAATTTCAATTAATTTTTAATTTGTAAAAAACGCTAGCCAAATGTAAATGAAAATTGAATTTATTTATTTCTGTCTTTCGCTCTATTGGAACTTACGGGCCCTATTAATAGGTATTATAAGAAATTAATTTTTCGCAAAAAAGACGCTAAATATAGTAAAATTTGCTTCATTCTCATTGCCGTCACTCTCTTTACCTTTAGATAATTTTTTAATTGAAAATTGAAATTGAAATTTTTTACACCTATGAAAATTAAAATTAAATTCGAATTTACAAAGAACCAAGAAAATGCTTAGAAATTCCAAAAAAATTTATTGTTTTTAGGTCTCTAATTTTAATTTTTCGTCTTTTTTGCTTTTAAGCTGGTAACTTAAAAATTTTATCTTATTTTCTAATTTCCTATTTTGAATACAATAATTATTATACTTGAAAAAAGCTAATCAAAATATTCTTACTTTTTTATCTTTAAAAGAATTTCGATTTCTGAAATTAATTAAATTAATATTCTTTATACTTTTATTTTGTCAAGTGAAATTCTTATAAAATAACACTCATAAAGAAGTAAAAAAAATAACTAAAATAATAAAAAAAAGAATTTAATTTAATTTCCATAAGATGTAAAAAATGAAATCTCAAAAATAATCTATTTTTAACATTTTTTTTCAAAAATTTACCGAAGTTTACGTAAATTTTGGTCAAAAAAGTCAATCAAATTTTATTTTATTTTTACTTCTTCAAGAATTCGAATTAAAAAGAATTTTTTTTAATGAAAATTGATTTTTTTCGAGAAATTAAAAAAAAAATTTTTCACTGAATTTTACAATAATTATGGGAAGTAAACGATAATTATCATTAATGCCATTTTTTAGATTACCATAATTTACGTAAAATATGGTGAATTCACCGTATTGTAGCTATCTTATTATTTCAATGAATGAAAACAAATTAAAAATTAAAAAAAGTTTGTCAATTTTTTTTATTCATAAGTCGATTTAATAACTTAATAACTTGAAAAGTAATTACCGTATTCCCTCGTTCGATTATGCTGCACTTCAAGCTAAGACATGCAAATTAAAACAAAAAATTACAAATTTTTTAGCATGGGTGAGATGTTCTTTGGTGCATGGTCCAAAAGCTGGTAGCTTAGCTTATGGTTCAGCATAATCGAACGAGGGAATATTGTAAGTAATTAGCATTTAATACTCTATAAAGAACATCCTCTGCCATAACAATCAACTTATCTTCTTTATTTTAAAAATAAAATTGAATTCCTTTTTCAACAGAACCAATTTCAATGAATTTTTTTTGTTTTTTTTTATATAAACTAAATTTAATTGAATCGAATCCGACTTAAAGCTTAATCTAAAGGGGTTGCAGATTTTATATCAATATTTTATTTTATTCTATAAATTCGTCCATGTTTTAGAGATAACCACTCAACTCTGAGCTAATTTATCGTCGATAGGTAATTAATCAATAAATAATTCACAAAATGAAAAATATGTTTAAAGTTAAAAAATGTTGGCGAAAAAAATTGAGAAAAAATTTGCCAAACTGATTAGCTTTTTATTTGAAGAGCTGAATTTATTGTAGATTTAAAATTAATCTTGAAAAATTCTCCTATAACATATTGAAATATTTTCCTGTTGCTGTTTGATTATTGAAATATTTTCTTAGGTAACCCATACAAAAATTACGAAATAACAAGTAAAAAAAAAATATTTACTATTGAACTTTAGCCTAAATTAAAATATTTAAAATTAAGATTATGGACCATCGTTTAAATAGGCTATGCTCAGCATTTTCCCAAAATATTCTGAAAAATGGCGAAAAAATCAAAAAATACAATTAATAAAAACTTCCAGAGTACATCGATTACTTTGGACAAGCCATGTTATTATGCTGGAGAAGTCATAAATGGAAATGTTAGCTTTGAACTGAATAACAGAATTTACACATCTAATTTAAAATTGAAAATTTTGGGCTACGCTAAAATTCGATGGTAAAATTAAGTGACAAAAAAATTAAATAAATTTTATTTCTTTTATTCAAGGAACAATAGTGGTTCATATAAAAAAAGCTTTGATAAACTTGAGAATGACTACAAGGCTCAGGAAACAATAATTGAAAATGAGGTTGTTTTAATGTCGCGAACAGGAGATAAGGGATTATATTTGGAGAATGGTCGACATTCATATTCATTTCAAATTCCTCTTAATAATTCCCTTCCTCCAAGTTATGAACATCCCTATGGAAAAATCTGCTATAAAGTTGTGTTTGAAAGCGGTGAAGGTGGCACTCAGGAAAAACTATTTGAGCGTACATTTACCGTTATTAGCATCCTTGATTTGAACAATTTCCGCTATTTAAAACAGCCTAATTCGGTAAAAATTGACAAGATAAACAAAAAATGTGGATGTCGCAATGCTGGACTGGTCTCAGTTACAATAAACACTCTTCAAGGCGCCTACGTGCCTGGACAGTCTATACCGTTTGGATTGATAATCAAAAATAATAGCACTAAAGATATAAAGAATTTTTTTGTCTACCTGCTTCAAGAAACGCATATTCAAGCTAATTCAAGTCTAAGAGTTATTTCAAAGTTTGAATTTCCAAAAAAGATTCTTAAGAATTCAACAGAAGTTTATAAAAATGGAGTTTTAACTCTTCCACCAATTTGCCAAACATTTAATCATAACTTAATTAAGCTTAACTATTTCATATTAGTTTCAGTCAATTCGAAGATCAAAGACAAAATCAAGAAAATTAAAAATGATACATTGACTATCCCTATTACCATTGGTACTGTAAATTTGGCGAAAAGTAAAACAAATTTTTTAATTTTTAAATTAATTTAAGGAAACAAACCATTTAGAGAAGACGAAACTTCATTAAAATATGTCAGCTTCAAGCCATGTATATTTGGAAATAATTTGGTTGCCAAAAGCACTAGTACAGTACCAAAGAAGTATGAATACGCTGACTTCAGACCAAACTATATATTTTATGAGAAATAAATAAAACAAAATTTTATGGACAAAAAGTTTTTTCTGAATAAACTGCTTTTTTTATCAAGCTAACAAAATATTTTTTTTTGAAAATTTCATCATCAATTCATTTTGAAAAAAAGAATTATTTTTCATCCGAAAAAATTATAGGCAGTTATTTAAATTTAGTCTTTTTAAATACTTTTCATTATATTTTTAGTAAACAATATTTTTTTATTAGCATCATTTTTATGCTTTTCAATCTTTGAAATTATTTAGTCATTAATTTTCATGAGATAAAAACTGATGTCTAATTAGAAAAAATCGCATTTACACAAAGTTTAATTGAAATCCTTTCTTATTTAAATAAAAATTAATTTGACATTTACAATCAAAGGTTCTTAAAAAGTAATTTTGGCATGAAAATTATTCAATATTGAAGAAATTAGACTTTTTTCATCACCAAAATTTCTTAATTATTATTTACTTTTTTTATTATAAAATTGCTTTAAAATAAAAGAACTTATTTCTTAATCTTGCTAAATCACTCTTTATTCTAAAAATACTCGTTTATTCCACAATTATTTTTTTGTTTAGAACCTCATGCCAATTCTCCTCTATTATAGATTAACTTATAATAATAATAAATTTGTCCTTGAATTAGCTGCCTTTTTCTATTAATAGCTTTTTAAAACTACAGTTGATCTTAGTTTAAATCTAAATGCCACATTAACTTTATGCCTATAAATATCTTCTTTCAAATAATTTTGATAAATACGAGTACTCTTAAGCAAATTTACAAAAGCAATTTAATTCGATTTAAATTTTGGTGCTAAAATTTGTTTTTATAAGTAATAAATTAGCTATTTTATTTTTGTCAAAAAAATTCAAAAGATTTCGAAAAAAATTAGAGAAAATTTAAAGTCTATTAGGAATTCTAAATCATAATAAGAAATCTGAATATTCAAAATGTTTCAAGAAAAAATAAATTAAAAATTTTGTTAAGGTTCAATTTAACTCTTAGGTGTTAGTAAAAATTAATAAATAAGAAAATTTAAAATTTAAAATTTTCTTGATTTTTAATTTTCGAACCTTAAAGTTTCAAGAAATTTTCAGACTTTAAATCAAAATTTTAATCTAGCCTGTCTATTTCGATCAAAAATTAGAAATTATTGTCTAATTAAAATAAAATAAACAAAGCATAGTAACAAACAACTTATGAAAATTTAAAATTTCCAAAAAATAATATAAAATGAATATTAGTGCGTTGGACATTTTAATTTATTTTTCAAGCATGAATTATAAATCTTTAGATTTTACGGTGTAAATCAGTAAAATAATTTTTTTTATTATATGCATCGAAGTTGACTTATTTAATTCTTAATCTATTTTATAACAATATAAATTCATATTTCCAAATTTGAGCACTCTTCATTGTTGGCAAAATTTATTTGCAGTCGCAATTAAGCTTCTAGTCATAAATAACTTTAAGTCATAAAGTACATGCTAGTTTGAAAATTCACAGATTTCAAAATTAATAAAAAATTAAGCAAATTTTATTTTAAAATATAAATAAATTAATGTTGTTTTTTTCCAAGTAAATTTATGAAATTAATAAGAAAAAAAATAAAGCTATTCAAATGCTCTTCTTAAGTCTGTAGAACGATGTTCGGCACATAGGACACTTGTAATTGATAGAGCTCATAAACCACTCATAAATACACTTTTTGTGAAAAAAATGGCCGCAAGGCAATATAATAATAATATTGCCAAGCATGTACTTTTGAAGACAAATGGTACATTGATGAGAAAATTTGGCAAAAAAGTCCACCATTCTTTCGCCTTGGCCCTCCAACTTGTTGAGCTCTTCATTTCGGCCACATTCACACCGATTAGTAGCCCGATCTAAATGCTCTTCATCCTCGGTAGTTTCTTCCAGATCAGTCTCATCAAATGCTCTCAATTTCACCCTGTTTGCGTAAAAACACTTGCAGTACTCAACTGAAGGCAATTCGGATATTAAACGATCCGCATAGGAACTCGACTGAAGCCAAATTGTGGTCAAGCCATTTATTTGGTTAATCAGTTCAGAGACACTTATTTCTATGTCCATATCAGCAGGCGATACATGATTAGTATTCATGCTCACAGACTGACTTGGCTCTATTGCCGTAGATCTGCTCGGCTTTAATCTAATGTACTTGTCTGTCTTAAGTTTGAGCCATCTGGTATGAGCATAGAACAAACTTGCCAGAGAAAAATACAACACTAAAGCTTGCCAAGATTTTAAAAAGAAATAATAGTAAAAACAAAATCTTATAAAAGAAGAAAAAAGTTGAAGAATTTTATTGGATATGTACAAAAGACGGAGCCATTTTAAAATTTTAATTACATAATTCCAGGTACCAGGATTGGGAATTAGCTTACCAATTTGGGAATTAGTTGTGATCAGCCACAAAGTAATAAGAATCAAATTAAAGGCGCATAGATATACTAAAGCGTAGCCTAATTGTTTTAAAAAGGACTTCCTATAATTAAAAAATGCTAGACCCAGGACTAAATTTAATAGGAGGAAACTGATTAGAAATATGCTGTTTAGATCTGGATGCAAAAAGAGCAGAAATTGATTTAAATACACGTAATTTGGAAGTTCGTTTAAATTGGCACCATAATTATAGCAATAGGATTTGTCAATAATTATGTAAATTGGAGTTTTGGATAGATAAACCTTATCTTTGTCTAAATTACATTGTGAAATTAGTCTCTTTAAATTTTCATCATTATTTTTTTGATTTAAATTTTCGTTTTTTATTCGATAAAATTTAGCTCTGTTGTTATATTTTACACTCATTGCCGCGTAATAAATTGGCAATCCAAAAGAACCATTTTGAATATAGACAATTTCAGTGTCAAAGTTATTTTGACTATGAATTTTTGGGAGAAATTCAGGAACAAGGCTTTGAGTCAGTGTGTTTTCCAACCATCCAAATATTTGCTCATAGCCATTTTCTTTTATCTTATCGTAAGTAAATAATTCAACAAATTCTTGGGGCTGTCTGCTCTTGTCGTATTTGACTATACCGAGCACTAGCTGAGGTCGTTGCCAATTTTTAATGTAGCAGAAGTAAGGATCTTTGTCGCAGTTGAAAGTTCCAGTTAGAATACCGAATCTGGAGAGGTCGTTTAGCTTAGACCAGGTAGATGCATCTAGGAATGTTCTCTTGCCAGTGTGTTGATTGCCGAAAGATGAGCTGACTATGTGCACCAGCCATACTTTATCTTTCGAGTCCTCCACTGATTCCAAAAATTCACCAGCACTGTTAAATACTTTTGATTGAATATTTGGATTGATCGCGTCTGAATTTACAAGTTCAGCTTCATAAACGCTTCCTTTGAATAAAAAGTAAATAACTAAAATTGGAATTTTATTCAAAAAAAAAAAGATAAGTGGAATATTTTTCAAAGGAATTTCAGCAAATGAAAATTTTTTTAATTGTTAACTTATTTTAAGTCTAAAATTAGCAACTAAAAGAATTTAATTTAAAATTTTAGTTTTTATTTTAGAAAAAATTGATACTTTTCATTTTAAAGTGATTTTTAAAAAATTTAAAAAAAAAAAAGTACTTTTAAATATTTCGAGTCTGGATTAGTTTTTGTCGAGGAAAATTGAAAAATTCATTAGATAATCTTTTTATTATTTATTAACACAAATTTTTCTGAAATTTTCTGAAAAAATAGGCTTCCTCTTTAGATATAAAATCAAATTTTTTTAGCAACTAAAGCTTCTTAATTAAAAAAATATATTTTTGATTAAATGCATGTTTTAGATTCGAATGAGAAATGTTCAATCAATACTTCATCTAAAAAAAACTAGTTTTAAAGCACATTCTAGAATTATGATGTAAAATTATTAATATGGTACCAAAATGTACCAAAATCGTCACTTATTTTTTTCTTTAATTCAAGGTAAATTACATTACATAATAAATAAAAATTCAATCCTTAAGAATAATGTGATTATATGTCAAATAAATTTTTATCTGTAAGACAATTAAAAAAAATTAAAAAAAGGGATTCAAATGTATCACGATTAAATTAATTTTTCCAATCGCGTTCTTAACTATTAGATAAATACATAGAGAAACAGAGTGTTCCGTAATGCTTTTATTATCGTTGGTGGTGATTCCATAACATGTGATTGTGCGTATAAATAAGGGTTAGAAAAAAAGCAGCTACCCAAATCTTGAAAATTTTTGCTAAGAAAAAATCAAAATAGAAAAATTGATAAATCACTTAAGTAGAAAATAAGTGGATTTTTTTGTTAAAAGAATTAAAGCAATCAATTTATAGTGAGTTTTAATGTAATTCAAATAATCATTTCTTATTGAAAATTATCTCAGTTTTTTTTTCCGAAATAAAATCTATCAAGTATTTTCTAAATAGTTCCTTTTCAAATTTGCTCTCGGTGATAATATCAATTTAAAAAAATTATCAATTGATTAATTATTCATTACAGAACTTTAATTTTATTATTTTTTTTAATTTATTTTTATTTTTTAAATAAAATACGAAATTTATAACTCAATGATGTAATTAATTAAAATGATAAAATTCCAAATGTTAGATAATCAAGATAGTTAAAATTATTCAACTCAATTTCAAGGCTCAATTGATTAAAATATTTATACTAATTCTTTATAGTCAAAAATCAAGAATTTTTGCAATTATAGGGACAATCTTTTATAAGCTCTGTAGATTAAAAGAACTGAAATAACAATCTCATAAAAATACGTAAAAGAAATTTTAAAATCCAGCACTTTTAATAATTTTTTTTTAATTTCTGTCAACAAAAAAATCTGATAAAAATCAAGATAAAAAGGTAACTATAGAAAGGCATAAAATCGATTTAAAAACTAAAAATATATTTTTTCCCTTTTAAATAATTTTTTAATAGTTTTAAGCATTATCGATTTTTAAAATGTTACCTGAGCTGAGAACAAGGTCGATGAGCGATCCTTTTGATTCCAGTTGACTTGACTGAGACCGAAGGCCTCTTAGATCGATGATCTTTCTTAGGACGCTTACGGGAATCTTGGAAAAGTCGATTTGTTCGGTATAGGTAGATAGATTGGTTAATAAATGTAAGCAAACGAGGATAACACTTAGTTTAATATATGCCAATGAATAAGCTAATTTTAGGCAGTTAATTGATTTTATGCCGAAAAATTTTTCACAGCAGTTCATTCCGAAATTGAATTTGGCACCGACTCGTATCTTTTAAAACAACATTTGTATCTAAATTTTTTTAAATGTTACGTTCTTTCAAGGCTCGAGCAGTAGGCTTGATGCATGATTCAAATTATTAAATTAATTTATGTTAGTTTTTAAATGAAAAAAATATTTCAAAAATGCATATTATAAAAATATTTTATGTAAAATAGACTGATTAAAGGCGAATTTAATTAAAAATCCTATAGATGCAATTTTTGAATTTTTTCGAAAATCGAATTTCAATTGCAAAAATATCTTAAATAATCTATCGGCAAATATTGGCTGAAAAAATTTAATTTAAATTTTTTTTACTTTATTTTTCTAGATTAAAAATGAACTTTGAAAATTTAATTGATGCGTTGACATGTCCACTGAGTATTGGGACCAAAAAACACGCCTACACTCGTCATTTTTTCGAGGACCCAAAAATTTTCCCTTGCTGCAATAGAACTGCCTGCAACAGATGCATTTTAAGACATTTAACAACCAAACGCAATAGTCCAGATTTTTTCCTTAATTGTCCTTTTTGTGAGCTTGTCTCAAGGGTGATTGTAGTTGGTGACGAATGCAAATTGGATACCAACATCATGGCAGCTAGTCAATTGGAGAGAAACTTGATGGACATAAATCATTACTTGCTTAAGAAACTGGAGAACAGCGTAAATAATATTGAAGGTAATTTTGAATTTTAAATTTATTTCTCTCGAATTACGACCCAAAGTTAATTTAAAACTAATGAGGAATTAATTACACAAATATATAAATAGATTGTGTTTCTTGAATGCTATTTTTGTAATGCTTCACTTGATAGCATCGCTTAATTAGGAATATAAGTGCGGAATTTAAAATAATTCGCTAATTTTCAAATTACTATTTTTTGTTGATTAAAAATATTTATCAAGTTTTTAGACTTTATGTTTTAAGAATATATACAATGTTGTTTGGTTTAAAGAATTCAATAAATATAGTTTTTTTTCTCATTATGAATTACTTATATTTTAACTTTTATTTGTTTAATTTTTTTTTAACTTTTTCTTTTGGATTTAAGTATTAGTCATTTTGAATTTTTAATATCAAAATAAAATTAAATTTGAGCTACATAATTTATTTACTTTAAACTAAATAAATGTTTTTTTTTAAGCAAACAATTTATTAAGATATTAAAATTTCATAAATTGACGCAAGTAGCAGGAAATTTCTTTTAAAAAAATCAATTTTTCTCTTTTTAAAAACACTAAAAATATAAGTGCTTTATAGGAGCACAAAATTTAAATAGATTCTTTTAAATTTGTTTACATCATCCATTAGAATCAAAAAAAAATTATAAAGCGAAATATTTCGGCTCAATTTGTGAAATATTTTCAATCGATTAATTAATATTAAGAATTCTAAACTTATCAAATTAAAATTGATGTTAAATTTAAATCGAATCTGCTCTATTGTTCAACCAGTAAGCCTTTTTCTATCAGATAACTTTCCTAAACCTAAAATAGTTATCTATTAAGAAAACTTCTTTTTACTGAAAATTAAACTTATTAATGAATAATTTTTCAAAGCATTTTTCGGATATTTTAGAAGAGTTATAATTTTAGAAAATTTAGCAGTTTACAGAATCAAATAAACTAAAAAAAAATTTATTGAAAAATTAAAATTTTAATAACTATAATCAAATGAAATATCAAGTAAAATATTTGTAAAAAAAATTTCTTCAATAAATGCTGATTGAAAAAACATTGCAATACCGTGTCCTCTTGACAAGCTATTTTACCCAAAATTAAGGTACTTTTTATGTTTTTGATCGCACATTTTGATCGATCTAGTTTAATCAAAAAATAAATGTACTGGTTGGATCATTATTTATTAAACTCAAATAAATTAACTTTATATTTTGAATTTATTTTATGCGATTTTTAATGCAATTTAAAAGATATTTTTAAAACATTATTTTTTTTTTGAAATTTATTCTACAATATCTTTTTTATATATTTTTTAGTGCATTGAACTACATTTAAAAATAAAGAAATTATAGTTATAACATTTAAATAAAGCATTCTTTTTTTAAATTAATTTCAATGCATTATTTAGGAAATTTAAGCCATAATGAAAATTTTAAATATAAAGTTTAAAAAAAATTACAAGAAAATAATTAATTTCGTGAAAGAAAAAACAAATAATTTGTATTTTTTTTCAACATAATTTAATGAAAATTTTTAAAATTCATGCAAAATATTATAAAATTACGAAAGATGCAAAATTAATTGAAAAAATCTATCTAATATGAATTTTTATCAAGATTTAATTTTATAATTCTTAAAACTTGAATTTTAAAAAAATATTTATTTATTTGAGAAAATAAATTTAAAATTAAAAAATATTTAAAATTAAATTTAATGATAAATTTTAATTATTTTTCAAAAGAACGTTTTGATTGCAAGGAAAATTTTTTGAATAAACGAAAAGAGCTAATCGAGAATGAGATTCATGATCAAATTGCTAATCTAAAGAATCATTTGGACCAAATGGAGCTTGAACTGAAGTCTAATTTAAATCAGTCAGTTCAAAATATGAAATCCAATTTGGAAAAATTTGAACAAGACCATAAGCCTGAATTAAAAGAAATCAAATCTTCAATAGAGACCTTGCGAGCAAACTCGCTTAGTTATGTTAACAGTGATGTGAAACTTAAAAGCTCCAAAGCTCATCAAAGCATTCAATTTAAGACCGTAGATAGCTGTATCTTACATCTTAATGAATTAGGCAGAATAAATAACAACTTTAGTGATATGATTAGCGAGCTTAAATTTGATCCTAATGTAGACCTGCCACCGAAATCCATTATCGGAAAGCTTAAACAGATAAACAATGTAGATCTTGCAGAACAATTCAAAACCATTCAATCCCACACTCAAATTACCAAAATTCAGTCTGTTCCTGGTTCTAAAATAAAGGTGCCTATATCGCCCAAATATGCATGCATCTCTGACTCTCAGACCCTGCTCTTCACTGATTCACAATCAAGACACTTAATTGAGATTAATTTAATCACTGGTGATTTTGTTCGATCAACTAATTTGAATGGCATCTTAAAAAATCCGGATGGAATTTGTGTAAATCCAAAAAAAAGCCATATTTATTTGACAGATAGTGAATTAAAGTGTATCTTTAAGCTTGATTACGATTTTAATGTATTAAAAAGATTTGGTGTAAAAGATTTGAAATGGCCCAAGGGAATCTATTATGACTATGAAAGTAAACATTTGAGCGATAATGCGAGCCCAGACAGATTGTATGTTTGTGATTATTCGGGAGAAAGAGTCGCGGTTTATAACGAGCATGAACAATTAAGAGATTACTTGGTGATTCCTTATTTGGAGAGTCCTACATCTCCAACTTTTGCTCCACCGGAATCTTTTGCTTTCAAAGGACACAGGAATAGTGTAACTAGTGATGAGGACTATAAGTTTTGTCCTCTAAATGTAAAGGTGAACAGAAATTTCATTTTTGTGACTGATGACTGGACAGGAGAGAACTGCATCCGGGTTTTCGACAGACAGACTCACCATTTTTTGAGGAATATTGGAGATTTGAATGTGTGGAATCCATTGGGCTTAATTTTGGACGATGCTGCCAATTTGTTCACAACGGCTAGGCTTTACTATGAAACCGGACAAACAAATTTGTTTTGTTTTAACACCAGGACTAATGAGCTTCAGTACAAAACATGCTTAAATGTGAATTCAGATTGTGTCACAGATTTGATTTTGGACAGATACACCGATCGGTCTAATTTGAGAATAATTTGTGTTGGAGATAAAAAAATTCATTTTTTTCAATTTTAATTTTGGTTTTTATTTAAGAATTAAATCAAACTGGTAGAAAAAAAAATTTATTTTTATATTCACTAATAAACTTATTTAATTCTTAAAGGATTTTTTAATAAAAATTTTTATTTTGAAAAATTAAATTTTTATAAATCTCTAGAAGAAATCAAAAATTTATTTTAAAACATGTTTTTTTACATGATATTTTTATTTTTTTTACTTTTTTTTTTTAAATATTTTAATGTTTATGTAAAAATTCATTTAAAATACAAATAAAGTTGTTTTTTTTTATAGATATACAAATTGTATGAAAAATTTGTCAAATTTCTCAAAAAACACAAAATTTTTTCAAAAATTGGCTTTTTTTTGCATTTATGTACAAAAAAGCTTAATTTTGCGTAATCATAAATATTCTGCCGAGAACGCTGATGCTTTAACAAAAAAATAAAAGAAGTTCTGGTAAATCATATCAATATAAATATACAAGTTTTTTAATCATTAGAATAGAATTTAAAAAAGTATTTTTAAATCTCCTATTTGAAAACATTTCTTGAGAGTTTTATTTAAATAAAAGATTTATCCATAGGTATTTAAGTGCAAACATCACAAAAGGTATATAAAAGACACTGGAATTGGGGCGGCCAAATGATCTCTGAAAACACTGGTACCCTGAAAAAAAAACTCAATCAAAAAAGAGTTTAAACCTCGGTACCAAAAGACATTGAATAGGATAAGTCTCATGTTGAGGAAGAAGAATCTGTTTCTAATGGAGCAACACTCGAGCTAAATTATCATGGAATTGGTGCTACAGAAACAAAATCGAGGAATCAATGCAAAGTGAAAATAAAAAAAAAAGAATTTGATGATTTTTTTATATTTGTGTAAAAAATTTTAAATCAATTCATACAATTTTAAAATTCCAATTGATCTATTTGATACATTTTTCATTATTTTGAATAAAAACTATTTGACAATTTATTTAAACTATGAAATAAATTGTAATTATTTAATAGTATTAATGTAGAGATATATTTTATTAAATCTTAAGGTAAAATCTGCAAATATCTGCAAAAATCATCACTCAAAATAGCATCAGTTCGATGATGTGCACTCTGCAATAGTGTTGGGGGCCGATCGAGAGGCCACGTAGCCGGCCAGAAAAAAAAAATGGCCGGTTCATTTAACGACAAACGACCGTGACTGGCCGGCCAAATTTTAAAAGACCGTGAGGTGGCCGTTCGACTATCGGCCTAAATTAAAAACCGACCGTAAAGTGGCCGGTCAACTGACAGACCAACCGTGAAATGGCCGGCCAAATTTTAGAAAACCGTGAGGTGGCCGGCTAACTATCGGCCAAAATAGAAACCGGCCGTGAAGTGGCCGGCCAACTGACGGACCGACCGTGTGGTGGCCGGCCGGCCACAAAAGGGTCAAAAAAAAATTTTACTTAGATGTTTAAAAAAATTTAAAGGCATTAATAAAAAATTAAAAATTTTAAAGAAATAAACATTAAAATTAATTAGATTTTCATCATCGATTTTTATAAATTTAATTTTTTTTTTATTAAAATCGTTTTTATAAAAAAACTATCTAAAATACCGAATTATAAATTTATATATAAAATTCAACGATTATTGAAAAATATCGAAAAAATTTGGGGTTAATAATTAAAAATTACCTGATCAAAAAATTTTGATAAATAATAAATTCTACTTTTAATAACTTTAGATTTTAAACATCTGAGTAAAATTTTTTTTGGACCGTTTTGTAGCCGGCCGGTCTGCACACGGTCGGCCGTTTAACGGCCTTTCAGTTGGCCGGCCACCACACGGTCGGTCCGTCAGTTAGCCGGCCATTTCACGGACGGTCTAAAATGCGGCCGTTAAATTCACGGCCAAAATAGGCCGTTTATACTGGCCGTTCAAGTCCGGCCGTAGACCGGCCGGCCAAAGTTGGCCGCCGCCCAACACTGCAATGAATATTTTGATATTGCAGAGTTTACCTTTTTATTTAGTGTAGAATGTTAAATCCAAAAATGTATCTCTGCATTAATTTCATTAAGAAATAACAATTTATTTCATATTTTAAATTTTATTTAATATTTTTGGTTACTTCAAATTGTCAAATTGTCTATTTTGTCTCTTTTTATTTGTTTTTTATTCAGAGTTATTTAAAAGTCCCAAATTAAAGTCCAAGTCATTAAAATTGAAGAAAAAGTCCGGACTTAAAAAAAAAATAAAAAAAAGATTTATGTCTTTAACTTGGACTTAATACTTGTGACTTTTAAACAACTCTATTTTTTCTTAATCTGACAAATTTAGGTATATTAGTTTCAAAACAATTTTGAACAAATTTAATAATTAAGACTACTACAGTACCTTATCATTATTTCATTGGGTTTAAACGAAGACGTAAGCCATTCGGACGAACCTAGGGTCCACCCTAAAGTATATTTTTTAAAAAAAAAAGTATCATTATTCCAGAAAGAATAATGATATAAATAAATAATTATTTTATGTATCTTAAATAATAATGTAATTGATTTAAACAAAAATTTGATTGCAAATATTTTATTTAAATAAACAAAATGGTCAAATTAAACACTGTTTTTAATTTATTAATCGAGGGCTTCTACTATAGCTTCTAGTAATCGTCATGGGCCATACAATCCTTATCATCACGGAAATAGTTTGAATCAATTTGATTGAACTCGATTAAACTCATAACCTTAGGTTTAATACTCCTAGTTTTACATCGTTCATTAATGTTCAATTTTAGTTTTCTTTCAATTTTTTCCTCTATACTTGTTCGATTGTTCAAGTTTTTAATTGTTATCCTAGTGACCAGTCTTTTCTTACATTCAATTGGATTTTTCTAGTTTTTTAATCAAAAAAATTATTTTTAAATTTATAATTTTGAAAAAAATAGCTAACAATAAGTTTTTTGAAACCGGCTCCAAAATGTCTGAAAACATAGTTGAAATTCTTTTCTTTAAAATTATTAATTTTGAAGCTATAATCGATCTCGATTCCTCTAAATTTTTTAATAAGATTAAATTTCAAAAATTTCAATTGTTACTTACGAAAATTCGTAGTCATTTGAACAATATAAACAAGCATAAAGACAATTATTTTTCTCCAACTTTAATCCGGTGTAAAAAGATATTCCATTTAAGACTGATTTTTCACTCATTAAAATAGTTCCTCGTTTCTTTTTCATTAGATCGTCTGCAGAGAAATCAAAACAAAATGTTTTGCTAAAATATATTTATTAATTGATAAAACCGATTTCGATTTCTTAAAATTATTTTAGAAAATTTTGGAAACTCAAACTCTTTCTTCTCCAAGTCGAAACCTTTCTCCAAGAGCAATTCATTTTTAAAGTCTCTTATTGCATTATTCAATAATATTCTATCATCATTTGTTTTCTGTTTAATAGAGTCATAAAGTTCGTCAGTGAAGAAAATTTGTTTCAAATTTTGATTGAACTCATCAAGATTTAGTTTAATTTTTTCAATTTTTGTTTTGATTGAAACACTTAATTTCTTTGTCTCAGAAAACTTCATGCAATTATTGCGTTTTTCAGTCATTTCATCTAATAATTGAGTGTAAAGACTTTCGACTTCATTCACACATTCCTCTTTTTTCCTATCAATATTCTCTAAATAAGAAATTGCCAATTCTTTCTTGGTTTTTGTATTTTCTTTGAAAACTTTTAATTCATTGATAGTAAAATAACCTTAGGAAAAAAAAACATTTATTAAAAATAACATTTAATAGATCCAACTTGAAAATTTCCTGAGAGGACAACGGTAATAAACAATTTTTTCTAAATTTTGATCATCTTTTAAAGTGTTTAGCTCAGATGAAACATTCTGAAAATGTTTTTCGGCATCAATTTTATTTTCTTCCCTTTTAAGATCGATTTTATGAATCAATTTAGCAAAAAAATCAGTAATGAAGTCATCTGGATTTTTTTCCAAGTGTTCGATTTCCTGAATCGTATTTTCTAAGAGAGAAAACGAATTCAAAATTTGTTGATTATTTTTTTCCGAAAGATTATCGTGAATTTTAGTGGTCATCAAATCTTTGATTAATTTATTAGCTATAAAGCCCTCTTTAGGAATCGGGTGTTCTAAACTACAAATTTGACAAGTGAATATTTCTTCAAATGTTACATGACTTTGGCAAATAGAATTTCCGCATGGGAGAATTACTGGCTCGATAAAAACATTGTCACAGATTTTGCAGTTGAAACAAGCTTTGATTGCGGCCATTTTTGTTAGAGATGATTTTTCTTGATTTTGGATTAAACAAATTTTTTAATTTAAAAATATTTTCAGAGGCCTTTACCTCGATGGCTGTGCTTTTTAATTTTTAAACATGCATTAAAAAATTTACAATGAAATAAAATTTCGTAACTAAATGTTAAATATAAATAGTTTAAAAATATTTTTGGGCTTTTATTTTACTTAAATGTTTCTGAATTTTCTTTTTTTAAACCTTAAATTCTTTAAATGTTTAATAAGAAGATTTATTTAAAGTTTTTATTAGATAATTAGTTTTAAATAAATGCCAAGATTTATAGCAGACTTCCTGAGGCCCGGTTAGCTCAGTCGGTAGAGCGTGAGACTTTTAATCTCAAGGCCAAGGGTTCGAGCCCCTTATCGGGCGAATTTTTTTACAAAAATGATAGATTATTTTTTATTGCGAAATTTTTTATTACTAATTTGACTAATGTAAAAATTTTCATAAAACATGCAAACAATTTCCAAACAATATACCTCAATGAGCTTGATTTTGTTATAAATACATCAAGTTGAAAAATTGTTCAATTTAAAAATATTATTTGGCAAGATGTCTTCTAATGATCAAACGCCACAGCTTTCATCGCCATGTTATGGAATGCCACCCAAAGTCGTAAAATGTGAAATTTACGGACCACCACCAGTGCGTCCTGTAATCAGCTGCAATCCAAATTTGGAACAAGATAATACTGATCCTAAGCCTATATCAACTGAGAAAAATGAACATCCTAAACACTAGTAGATATAATTGAATTTATAAAACTATTTTTTAGTTAGATCGATTACTTTTTAGCTATCTTTTAAATTATTTTAAATAAATAATTCAAAAAATAATATTTTGTCTTAAAATTTAAAAAAAGAACTGAGAAATAAAAAATTATAAAATTTAATTAGCTAATCAAACTTGATCTATTTCGTTTTACTTTTTAGACTAAAAAAGTTAAAAGTTAAAGTTAAGTCTTTGGTCTATGAGTTTTTGCTTCGAGTTTTATTTTTTGTGGAGCAATTTAATAAAAATAATTTTTTTTTTCAATAACAAATTAGCAAAATTTCTTTTTTTGTATCGATTATTTTTTGTTTTTTAGTAAATTTAAAAAAATTTTCGCTTCTTCAATGATAAAATAAGCTTATTGTCCATAACAATGTCAATAGCTACGATAAGTAAATTAATAAATAATACATTAAGTAAATAATTCTTAAGTATCATAACTTTGTCTTTTCTAAAAGTTCCAGAAGAGCTAGTTCGGAATGATTCTAAAGCATCAAACACCGTTGATCAAGTAGAGATGTTTAACAGCTCCTTTGCATCTAATACATCTTCTTCTTGGTGAAAATGGCCTGAGACATTTAGAGAATTAGAGCTTAAGCTTAAGTAATTGGTGATTTTATTGTCCATAAAGATGCCAATAGCTGAGGTAAGTAAAGAAAAATTTCTTGGTATCATAACTTTGTCTATTCTAAAAGTTCCAGACAATTGAAGTTGGTTGGTTCTGTTTTGATTTAAACAACTGAACTATATTAAAAGGGTCTTTATTAAGCGATTAAGTTTTTTTCCGTAAATTTTCATGAAAATTTGAAAAGAGAATTTTTTGACTAATAATAAAAATAAAATTATGAAAACATTTTTATTAATTTAAATTTAAAGAAAAATGGAAATAAACTGAAATTTCGATTTGGAAAAGCAAATTATTAAATCTATATTCAACAAATGAAGTGACAAAAATGTCAAAACAAATCGATTAATCAATCAAAATTGGATAAATTTACAATCATTTTCTATAAAAAAAAGGATCAAATTTAAATTAAAAATATTCAAAATTAAGCGCTCTTTCGTAGATTATAAAGGCATTTATTTATCAACGGGCGAATATTTGTCCACAATTTTTCCAAACTTAATGGATTATAACTAAATTTTTTAATTATCGCTTCTTAAAATTAAAAAAATTGATAAAAGAAATCATTTGATTTCAAATTACCTTTTAAAATTTCAGTTCGGTAGCTATCGAAAGGAATTCGACATTTACTTCGAGTTTTTCCTTCATTATCGGGAAAAATTCCGCGTTTTATTTCATTAATAGAGAACAATACCTTGATTACACTAGCTGCATAGCCAATCAACTTGTCTGTCCTTTTTCCATAGCTCAATTTCAACAGATCAACACCTTCGTAAAACTTAAGGAAAAATTAGAACATCTTAAAATTTCTGTTTATTTCAATTTAAACCATTGTTTCAGTCCTAGCGCTTTCAGTTTTATTTTGATCTTTGGACAAATTCTGAACATCATTTGTTAAACAATTATTGTTCAAATCAATATAAGGCTGATATAGCATATCTGGATTAAATTCAAAGTGAGTTTCATGGTGTTCAAAGTTGGGTTCCACGACTCTACTAATTGTAAAACCCATGTCATCTTTTTCATAATTACTGTCATCATAGCATAAATTATCACTAAAACAAAACACCATTGATTTATCTATTCTAGTTGGAGTATTCAAACTAGTAGTTGCATCCAATTCTGTGTCACCTGGAGGATTCACACTGTTCAATAGTGGATCATTTGAATTTGAACATAAAATGTTTGGATTTAAAATTTCATTTTCTTGATTTGGAAGTTCTTCATTTAGTTGATTATTTTGAATAAATTCAATCGGTATGTCTAATAAATTAATGTTAATAGTATCATATGAATTTTCATCAAGTCGTTTTTCAATCTAAAAATAATTAATTAAACTTAAAAATAAAAAAAATATCTAAAAAAAATTGCCTGAGTTTCATCTTGGCTAGAACTAGTTTGATTCTCAGAATTTTCCTGGTTTGTTTTATTTAATGGAGATCTATCTTTTTTCATTGTATATTTCCGTTTTTTTAACATATTTGTCTAATGATAAAAAATATTTTTCAGTTTGTTATAAGTTAAAAAAATATTCACTTTTGACTGAGGATTTAAGTAGAATTCATTTTCTTTATCTGAGTCGTCAAACGTCCCCTTTCTTTTTAAGCTAGAAATCCAAAAATTTGCCGCTACAGCAGCAGCTCTTTTAGGCCTTGGCTGGCTCGAATTGATATCTAGCGGCTGAAACGGTTCAATTGAGCCCGCCGGAGGACTCTGATCTTCAATTTGATATTCGACTTGGTTGGATGAAATTGGTATTTGAGCCGGTTGTACCTCCCCCAATTGTGTACCCAGTGTGTCCGGAGAATGTATCGGGGAAAATACTCGAACACATGGTGATAAATTTAGGAGCTCATTAGGTAGGTCAGGTATAAAATCAAAAGCGCTCAGATTTTCAAAATTTTCCATTATAAAAAATGAAGAACTTACACCATTAGAAAAAAATTATTTTTGATTTCTAGAATCACAGTTGACTTGCAAATTCAAAAATTATATGTTTTTTTGGCTCAATTTAATTCACAACATATTATAGCTTTGTCTTAAGTCTTATTTTCCACTTTTTCATATAAGATTGGCTGCATCTTGGTTAATTGGTATACTTTAAGGTTTTAATGATGAATCACAAAAATCTGATCAAAAAGTTAATTTTAATAGATTAAATAAAACTTAAAAAGTATTTTTATTAATATTATATTTTTAAAAGTTTGGTAATCGATTTTTTGTTTAGTAAATTAAATAAACTTATATCATTATCTTTTTATTTGATTAACTTTAAAGAGAATTAGCTCCTTCTGACTAATAAAGGCATTTGTATTATTAAAAATTAAGAAAAAAAAACATTAGAGGCATAAAAAGTATATTATTCTTAAATTTGACCACTAATTTTCGTTATAAGTGTTTAAATTGTTAATTTTTAATACCCTTTGAAAGACTGTCCGGTAAAGAAGATTAATTAATGTAATAATAAAATAACATAGCTCGATATACGATGAATCTTGATTCGGACACCATTTGAAATTCATGCTACAGTTTGATTTTTTTTTAAAGAAAATAAACAAAAAAAAAGTTAAATTAAAACTGTGTAAATATATTTTTTAAGGATAAATGTAAACTTAATAATCAAGTTTAAACTATTCAAGGTCTAAATAATATAATAAATAGGGCATGTTTGAAATTAATTATTAAGTTAATCATGAAATCTTACTTTTATTGATTCAACAAAGTCTGAATGATATATTATTTATTTTTCAAATTAAATTTTTTTTTTTATTTTTTTCTCTTTTTTATGCTACCTAGAATTGTGTATAAAAAAATTAAAAATAGCTTAAAGGCACAATTTTTTCGTTGTAAAAAAAATAGTTGAATTATAATGGTCAAATCTGTCTAAAAGATAAAAAAAAAGATTGATTTGGGCTGGTATCAAGTGTTTTTTTATTAATACAGGATAAACATATGGCAAGTTTTTTTTTCTATTTAACTTTTTTGAAATTTTGAAATTACGTTGTTTAATTTAAACCCAATACTTAAGCATGTTAAAATTTGAAATATAATCACGCAATTATTTCTAAAAATGTAAAATAGAAAAAAAAACTTGCCATATTTTAATAAGAATTGATCTCATTGAAAAAAAGGTATTTCAAATTTCCTGGATAAAATATGACAGTTTTTTTTCTTAAAAACTAATATACAGTGGTTATATCAAAAACGACATGCACCCTAAGGTCGCGACCTAAAACCGAACCATCAGCGGCGCCGAACCGTACCAAAAAAAGAGCCGTACCAGCCGTACCAGCCATACCAACCGAACCAACCATCCCGATAATCTTGAATTATTGGATAGATTTTTTTTTTTCAAATTTTTTTTACCAAATTTTTTAACCAAATAATCATTTAACCATTGAAATAAAAATTATCTAATTTAAATTTAATTTCAATTTTTTAAATTATTTAAAAAAATTTTATTTCAATGTTTAAATGAATATTTGGTTACAAAATTTGAAAATAAAAAATTCTATCAAATAATTCAACATTACCGGTGGTTCGGTTCGGCTCGGTTCGGTTCGGCTCGGTTCGGCTCGGTTCGGTTCGGCTTGGTTCAACTAGGCTGGTACGGTTGGTACGGTACGGTTGGTACGGTATGGTTGGTACGGTACGGTTGGTACGGTTCGGTTCGGCGCCGCTGATGGTCCGGTTTTAGGTCGCGACCTTAGGAGCATGTCGTTTTTGAAATACCCACTGTAAATCATTTTTTGCCTATTTTTTATTTTTCTTAAATACTTTGTAAGCAAGAGTTGAAAATTAATTATGTAATTTTTCAAGAAAATTTATAACAGAAAAATAAAAAATTGCTTTTCACAATTAAAAAAATTTATTTGATAAAAATTAATTATAACAGTGGTGTCATCATCTATCTGATTTTTAAAACATTTCTTTGGTAGCCTTAATATTGACTCTAATCTTAAAATTATTTCTTTATTAAAAGTGTATACAATTGTTAGATGTATATTAACCGAATTATAATTTACATAGATTTGAGGTATTCTAAAAAATATGAGGCAAGAATTAACAAAAATATATCCTTGTTTTTATTTGGTTCAATTTATTCCCAAGGTATTCTTTTATGACAAACATAATGTCGACTTTACACTCAGTTATATGAAAGTGGGATATTATTATTTATTAGTTTTATCTGTGCCAAGCTAGAAATCTTTCAGACATTATTTTAAGTAGTATTATTTTTAATTTTCATATCATTTAATCAGTCTTGGCACTTTTCAATAAATTTTGAAGATTATTGTAAGTTGGTAACTGACACTTTCCTTCTCTTATCTTACATATAATTTATATTATATATTCTTAAATTTTAATTAAACCTGAATTGAAAGCTTAAAACTTAAGTATGAAATTTTTAGATTTAAAAAGGTTTTTTTTGGTACTTTGTATCTTTGTTAAGTATTTATCAAATAATAAAGATTCTCTGTAAAACATTATATTAGCGGAAAAGGGTTCATAAAAAATAATTTGTTTGCTTATTCATAAAATAACTTCTTTTTCATATAATCTAGAAAATAGTCCTCCAAAGAATGCTTCTTTGGCAAAGAGTTAATCTTTAGATTTTAAAATTAATTTTTAAATTTATATAAATATCTTACATGTAACATGCTTTACATGTTATACAAATTTAAAAAATAAAATAATTAAAAAAAATATTTTCTCAACCAATTGATAAAATTGATTTTTAAAATTTAAATGTATAAACTGATTTTTTGAAGAGTTTATTTTAAAATTTTTTATATCAAAAGTATTTGTACCTATCATTCAAAATTCAAAATTAAATTTATAATTGAATTTCTAATTTTTAATTCCAAATAAGCAATAAAATGAAAAGATTGATCTTTCCTACAAATAATTTTGAAACAAATTTTTTTATTCTTTTTCTCAAATTTACATTAAATATAAAACATGTTACATTAAAATTTTTAAATAAATTTAAAGATAAATTTTAATATCTGAAAATAAATTCTTTGAATTGAAATGATATTTTGAATTGATCATCAACTTCAAGATGTCCAAAATGGTTTCTTCTGATAACTGATCATTTACTTTCAGCTTATATCAGGTATCATATGATATCAGCTGAGGGGTGTTGCAAATCGAATGCTGGCACTTCAATAAAAAATAATCTTAAATCGCGACTCTGAATTGTTTACTTTGAATTCAAAACAATCGAAATTCCAAGTCGTCAACTAGTCTACAACATCATCTAATAATTATAAATTTGTAAAAATAAAATTACCAGTCTAATTAAATTTGAATTTTTTGATTAATTTTTTTAATTCTATTTTTAAAAATTTTCATCTATTTTGGAAATATGCTGAGGTTTAGATTCTAAAAAAACAGGTTTTAATATTTAAAATTATACTTTAAGTACCAAAACGCTTAATAAACCTAAATACTAAATTTAGCAAAATGTTTTGATATTATAAAAAAAGGGAGTTAAAACAAGCTGTCGATCTTTTTTAAGAATAAAAAATAATTTAAATATTTTATTTTTAAATTTCGTTTAGAACTGATTAATTTATTAATTAATAATTAAAAGATAAATAATAGTTAGTTGTATTTCAAATGATCTTGATGCAACTCAAAGAATTTAATACACACAAAAAGTTCTGAAAAATAAACAAAAAAAAATGTGTTATTCCAAATAAAAGAAAAAAAAGTTCATTTTTTTTTTTAATTTTCGTTACAAACTCCGAAAATAGCCATAAAAATTAAGGAAAAATTGGATTGATTGATTGATTGTTAAATTTAGTTGGACATTGCTGGCTTCGGTGGTTTCAAATAGTCAATTTATTCTAGTGTGCCTTTGAATTTATCAACAACAGCCTTCAAGTCCAAGTCAGGATAACAGCACGCCTGAATGGTGGTACGGCAGCCGACTAGGGCGTTTTTGAGCGCATCTTTACTACTGGCCATCAACATACGTTGTTTGATGGTGGCGGTCTCTGGAGCCCAAGTGACAAATACCATGTCGGTACGCGGGCCTTCAGAAGTGTTATAGTGCACATCAGCTACGGCATATCGCACATCATTGTCCGGCAGCATGCTCACCAAATTGTCCCATTGCTCGTTCTTGGTCTTTTTTTGGTCATCTGGCAATTTGACCTCTTTGTGCAGGACAATTATTTTTGTCGCGTTTTGGTTAAAACCGAACAAAAGAAAAGCGTCTTTTTTTCCTAGTTTGAATTGGTTGAATGCCTCAATGCATTCTGGATCAACTTTTACGCCCGATGACTAAATAGAAACCATTTAATTAAGCCTAATTTTGTGCGCATTTTTATCACAAATTCTACTTACCATTGTGAAAAAATTCTTTCGGATACGAGTATAAAATCTAAATTAAAAAATAAAAATTTTAAAAAAAGATGAACCAAAATCTCACTAAGCCTTTGATTTATAATGTTCGTGTCGCTTAGTCATTTTATTTTATTTCTCTATATACTTTTCAATTAATCATTTTGCATCGATGCATATATAGAAGCATAGAATAATTTCTTTTAATCTATGTACAAGAGAATGAGAGAGAAAGAGAGAGAGAAAAAGAAATGAACAAAGTGAATACGAAACACGCATTAAATAACCAAATTTGGAAATTTTTTGACTTGAGCATAAATTTTTTTCTAATTTCTCATATTCCAAATACATCATCACTGTCTTATGTCAGTCTTTTGGTTGTCCTGGTTTCTAGCTGACAAATTTCTCTTGACTTAAACCAACCTTAAATGGACAAATTTCCACCCAAATCGCCTTATTTGGGCATTCTTGTCAAATCATAATTAAATCCACAATTTTGAAACAAAATTTTTTTAAATTCAATTTAATTTCTTTCTTTGCAGACAAACTACTTTTGAATCATATGAATTGGGATCACGTGATGACGCAGCTTTGATTTAAAGCTTGAATTGAGCAGCGCTTTTTATTTTTACTCTTTTTTATATTTTTTTTGGTCATAAAATTTTCTATTTTCTAACTGATATTTTTGAATAAGAATTCTAGATAAATGCTGACTGAGAACTAGCAGTTTGTTCTTTTCGGCCTTTAATTTATGCGGGCGCCGAGTCTATCGAGTGGCCTTTCATTAAATTATCTAGCTGAATAGGAATCTTGTTTCTAATTAATGCTAAATTAATAAAAAATTTTAAACTATTAAAAGCTCATAGAAAATTATGAAAAGCTAGATTATAGACAAATAAATAAACGATAAAGAATTTTATAAGTTTAAGCTTCTATGGATTTATCTATTGAGCCTCATAATTCAAGCTTGTTATTTTATCTATTTTGGAAACAAAAATTAAATGATATTTATTCAAGATTTCTATGTAGCAAGATTAAATTATGCTAAATCCAGCCCGATAAAAACGCTGGCTGTAGATCGTAGTTTTTTTAATAAAAGATAATTTTCTTTTTGATAATACAAGTATAAAAGTTAGCATCAATTATATTGTTATCATGCCATTTTTGGTCATGAGTCCAAAAATTTAAAAAGCAACATTTTTTCGAAATTTTTTATAATAAAATAAATTAAATATATTTAAGCCTATGGCAAAGGCCTATACTTCGACCACTAGCTCAGATCCACTTGAGATGGTTGCATTCTTTAAAATTTTGAACAAAGAAAATTTTAAAATTATTGATAATAAAAAAATCTTTCAAAAATATCCAACAAATTTTTAATCATCTTGAAAGATTCTAATTAATAAAAAACTAAGAATCAATTCTAATTATCTGCAGTCCAAATTGAAAAAAAATTGATTTGAATTTTTTTTAAAATTTTTCATCTTATTAAGAAAAAAAAATGTCAAAATACCGAGAAAAAATAAACATACAATCATATCAAATAAATAATGCTTAAAATGATTTCTTTCAAAACGGTTTTTTATCCATAATTCTTAATTGATTTTTTAGATTCTTAACTAAATAAAATATTTTAACATTATTTATCTCTTTAATAGCAAGCTTAAACTTTATTGATATATTATCATTAAAAAGTAAAAAATTTAAAATTAGTGCAAAAGTAATTCAGATAATGTTAATTTAAGTTTATGAAATAATGAATCAGCATTTATTTTCTACTACTGATAATAAATTAAAGATTGATTTTTATTAGGTGAAGCAAAGGTTCATTTAATTTAAATATAAATCTAATAAGATTTTTTGAAATGTGAATTTTTTTAATAAAAAAATAAACAATTGAAAATTCATTACTTTTTTATAAAAATCAAAAAATAATTTTAAAAATTGTGTAAATTGATTTATTCAATGTGTCTTATTTAATTTTTACAGCTCTTGCATTAGCTGGATTTAGATAACCTTATGTACATTCAAAATGATACACAAAAAAAAAAAAAGCGTTTTTTGAATCATCAAAATATAAGCTATGGTTTTTATCCATCTATTAGCAATTCGATTTCTCTCATAATTAACTTTTGAAGCTAAAAAACACTCATTATCTAGCTTTAACATTGTCTTGGCTACAAAAAAATGCGGCAGTGTAAACTCAAGAGAAATATTTGAACTTGAAGCTGAGATATTTTCATTTAGCATTTAAAAATCAAAATTATGGATAAAAAACCATTTAACAAGAAAAAATATAATTTCTTTAAAATCATTTTAAATATTATTTATTTGATATGATTGTACATGTTTATTTTTTCTCGGTATTTTGACATTTTTTTTTCTTAATAAGATGAGAAATTTTTAAAAAAATTCAAATCAATTTATTTTCAATTTGGACTGCAGATAATTAGAATTGATTCTTAGTTTTATATTAATTAGAATCTTTCAAGATTATTAAAAATTTGTTGGATATTTTTGAAAGATTTTTTTATTATCAATAATTTTAAAAAAATACGTTAGTGTAAACTCAAGAGAAATATTTGAACTGGAAGCAGAGATATTTTTATTTAGCATTAAAAATCAAAATTCATATCATTAATGGCACATGTTTTTTCTGGCTGGGAAAAATTCTTTAAATCTTGAGTCAAACTGCACACTTTCTCAGCATTTTAGAAAATTCATAGAGAAATATAAATTTAAGTATAGACTTTCCTCAATAATTTGACCCTCAAAATTTGGCAATTTTAAGTTTATGACCAATTTTTGATGCTCAAAACGATCAAATCAAACTAAAACTATCAAATAAATTTAAATTTTTTAATTGAGTTAGTTCAGAGATACATTTTTGGATTTAACATATTATGCTAAATAAAAAAAATAAACTCTGCAATATCAAAATGCACAATACAGAATGCACACCATCGAAATCATGCTATTTTGAGTGGATAATTTTTTGCAGACTTATGTAGTTTTTACCTATAGATTTAAAAAAGTATGTTAAAACTGAAAATTAGCCTCTGCACTAATTCTTTTAAAAATTAAAATTTATTTTATTGTTTTAGTTTAATTTGATCATTTTGAGCATCAAAAATTTATCATAAACATCAACTTGCCAATATATGTTGTTTTTATTATAAAAAAAACAAACATTTCAAAACAAAACCCTTTTTAATTATAATTAACAAATCTACAAAGTTATGTAAAATTTTTTTCGCTATAGTGACATGTCGTTAAGTTAGACACTAAATTAGATAAAAATCGTAATTTTTAGGCCTTTTTCGACAATTTCAATAGTGACATGGCAATATAGTCGAAAAAGGTCAAAATGAAAACCACTGTTCGATACATAAGAACATGTCATTATAGCCGAATACCTAACAATCAAATACCGAATAATTAATTTTTAGTTATTTTTATTACAAATTTATTTTTTCTGATTTTAAAAGCTAAAGTAAAATTTTTCAAATAGATAATTTTAAAAAAAAAAAATAAAATTTTCAAATTAATTTTACTCTTATCCAAAATTTTTATTATGCCATTTTGAAGTCATAAAATAAAATTGGTATTAGTAATTTTAGTTTTTAAATTAGGACTTTTCAAAGTACAAAATTAGTGATCAAATATAAAATTTAAATGTAATCAAAGTAATTCTTAGTAATTATGCCTTTAAAAATTTAGATGATTTTATTAAATCTGAATAAAATAAATAAATAAATTTATATTTTTTGAATTGAACAAAAATTTTAAATTATAATTAATAATTAACTGATCAAATACTGAATTGAATTTTAGCATCTTAAATTGAGCGTAATTGGTATGCCTTTATTTGGATGAATGATCAAATCGCCAACTGGTTCTAATTCATCAATGCTTTTCAATGATTTTATTTCGAACCGTTTCAATATATTTGCTAGTAGAACTTTCTCTTCCATTAGAGCAAATCTTTGCCCAATACAATTTCGCCTACCGGCAGAAAAAGGTATATACGCATATGGATTTCTGTTTTTGGTATTTTCTGGCAAAAATCTTTCTGGATCAAATTTTTCCGGATCAGGATAATATTTTACATCTCTGTGAATCATGTACGCCAAAATGACTGCGGTTTCTCCTTTCAGAACTTTATAGCCTCCAACTTCACAATCCTCAGATAAAGTGCGTCCAAAATATGGCACTGATGGAAACAAGCGTAATGTTTCCTTAATTACCAGATCCAAATATGTCAACTCTTTCAAGTCATCATTAGTCAAGTGGCGCTTAGATTGTCCCAAAACCGAGTCAATTTCTTCATGCAGCTTTTTTTGAACTTCTGGGTGAGAACCAATTAATTGGCATGCCCAACTTGCAGCTGCTGCTGTGGTATCATGACCCTCGAATACAAATGTATCAACTTCTTCCCGTATATCATCAAAAGTTATTGATTGATCCATTCTTTTTGCCTTTAGTAAAAGATCCAAAAATGCAATTCGTTTTTTAGACATCAAATCCACATCGTCCAAGTGACTGTTACGCTCAACGATAACTTTTTTACTAAAGTCATGCAAAATTTTTAAACATCGTTCAAAATCTTTGCCTTTTGCAGTTCTTCGATAAATAAAGTCTGGCCATTGAAGTGGATCAAAAAATCTGAATGTCACCAATTCGGATATTCGAGCTACCGCTTGAACATATTCAGATGTTTCGTCATTTTGAGCATTTACATGCTGGCCCATTGCACTCTCTTAAAAAAAATTTAATAAAACATTAAAAAAAAAATCCTTTATGAAGTTTTTAAACAACCGCATATAACATCTAGTGCACATGCTTTTAAACGCTCAAATATATTTATTTCTTGGTTTTGTGTGGTCAATTTGGCCAAAATTTCGACCAGAATATTTGCTTGCTCATTCATTACATTCAGAAAATCATTCAATATTTCGAAGTGAAAAGTAGGAGTTATTAATCTACGCCTCTTAGCCCATTTTTCACCATGACTTCGATTTAACAATTGTACTTTATTTTAATTTTTTAATATATGCTTTTACCTTGTCAATAGTCCGGTGCCAAGCCAAGGATGCAAAAAATTATATTGTACGGATTTTTGTGTATTTTTTGAAGAAGAAAATAAAACCTTAAGTTTTTTTTATATAAATTTAATATTAAAATTAAATGGTGAATAAATTGAGATTAAGAGTTCTAATTAGATACTTAATACTTTAAATTAAATTTATTAAAATTATTTCTTTTTATTAATGTTTTATAATTTCACTATAAAATTTTTCTGAGCTAAATTTATTTGGGACTGGATAAACATATAATTTCTTTAACATGTTTTCTGTTTACATTATTCAAAAATAGTTTAAAATTATTTGCGTAAAAAATTTTCTTTTATTTGAGTTTTTTTAAATGCTGCTTTTTTAAAAATAAAATCCCTGAACCATGAATCATATAAAATTGTGTTTTTATTGTTTCTAATAGAAAAAAAAGCGATTAATTTATTTTATTTGAGTTACTATAATGGAGTTCCTTTAAAATCTTTTTTTTGTTTTAGATTTATTTTTTAAATAAATTTTTGCAAGCTTTTATTTTTCTTATTTTATCGATTAGACTATGACTATTTTTTACATTTATTTTTGATTATCTCTAATATATTACATATTTAAAAAATCTTTTCAATTTTGTTTTGAAAGAGTAAAATTATAATTTTATCAGTATGATTAATGCAGAGTTGTTTAAAAGTCCCAAAAAAAAGTCCAAGTCCTGAATTTTGTTTTAAAATTTCCTAGATCAGGCTTCATATCAAAAATTTATATACTCTTGGGTTGTGTAATGCAATAGATTTGCTATATATCAGAATTTTGTTGCAATTTTAGCATAAATTTCTTCTTCGGTATTCAAAATTTTAAAGCTGGACTTGGACTTTTTAAAAAAAAAAATTAAAGTCTTTGGTCGGACTTTAGAAAAAAAAAAAGTCCGGACTTGGACTTGACTTGAGGCTTGTGACTTTCAAACAACTCTGGATTAATGAGAAAAAATTGAAATTTACTTCTGCATAATCTCCTCTATGGAAAACGAAAATTGGCATTGTTCCTTTAAAAAAAAAAAATTCGGATGTAATTTTAAATAAGTCAGATAAATCATACCAAGCCATAAACGCCATAAAGGTTCATCTTTAAGTTGGTATGCAAGTTGGCTTAGTTGTTTGACTAGCTCTTAATTAAAATTGGAATAATCTTTGTGTAGATCTCATTTCGAAAAATTATATTTAAAAAATCAATTTACCATATTTTGTTTTTAGTTGATGAACATTACCAATAAACGGAATCATTGGTAGACCCTTGATTCTGTTTACAGTAATTAATTTTTCGGAATAATTAATCAACCATTTGGAAAATTTAAAGATTAAATTAACAGTTATAAGCAAATAAATTGTTTTTAATAAAACATTCAAATAAAATTCCATTATTTTTAGAATTTATTTTTTTAAATATCTTAATATTGCGCACTCAAATTTTTGACAAATTTAATTTTCATATCTTTTTATTTATAACTTGATTTTGAGATTTGAAGATTCAAGATAAACATACCATTATAAATTTGCAAATAATTTAGTTTGTAAATTTTGATTATCGAGAAATTAATTTCGATTTTGATTCTATATTTTAGACAAAAATTTTAATTTTTTTCTTTTGTTTTAAAAAGCATTCTTTCAGACATTTTTGATTACAAAATGAAAAAAATCTAACCATTGAATTTTTTTTTAGTTTAAAAAGACGCTACATAGTTTGTTGCACTATTTTGCAATTTTTTTTTATTAAGAATTTTTTATACTTTAATTTGTTAATAAGGAATATATTTTTGTCCAATTTGCACTAAATTTTACATTTCCAGTTTTTTAAAAATTTTCCAGAACATAAATTAATATCATTGAATATGCTCCAAAGACTTCAATTGAGATGATTGAATTTGGGTTTAGGTGTATGAACAGTATATGAAATATATTATAATTATTAAAATAAAGTAAACTTTAAAATATAATTATGTTCTTAGACAAATAAAATGGCTCTCAAAATTTCATTTCGTTTCCAGTAATCATCTTACATCGAGCCCTCATCCAAAATTGAGTTCTGATGTTAAGGTGTTTATTTTCTTACATTTAAAAATATAAGGTTGTAATAATCTGATATCAGGGTATCCAGAATTCGGTTCTTATTTAAGTAAAAATTAATTTCTTACATTTGCTAAAAAATATTGACAGTGATAAAATAAATGTGTAATAACTTACCTCAAAACTAACATATCTAACTCGATTAAAAAAATGCAAATAAGTGGTATATCAAAAAATAAACTTTAAAATGTTCAATTAAAATTGAGAATTTTTAAGAAATTTTGGTAATTTTTATAGCAAGCCAAATTAGTTTATTAGCAAGTTCTTAGATAAAATTTAATTAAAATACGTGTTGATACATTTAATGAAATTTGATTGAATAATAATCTAATTTAATATTTTCTATCCTTTCTTATTTATAAATTTCTTATTGTTTTAGCCACCTTTCATATCCTCATATTGACAAAAATCTGAAAATTCTATCAAAAAAAAGAAACATAAAATAGATATATTTGAATTTTTAAGCAGTTTATTTCTATAACTCCACATACATGATAACGCAAGTTGTTAAAAAACAATAAAATTGAGCAAAAACTTATTAAAATATTTTTAAATAAGATCTGATAGAAACTGAACCAATAATACTAGGCGAAAATTTAGGATTAGGCCAGCTTAATTAATATTGTCATATCAAAATATTTTCGAATCCTTTCGAAATTTATTTAGTTTTTTATTTAGAAAAATTAAAGGGATTCTAATTAAAAGAAAAAATATCAAAAGTTTTACTTTTTATCTAAAAAAAAAATCATATATAATCGAAAGCAATTTTAATTTCAAGGGTCTAACATAAACTTTATTTAAATATGAATTATGTCAAAATTTGTATGTTGCCAAATCAAATAAAGTTGATGCATAGATAGTTAAATTAAAATTTTTTTTGCTCATTAAATAAAATAACCAATAATCTATTATAAAATTTAAAATTTATTTAATTTTTTTTTAAGGCATCCATAATCAACAATAATTTTCAACGTGTTGCAAGCATACGATCAGATTAAGTTAAGACAATTTAGAATGCTCTATTTGGTTTTTAATTTTTTCAATAAAATAAAAAAATATAAAAAATAAATAATTTGCATTTATTTTCATCCTGACCAAAATTTCCATAATTTAACCAAATTCGGTATTTTCTTGTGGATAATCAAGCCAGGTTGTTTACTTTAATCTTTAGGCTTTACAACCACGTTGATTTAAAAAAATATCTAGAAAATTCAGTTTAGATAATCAACACCGACGTAATAAATATAATTATTAAAAATAATGAGAATCAACCAATTTGCTATAAGACACTCATAAAAAATAATGAATAAAAAAATCCTTTTTTTCTTGGTAAACTGGCTGATACTCTTTCAAAAGTAGCTTTTTTTTTAATTATTATCAAAGCAAAATTTAAAACTAATTTCCCCAAGAAATGCATGGACAATTTTACACAATGAAGTTTTGCAAGAGGACTCGACTCCGACAGACGTGCCTTTTGTCGAAAGCCAACTGTCAACTTCTTCATCCACCGAAAAAACCCCTCCAACGAGCCAAACAACCACCCAAGCATCGGATCCTGCCAACGATCAAGCGGAGCCCACAACCCAGACTTCTTTTGTTCAAGGATACATGGTCAACAAAGCGGAAATGCAGTCTTTTGAAGAATGGAAAGAAATGAAGCTCAAAGACCCATCTTTGAACAAAGCCAACATTCCGACCAAGTCTGAGTCGAAAGAAGTGAAAAACGAAATTTTAAAAAGACGCAAAAACTACGCCGGTCTGGACTGCGGCGCCAAAATAGTGGAAAAAAACCAAGAGGCCAGCAATCCGTCGCACATTCTCACCGAGAGCAAAGACGACTACATGCTGAACTCGTGCAGCTCCAAAGTTTGGTTCATCATTGAGCTTTGCGAGCCTGTCAAAATAAAAGAAATTCAAATGGCAAATTATGAGTTGTTCAGCAATGTGCCAAGACAATTTAAGGTGTTTGCCAGCGACAGATTTGTTCAATCAGGCGGATCGAACAACTGGCCGAGCAAATATTTCATTGGAACATTCGAAGCCAACAATACAAGAAATTTGCAGACCTTTGGCCAAAAGGACAGCTTGGAATTTAGGACAGATGAGAAAATGGTCGAAATCTACGCCAAGTATGTCAAGTTCGAAATGTTGTCTCACTACGGAAATGAACACTATTGTCCCTTGAGTGTTGTGCGCATCTACGGCACTAGTCTGAATGATGATGAGGAGACAGACGTTGATGAAATTGCACCCAGTGTTGACGAGCCTGGGAAAGACGACACCAAAATAGACAAAACAACAATTTTTGATTCAACCTCGGTCTTGTTGACAAATCTGATCTCAGTGGTGGTCGGAAAAGGCTTTAGCTTTTTTTCCAAACTAACTAATCTGAATGTTTCCAAGCCGTCCAAATCCACTCTTTTAATTTCTGATAATGAATCCTATTTGGCACCTGGCAAAGCAAGCATTGACCGCAACAGCATACTGGGCACTGACATGCATCGCATTCTCTGCTTCACAAGCTCAATTGGTCTGCGCAATTGTTGCCAATGCTTTGACCAAAGTGAAAAATTGCACAGGCATCTGGAATATTCTTCTTTTAATTTTTATTCCAGTTCAAAATTTTGCGGCTACTTTTACACCATGACCACAATAGTTCAGTCAAGATCCAACTCCTCTTTGCTAAGCAAGTATCTAAGCAACATAAAGCCGTCCAAAAATCAGACTGTCATTCAAAAAATTCACAAAAACATCACCCAATTTTCACTCAATAACATCTACTACTACATATCCAATGAGTGGCTGGACAACCAGACCTTCTATTCATTTCCGGAAAAAAAAACAACAAAAAATAGCCGTACCGAGCCAGGCACCACTGTTCAGTCAGATAAGAATGAAATGGTAAAGAGCCAAAACGAAACAGAGAGTGCAGTGAAAAAAGTGGGAGAGAAAAAGCCCGAGAGCCAAAGTGACAGCATCGCCCAGATAGAAAAAACAATAAATGATACTATGCACAAATTTGAGAGCTTGAACATGAGCAATAGGTCCGAAGAAGTGATTGCCAGCCCGGTGGTTCCGTCTGTGAATGGCAAAGATGCCCTGTCTGCTCGACTGGACTACAGAATTAAAATGCTCGAGCTGAACATGTCGCTGAGCAGTCAGTATCTGGAAAAGTTGAGTCAGCACTACCGGAAGCAAATGGACGAAATGCAAAAGGCTTTCAATTTGACCACATCGGCTCTAATTGACACCATCCGAGTCGCTGATCAAAGAGACATAAAGCAGAATGAAAAAATTTTTTTTATTGAGAAAAAAATTGAAAAAATGGAACAAAATTTAAATGAAATAAACAAATTTATAAGTGGTGTCAAAATTCAGGCTTACTTGATCATTTGGACAGCTGTTCTCGTTCTGGCGAGTGTAATGCTGATCGAGCTAAAGCGGTGTGTTGGAAAAAAAAGACATAGGTATTTAATTAAAGAGGCGTCTGGTGATAATAGGAAAAATGTCAACAACCTTGAAGAGTTGATCGAAGCCAAGTGTAAAGAGCTGATGGCAAAACAAGAGCAAAAATTTAATGACCAACTTGAGTCAATTGAAAATTACTACAAATCAAATAAATTTGATTGTCAAAATTTGGAAGCTGAAACAATCAAGGGGGTGACGCATCAAAGCGTTGCTGCAGCTAGGGTTGTTTCCTCAACTATAGCGGTTGTGGCCGCCGTTAGTCTGGCGGCTTCGAACGCTCAATTCAATACAGTTAATCAAAATAATGAAATTTAAATTTTTTTTTGTTGCGCGGAATTTTATTTTAGTATTTTTTTTTTGTTATCTATTCAATTTTTTTATTTAATCAGGATTAAAATTCTGGGTATTGTGAAATTTGGTAGAAAAAATCAGTAAAATATAAAATAAAAAAGTTTTGTAATAATTATTTAGTAAGTGCAGAAAAAAAATGCAGCTTTGTTGATGGCATCGGTTGGCATACTCTTCAAAAAGCATGAATATAAATCGAAAATTTAGATCCAATATATTTTAGAGTGATAGATTTTTCATAGATTTAGAAGAGGACAAAAATTGATGAATTAAAACAATGCTTGTTATAAATTGTTGCATTACTTTTAATTATTTTAAGATTTTTTAATTTTTTTTCACTGTTTTTCTTTACCAAATTTGGCAATACTAAGCTCTGGTCTGGCTTAAAATTTATTCAAAGATTCTTATGCTTTATGAGCGTGGTAAATTTAAATTAAATAGTTATTTAATTGAATTGGATGGATATAATTGTTAAAAATAATTATGTTGAAATCTTGTTAAAAACCAGTTCAAAGATTTATATTGAATTTTTTTGTTAGGTGTTTTTGGTTTTTTTAATGCTCATTTAATAGAAGAATGTTGGTTTAAATTTTAAATTTTAAAATAGACCTGAATATTAATGCTAAATAACAAAGATTTGAATCGACGCTAATTGGATGTTGATTTTATTAATTTTACTTTTATTTAAAAGCTTGTTTAATTTTTCTTTTATTCCTAATTTGTAAACATGAATATATCTAGTTATTCAATTTAAAAGCTAAAGGGAACATTTATTTTTCAACAAATAAAGAATATATTTTTATCCTTATTTTTATTTCAGATGAAATGGTCTAAATTTCATCTAATTTAAAGTTTATAGCACAGACAAGTTAATTTTTATTAAATGCGACCCCCGAAATATAATTTTTTTGGCCAATTTGGTAAAAGATTTTGATTTTTCATTTAAAAAATATTATGAAAATCCAAATGTGTGAATAAAGAATATAAAAATTTGACATAGTGTAAAAATTTTGGCAATTTATTATTTTTTAACTAAAATTACTAAAAAAAATTTCTTTTCCTAAATTTGTATAATTGATATTATTCTTATTAATTTTTCTAAATCGTATTAATATTATAAATTAATCATAATTATACTTTAAAAAACCAAAAATCAGCAGATAGACTTGATTTTGAGCATCTTTTTAAGCCAGAGAAGGATGTTTTGTACAATTAGATTTTTTTTTTAAATTAGAACAATATTTGAATTATTAAGAATATTATAGCATAAATTTTGATGAAAAATGTGAGTTCTGTAATCTGGTTTCTAATTAAGATCTCAATAATTCTTTGCTTATTACAATTTGGTTCATATAGAGGCAAAGGATAAATAAAAATTATTAAAAAAGTTAAATAAATTTTTTTTTTTTAAATTCAATTAAATTTTGAAAAAACGAGCATCAAACTTGATTTTTTAAATAAATTTACATTTTTAAATTAACCAAGTAATTTTATGAAATGTAAGTCATTTTCATATTCATGTAGTCAAATTGGTAAAAAATCAGTAATTTTAGTTAATGAATTAGCACACGCAAAAATTTTGATTTGAAAGTATAAATTATTTTTAAAGTTACTGATCTATCTATATATCATATTGAAATAACATACAGGTGACAATTGAGTTAATACAGTCAGACCTTGATTTTTTCAATGGTCATTAAAACGAAAATCGTTGACAAAAACAAACAATGAAAAACTCGAAGTTCTCAGCAAAGCTTGGCATAATTGAATTTTTTATTGTAAAAAATAATTCATAAAAAATTAGATAAATTTATAAAAACAAATAAAAATAATTTTAATCATTTACATTTTTAAAATTTAATATAGTCTGTTTCAGATTAATCGGCTGCTCAAAAACCTTATCAAACTTATTTGGAAGATCTAACATATTCTCCGTAGTATCTTTATTTCTCATAAGCCTTAGTTTATCTAGCATTTCTAAGGCAATGTGAAATTTTGGTACAAAAATTACAGTACAAAAAGTAAAAACTTTATAATTTTTTTTCTAATTGTGCGATAATGGTTCTGGAATTCTTTTGCACAAATTTGTACAATATTATACTTTTTGCAGAACCATTTTTGCACATTTAGAAAAAAAAATTATAAAGTTTTTACTTTTTGTACTAAAATTTCACATTGCCATTTCTAATGCTTCATATCTTGTGATTGGGAGTTTAGTTTCTTCTAAAACGTCATTATCACCTTCATCAGTCTCTGCTTGAGACTCTGTTGAAATTACACCAAGAGCTGATATGTCAGACATATTTATATAAATTTTATCATCAAATTCAACATCATCAGTTAATATGCTAAATTTTTTTTTTAATCTGATTTCTAATCATGGTATATCTGATTCAATTTGGTTATGTCTTTGCAATTTAAAATTAAAACATTACAGAACTCTCCTAAATGAGCTAATTCAAAATAAAAGAAATTCATGAATTTTGGTCCAAATTATCTTGCTTTCTAACTTTCATGCCTTTTTCTATTTTCGAACTAATGTTCCTTTTTTATTTTTGTAATTTTATTTTTTACGTAATAATTTTTCATTTTTTAAAAAAACACAAAAACACAAAAAAAAAAAAAAAAATTGCATCTTTATTTTCTTTTACTTCTCCTTAAAGGAGGTTAATTCAATTCAATAAATAAATAAATAAAATAAAAACAAAAATACATGCTAAACTATTGCTCATCTAACATAAATAGGAGTAAAATTAACTTGACAAAAGTAAATATTGAAAAAAAAGGTTGACAAAATCAAATAAGTTTATAATGGGATTGGAATCCTTTTCTGACCGTAATTAAAAAATTGCTGACAAAATTAAAATTGACAAAATCAAGTTGACAGCATCGAGGTCTGACTGAATGTAGAGAATTTGGTTCATCACCAATAACTCAGTAAATAAGCCTGAGTTTAATTGGATTCGAATTCAAACCAAAATGTTAAGAAAATATCCTAAGGTAGATGCTACTGAAGCTGCAATTGTTCATGCTCCATATAGTGTTGCCTAATCTTCAGCTAGTCTTTTATTTTATAATGAAATTGCTTAATCTGATAAAAGAAGCCGAATCTTTTTATACCAATAAAATTTTTATTGTTTGTATTCTAAAAAAAATATTTTTTATTCTACAAAATTTTTCTATTATTCGTCAAAAGATTTTTCCCAAGATTTTTTTGTAAATTTTTCTCAATCTATTGATTCTCAAAATTTATTTTATCTAATTTTTTTGTCTTATCAATAAAAATTTACAGACAAATCTAAAATAAAAATCCTGAAATTATTAAAGTAAGTTTTAGATTTTTTATTTTTATTAGAATGCAACAAAATGGTCTAGAAATAATCATCACGAGCATTTAAAAATGGTTAGTCCCTGAAGATTTAACAGATCATAGCTCAAATTCGAGTGGAAATAGCAGCGATAATTTGCCGTCTGTTTCGAACTTTTTAATAAGTTCTGGTAAACATAATAACATTATTATGGAAGAAAATGGAAATTCTTATTTTATGCTAATAATTTGTCTTTGTTTTTTTCATTATTCTTAATTTTAATTGGACATAAAAAATTTTCTTTAACTATCTTTTTTAATAAAAAATTATATAAAATATATTAAAGACTTTTTCCACGCATTGAAAAAAGATAATTTTTCAGCGCATTAAAAATAATACTTTTTCCGTACGCGCGGAAAAAGAATCACGGAAAAAGTATATGTAATCTTCAAATTTAGAGGGTTAAAATCGAGAACGCTTAACTAGAATAACGTTAATTTTATTTAATTTAGTTATTTCATTTTTATTTAATCTAAAGGAGATTAAACTCGAAGCTGATAAAAAAATAAATGTTAATGATACAATTTTAAAATTTCTTGTTCAGGATGTGATATTGTCATGTTTATCGTCATTTTAGTTAATTTATTGTCAAATTAAAGAATAAAACTATTTTTGAATATTTTTTACTATAAAATTTAGGTAGTTTGTTTTAAACGTCGTTTGTATTGGTTTTTATTTTTTAATAAAAAGTTTCAATAAATTAGAAATATTAAATTTCTATTAAATTTAGTGTTAATTAATTTTTTATGTAAAATCTTAATAATTGGTGAAAAAAAATCTAGCGTATTTTATTCAAATTTTGTGGCACTCAAACTAGATTTCCCCTTTAATTTTTTGCATTTTTTTTAAATTAAAAAAAGTAAATTTCCATAAATTTTTAGAACTTGACAAAAGATAAGACTTAAAAAAGTAATGCAAAATGTGCTTCTTATTAAAAATTTACCTTTAATAGGAAAAAAATTTAAAAGAAACAAAAAATGTCTTTTTTTATTATTTTTAAAACCTAAAGCCTAGCTAAAACCTTTGAATGCAAAAGGGTTTGGAGAAGACTTTAAATAAGCCCATAATTTAAGAAATAAAATCGATACCAGCAGCCTGAATGTTTACAAAGCCTGATTCTTTAAAACTTTTTATCGTAATTTTCCAAATATATTTATTTTATATTTTTCTTCTGTCCCATTCATGAATTCAAGTGAAAAATCGCTCCTGGGTTCATCTTTGGCCTTGAATTTTCAACTGAAAGCTGCAATCAAACTTGAATTAAATGTGCCTAGCATATCTTATTTTTTATCTTTACAATTTTTATGATTAAGTGCAACAAATGTCTTCGAGAGAAAAAAAAAAAATAAATTGAAAGGAAAATTTTTCTTTTAAAATTTTTTGAATATTGACGCTTTTAGATTTTAAAATTTTACAATAAAAAATGTTATACAATTCTTTGAGACGCTTCTTATTTTTTTTTCATTTTAAAATTATTTATGAAATTATATTGAGGAAAAAAATCAATATCTTGATTTTTATTTCTACAAAAAATGATATTAAATCAAAAAGAAAAAAATGATCTGGATTAACTTTATTGTTAACATAAATTTTTTTTTATTTTTTATTTTTTTTTATTTCAAAACAAAAAGATAGAGAAATAAAAAAAATATTTTCATTCACTTTTTTTATTTTTCTTCTTTTTCTTTTTTGGTTGTGGCTCATCTTCGCCATCCACTTGATCCTCGTCCAATTTCATATCTTCCATATGTTCTTCAACTCCATTTCCATTAGTAACTCCGTTCTCTTCCACTGCCATCTCTTCTTCGTCATTCTTTTCCTCTTTCTTTTTATTTTTTTTCTCTTTCTTCTTCTTCTTTTTGTCTTTTTTTATTATCTCATTCTTGGTCTCTTCGGCTTTGAGAACAGCCTCTTGCATCACCTCAGCATTTTTAGGCGGCAAAGTACCACTTTCGTAAAATTTAAGTCTGTCCTCGACTTGCTTCTGCAAACAGTCTCCGAAAACATTGGTCGGAATTTCTAATCAAAAGTTAAGAAATAATTTTTATGACTAAAAAAAATCTTAAATTACCAGCAAAACAGTCAATTCTTGATGCAATGGCGCACTTATTGGCCAAGTATCTGGAAACTCGTCCCTTATTTGTGGTTCCAGCGCGCCCTATGAAGCTCGAATGAAATATCAAGCCATACTTGGGCGTATTGCTTTTGGTCTTTAGGGCTCTGAACAGGGCTTTTTCAGCTCCTAGGATCTGAATAGTTGATGCCGGGCACTTGGCCAGATTGGTCAAACTGCCGGCGTGGGAAATCAAGCGAGCAGCGACCTGATCTCCGATCAGCGATGACAAATTCGGTGCTACTTGATTAATTTTCGAGTGAAGATACTCATGCAGATTTTTTCTATAGTCAAACATGTCTATGACCCTAGAGGAGAATAGTTGGATATTTATCAAGTCAATGGGAGATATGTCCATGCCCATGGATGATTTTGAGGCGTCAATGATGGCCTGAGCCTTGGCGGAGTCCATCACCACTTCTTCAAGATGTTCCAGTGCATCATCTGAAAGCTCTTTCCTATTTTTAACTATTTTGACCACTTTGGCAAACATGTTATTATCGGGCACAATTTTGACCAACTCGGGAAAGTGGTAGCTGTACCATTCACGAATTCTCATCGAAAAAGTATTGACATCCTTGTCCAATTGATCGATTAGGTTAATGGCCTGAATGATCATATTGTCCACTCTGTTCACATTAAATTTTACCTTAGATCTAGAATAGGCGTGCCCGAGACCGAGCTGAGCTTTGGCCTGACTCTTGTCAGTCAGACCCTTGACCAAATTGGGAAAGTGCAGGCGAATGCCTCGCAGAACTTCGGGCACAGCACCAACATGTGTACAAGAAACGCCTGTGGTTTCGTTGATGGCTGCTGAAATCTTGGAGTCGGCAACTCCCAACTGAAGTTTTGAGTCTTTTTTGCCGCTTGGTTTTGGCAAATTGCTGTCAAGGAATAATTTAAGATCTTCATGCAAGACTCCCTCGGATATAGAGTTCAAATTGTCCAGTGCGTTTAGACCTGAAACAAATGGCGAGAATGCAATTAGCTTTACAACTGAGTTAAATTTGGACAAGTCCAAGACGCTCTGTTCGACTTGTGTCAAAAAGGCGCCAATTTCTTCAAATTCCTTTACGCGAAACAATGCATAACCACTAGCATGCTCGTAGAGCACATACAGATGAGACATCTAGGCGATTTTAACTTGTGGGGATACTATAAAATAATTATCTAAAATTATCTGAACAAATTGGTTATTTTTTTAAGAGGAAAGAGGAGACAAAGAGTGCAAGCGTAAAAATCCATGTGGTTTTTATTGTTTTTATTTTTGAAAATTAAAAATTCTTGAATTTAATTTTTAAAATGAATAAAATTTAAGTATATGAACAAAAGTGAATAGTAAAATTTAGCACACGAGTTTTTTTCCAAAATTTCAAATGTATTTAAATTCATAAACGAACCTTTTTTTTTTAATTTTTTTTTTTGAAATTTGCAATCTGCAAAAGTCGATTTTTACTATTAGAATAGTTAAAGATAAAGTTTAGAGTTTAGTCAAAATTTTAGTCTCTAAATTTTATAAATATATTTGAATTAAAATAGCATTTGTGCTAGGACATTTTTTAAAATTAAAGTTGAATTATTTATCTTAATTTCGTTCAATTAAAGAAATTTTTAATTGAATGCCTAAAATAAAATTAGAGCTCAAAAACTCCAAAATTTCTTTTTTATTTGAATATTTGATTTTTGATTTCAGATCCGACTAAAATTATCAATAATACCGTATTTCTTAAATTAAAAAAATGCGGAGGACTTTAAAAATTTCCCTTTAAAAAAGATTAAATTATTTTCGTATTTTTTCTTCTATTTTATGCAAGAAAAAATCATGATGTTCACTTTTCATAATTCATAAATAATAAATATAAAAATTGAGAATTTTAGATAATTTTTTCAATTTTTGTGATTGAACACTTAAATAATAAAGTTATAAAAAATTTTAAAGAGCTCATAATTTTTTCAACACTACAATCACAGAATATTTTTAAGAAATGAATTTGGGTGAAACACTGAATTTGTCAACTTATACAATAAATAGAGCCATTTATTATGAGTTTTTTTGACTTTTCGTATTTTGGTCCTAAATTTAAAACACCTTTTTAGCTTAAATAAAAAATTAAAAGATAGAAAAATAGATTTGTTCTTATATTTTATTTTTTTCAATTAATTGATTTGAGAGTGGACTTCGCTTAAATACAAAATTTCTTAAAACTAATAAGATAATAGATGAGATCACGGGCTTTTAGAATTAAGTCAATTTATCAGAGAAATCTTTAGATTATTTATATTTATACCCAAAGAAATAAAATTTAATTTTTCATTTATTTTCGAGTTTTTCAATTGAAAAGCTTGCTTTTACTAATTTTCAAATTTGTAGAATTTATTTTTAAAACTAAAAGTTTTATTTTATTATATAAACTAAATAAACAAAGTATCTTTTATGAGAACGGCACTTGCATTTGTTGATTGAAATTTAAAATTGAAGAAAGTTAAATTCAAAATTTGCCAAATTATAGCATAGTTTTACGAATTTTATTCTCAATAAAATTTAATTTCTAAAATAATTTTTACAAAAAAAAATTCCATAAATTTTAAAAATAAAACTAAAAATTTAATTCTATTCGCTTTTTTTTAGTCTAAATTTCATATTCTTGTTTAAGTTTGGTTAGCAAAGCATCACAGGTCTTTTTAGCATCACCAAGCAACATCGCTGTATTTGGTTTGAAAAATATTGGATTGTCAACTGCTGCATAACCAACTCCCAAACTTCTCTTCATCACAATAACTTGTTTAGAATTCCATACTTTTAAAACAGGCATTCCCGCAATTATCGAATTTGGATCTTCTTCAGCAGCTGAATTAACAGTATCGTTAGCTCCAATTACCAATGTCAAATCTGTTTCTTTAAATTCATGATTAACTTCCTCCATTTCATGCACAATGTCATACGGAACTCCAGCCTCAGCTAACAGTACATTTAGTTGACCTGGCATACGACCAGCGACTGGATGAATGGCAAATTTGACATTCTTTCCTTTTTTTTTCAGCAATTCCACCATTTCAGCAATCGGGTACTGGGCTTTGGCAACACATAGACCATAGCCAGGGGTAATTATTATATTCTGAGCTTCCTTCATGTATTCTACGGCTTGATCAGCTTTTATTTCTGTATGAGTTCCAGTTATTTCCATGGCTTTTCCAGTTCCCGTAGAATCAGTTCCGTATCCACCGAGAATAACATTCGGTAATGATCGATTCATGGCTTTGCACATGATATAAGATAAAATGGCACCACTAGAGCCAATTAAAGCTCCGACAATTGTCATCAAATTATTGTTAAGCATAAACCCTTCGGCACAAAGAGCCCAGCCAGAATAGCTATTCAAAACTGTGATTACAACAGGCATGTCAGCGCCGCCGATTGCTGAAGTCAAGGTAACACCCATGGTCGATGAGAGTAAAGTTGTAGCGCCCAGAAGAGCCAAGCCCATAGTGGTATCATCGGTATTCAAATACCAGCCAAGAGCTCCAACATTTGAGGCTAATAAAGCCGCATTCAAAACATGTCTTCCCGGAAGAAGCAAAGGATTCGAGTTTAGAACGCCTTGAAGCTTTCCGTATGCCACTAAACTGCCTGTCCATGTAATGGCTCCAATGAAAGTTCCTAAAAATAGTGATGTTTTGATTACTGATGCGGCCGGATCGCTGGCCAAATGACTTGCTTCGGACATAAAATGTGACACACAAGTCAAGACAGCAGCAGCTCCGACAAAACTGTGAAAAGCAGCAACCAATTGTGGAAGGTCTAAAATTATTAAAAAATTATATTTAAATGATATTTGCAAAGTGAGTCAATTATAAATTGTAATTAATTTTGGAAAATTAAATCAGATGATCAAAAAAAATTTATTGTATTGAAAAATTTTGATTTTAATTTATTTTGAAAAATATCAAATATACCTGTTGTATTTTATTTATACAATTATATTTATTACAGTACTACCTTGGAAGTTTTCTGTGCTTTCCTCTGCTACCTTTTATCTGAGAAAAGAAAATACAAAATAAATAAAGGAAGTATTCAATGAATAACTAAAGAAGAGGAAGACGCTTTCTATTTAGATTTAATTTAAAGTTTATTTGAGGCTGTTAATTACCTGTACTTCGAAAACAATTACTTTCTGTTGTGATTAATTACTTTTTGTTGAAAAAATAAAAATTCTATTTTGGACAAAAAAAATTTACTTAACAAGTTGAAATTAATTAGTTTTTGTTTATTTTTATTTAGTTTTGTTGAAAATAATTCATTATATTAAACAATATTTAGTTTCGAGTTTAAAATAATTCAAATAAAATTGAATAAAAATGTTTAATTTATCGCGGAAAGTTGTTGATTTGCAAACTGAGTGCAAAAACAGGTCAAATAATTTAAATAATATTATTAATTTTTAATTCAAATTTATGAAAAATTATTATTTTCTTTCGTAAAGATTAACAAAATATGAATTTTTTTAAAATAAATAATTCAAAAAAAATTAAAATTATAATTTTGAAATATGAAAAAAAATAAATATTTGAAACAACTAGACTCGAATAAGACCGAGTTCGGATTAAGTTTTAATCTTATAATATTAAATCATTGAGAGAAGAGGTATCAGCAAAAATTATTTAAAACTAAGAATAATTTAAGATAAAATTTAAATACAGGTTACTACTTCTTTACTGCTTAACAATAAAGAATCGATTAAATATAGCGCAAAAAAGTCAGATCTTAGGTTAACGAATTAGAACCATAAATTGTTCACTTGATAAAAAATTATCTAATTGATCACAAAGTCAACTAAAAAGAAAAATATTAACCTGTAATTGGAATTTTTTTGGCAATTATTGCCCCAATTATGCCGCCAAGACCAAGAGTAACTCCCATCTGAGCAGCTAATTCACTGTTTATATTCAACTGGCCTAGAGTAGCTGCAAGACCTGTACTTACACCAATCATTCCCAAAGCGTTTCCCAAGCGAGCTGACGGCTGAGAACTTAGACCACCAAGAGCTCCGACACAGCACAAAGATGCCGCCAAATAAGCCAAATTAGTAGAATCATCAAACCCATGTGTTATTCCATAACCATATGTTGCCAATGAACTCAACGCTGGTATGCCATATAAATAATTAAATTCCTTTGGATCTTAACATTTAAAAAATTTAGAAAACTCAACTGGAATAACAATTGAATTTACCTGTAGGTCTTTTGAACATGTCTAACATTCTCTGGGTTATTATAAACCCTCCGGTTATGTTAATTGAAGAAATAAAAGCAGCGCTCATTGCTAACCATTGGGCTATAGTTGATGGAAAATAACCACCACCCATAAGTAAAAGACCACCGGCAGCAGTTATGCCAGAGATAGCGTTGGTGACAGACATTAATGGAGAATGTAATGCTGGTGTAACAGACCATACTGTATGATAACCAACAATGCCAGAAAGTGAAAGAGTAGTTATCATATTAGCAAATGCCGGGTTGGGAGATATTAAACTCATTCCGATCAGACCACTCAAACCGGTCGTATAAACCAAAGAATCTTTTAAATATTTTCTAAAGTAATCACCATCGGTTAATAATTTTTTAACTTCTTCCTTTTTGATTTGTTTTGGTGTGTCAGCTTGAACCACTTGTTCTACTTTTGGAGACGGCCACATTAACTCACCTCGATTTATAATTATGCTTCCTCTCACAACTTCATCATTTAAATCAATATGAAAGTGATCTTGTTTGCCAATTGAAAGCAAAAATTTGGATATGTTATTTGCATATAAAGTGCTTGATTGTGTTGGCAAACGAGATGGCAAATCAGTGTAACCAATATGAACAACATCTTTGTAGACATAAAGCTCTCCTGGACGCGTGGTTACAATATTGCCACCAGCCTCAGCCGCCAAATCCACTACAACCGATCCGGGTTTCATTGACTCAATCATTTCTTTGGAAATTAATTTTGGTGCTGGTTTTCCAGGTATCAAAGCAGTTGTTATTAAGATATCAATTTCTAATTAAAAATAATTAATAAAATTTAAGTTATTTTTTCTTTTCGCTTTCAATTACCTTTGCATTGCTTGGCAAAAAGCGCCATTTCTGCCTCTATAAATTCTTTCGACATTTCTTTGGCATATCCACCTTGTCCCTCGCCTTCTTCCTTTAAATTTATCTCTAAAAATTCGGCTCCCATAGATTGAACTTGTTCCTTCACTGCCGATCTTGTGTCAAAAGCTCTCACAATCGCTCCCATATTTCTAGCAGTTCCAATGGCGCTAAGACCAGCAACACCACCACCTATAACCATTACTTTACATGGAGGCACCTTTCCAGCTGCAGTTATTTGACCGGTGAGAAACCGGCCGAAATTATTTGCCGCCTCTAGTACAGCCTTATATCCAGCTATGTTGGCCATTGAGCTCAATGCATCAAAAATTTGTGCGCGACTGATGCGCGGCACGCAGTCCATGGCAAAAAGTGTCATATTTTTTTTCTGCAATTCTTCTATCAAGTGCTTATTCTGAGCTGGATAGAAAAAACTGATCAAATTTGAATCGTTTTTTAAATTAGCTATTTCCTAAATTATTGAAAAATTGAATTTATACCAAAAGTTATCTTAAATTGTACCTCAATAGTCGGGGGTCTGACTTTTAAAAGTATATCAGAGGATGAGTATATATTTTTAGATTGGGACACAGTTGCGCCTGATGCTTCATAGTGGCTATTCGGAAATTTGGCCAAAACTCCCGCGTTTTCTTCCACAATAACCTTGAAGCCTTTTTTAACCAATGTTTCTGTGACTGCTGGAGTTATTGCCACTCTTCTTTCATTCAAAAAAGTCTCCTTGGGAACTCCTATAGTTAAATTCTTGTACGATATACCCTCTGGTTCTGCTTTTGTAGAATTGAATCTTTTAAATGAAGCTGTCTTCGGATTGATTCGAAGGACAAGTGAGTAATTTTTTTCATACAGATGGCCACCGTTGTTCACTAGAACACGGGAGGCACGCTTAAATCCATAAGACATTTTTGACCCGACGGTCTCGATCAAATCGTCCTTTAGGTCTCTTTCAAGTCAAGTCTAAAAATTTATAAAGCTTATTGCGAGACTTATTGATTTACCTAAATTTATTTATAATATTTTGAAAGCTTCAACAAAATTTGAAAGAAAAAATTTAGTTCATTTTTTGACGCAGCTAAAATTTAAAATTCTTTATTGAAACACAGTGAAAGTTTATATTTTGCAACAAAATTAGAATAAGCCAAGCCTTTTTTTTCTAAGCAAAACGCTATAAATGATAAAAGCTTTTTTTTATTTTTAAAAAAATCTCTTTGGCTTTAGTTTAGCTCCTAATCAATTAAATGATTGTCCTTTTTCAACTTTAGAACAAAATTATTATTTGGACTGAAATTTAAAGATTTATACTGAAATATGAAATAAAAAATATAACAAAAATTAAAAGAAAAACATCTAAATTTCATTTTTTTTTAATTTTAAAAATCATCGATCAAGAAAGTTGAAATGGCTGTTTCAATGTTGAACACAAAATATTCAAAATTTTGTTTCTAATAATTTCTAAATTTTAAGACCTTATTATGTTGATCATTTAAAAATCTAAAAAATATCAGTAATTAGAACATTTTGATTTTTTTATGTGGAAGACCAACGACGTAAGTATTCTTTGCTGTCCGGTGTTAAAATATCTTAATATTTAATTTTTAATTCAAAGATTCGATGCTAGGAAGCACAATGACCAAACTGGTGTAAAAATTATTATCCTTACTTTTTTATCCCAATAAAATTAATTAAAATTTTTTGGTTTAAAAATTAAATTTTATAGCTTAAAAATAGAAAAACAAAATTGAATTCCATTTGATGATCCTTTGTTATCAAAATAAATTTCTTAAAGAAATGAATCATTCCTCAAGGGGATAGAAAGAAAAGTCTTTTTATAGCGAAAAGTATCATTTTTACTGACATTGATAAAATTGTAATCAGGATTTGTAAATTTAAGATCTTGAAAGATTAAAAAGAGTATAATACTGATATTTCTCTGGAAAAAATAAAATTTGGATCATCTTTTAGCATGGTAATAAGAACATTTGAACGTTTTATGATCATTATTAGAATAACTCATGACTATCTGTAAACATTTATTATTGTAATTTTAATTTTGAATCAAAATAGCAAACCATTTCAAACAAATAGAAAAAAACAAAGGACCTAAAACAGTTTCCTTTTATTAGGCTTCAACAGAATTCCATCTTATTCAGATAACTATCTCTTGTTAATTTTTTTTATTTTCTACAAAAACAAGCTTCATCAAATTTTTTTCATCATTTTATTTGTCAATTAAATAATGAAATTTTACTTTGACATCTTTAGTTAGATTTTTATTTAACTTTAAAACTCAAAAATTTTTTAATAAATTTGTATTTGTATGGAAACAAAAATTTAGAATAAATAAAATTGGTAAGAATAGTTAAATTAAATTTTTAATAATTAAATTTTTGTTCACAAATTTTAATGTTGATAATCAGAAATAAATAATTGAGTAAATGACATTTTATTTTTTTAATTTCACAAAAAAACATTAATTAATTTCTTGCATAAATGATTTTCAAAAAAAGGAGTTAAAAATAATTAAATTTAAATATTTTTTATTTAAAATCTGATACTTAAAAGTATCAAATTGAACAAATCTACTTTTAAATAAAAATAAAATCCTATATACACAAAATAAATTAAAAATTAGGTAAATTTGTCAAGGCCAATCCATTAAATTGATCAAATTTGCTCACATGGCTTAATTGAATTCTGGCGTCATTAATAATTCTTTTGGTCTTTAAATTTTGTCAAAAAATTAAATCAGAATTTTTAAAATTTTAATCTTACCAGATTTATAAAAAAATTGGTTTCATGAGGATTTTCCTGGTATCGTTCATATTGGTCAAGATCATCTTCAAGCTTAAGCGTTAGCGAGTCATAATTTGTCCTCACTATTTCCAAAACCTGTTGTTCTGTAAGTGATGGTACATGGTTAGCAACTGACCAAGAATCTATTCTTGGTGTAAAATGATTTATAATCGATTTTACATTACACATTTGGTTATAAACTCTAACTGCGTATTCTTTATGATCAACAGAGGAAACAGATCGATTTACTAGAAAATTAATTGAATAATTTTCTTTTTTGTTTCACTAAAAAATCTTACATAACGATAATAAATTATCGAAAATATGCCTCATCCTCATGATGTCATAATAAAGGTAGTCATAAGTCTCTGCATTTGGCAGAAAGGCATCTCCGTAGGTTATAAAAATATTTAATATAATGATTATCTTAAAATTTTATTAAGGAATTTAAAATTATTTATATGACATTGAAATAATTACCTTGGAATAAAGAAGAAATATGTTGTGTCCCTTGGAAATTAATGTAGTTTCATAGCTTGTTATAAATTTGATTACGTTTATCAGACCTTTTAAAAAAATATGTAATTTATTTTTATCGATTCATTTGCACTAAATGCTCTGAAATTAATTATTCTAAAAGATAATTATTTTCGATTGTTATCAGCTATCTCTTAAATATAGATCAAATGTATAGAGCACATTAAATTTTATTCTCGTATTAAGCTGGAAAATAGATAAGGTTTATTTTTTTATTGAAATAAAATTTAATGTTTTATATTTATTATAAAACTTACTATTCCACAAATTTTGCCAATTGAAATCAAGCCGAATACGATATTTTTTCTGATAGCACATTAATCTTTGTATAATTCCCAAAGACATCCTTAAAATTCAAGTTGATAAAAAATTTAGTATAATTTCAATAAGAGATTGTTTTCAAAACTGAATTTAATGGTTCTTTATTTTTGGCTTAACAAGATACTAGGGAAATTAAAAAATAAATTAGAATGCTTATTTAAAAAATTTAAAAAAGAGTTGTTCTTAAATCACACGTCTTAAATTAAATCAAGTAGATAACTAAAATTTTTTTTTTAATTCCCTAATTTATTTTTTACCCCTTCCTGTCGGGCAAAAATTCATGTGGCCGCTTTCATGTTCACATGCAGCGGTAAAAATTCAATTTCTTGTGAATCTCGCGGCCGAGAACTGCAATAAATATTTTTACTTAAAACTGATTTGATTTTTTTTTTTAAATTTAATTTTCTTGATCAATTTTTTTTCTTTCATATTAAATTTTTAAAAAGGAAAAAAAATAGTGTTCTATATTACTAATACATAATATGATTACATGTAATTATAGGAATTAGTATTTTCTAAAAATAATTCAAAACATTATATTTATTGTATAAAGCTTTCGAATCTAGAGAGTGGAATTATTTTTAAATTTTTTTAATTAACTCGTGAACCATTACAAAAGGAAACAATAAAAATCGTTTTATTTGTTTTTTTTTTCTGGTAAAAGTCAATAAATTTTAGACAGAAAATTATTAAAATTTCAATAAATAAATCACAAAAATTATTAATAAAAAAATCTAATACTATAAATGGAAATTTATTTGTTTTATTTTAGCACTTTATTTTAAGATTCTTGTCTTTAATCATTAAAATGTAAGGTAATTTCTAAATTTATCAACTCTTGTTAATAAAAAACGTAGGCTTTTACAATTTAAAAGTAAGAAATTTAAATAAAAAAACGCATTACACTGATGAATAACCTTAATTTCTCAAGAACTAACCCAAAGTTATTTTAAGATATATTCTCCTCCTTTCGTATCTCTATTAATTCAGCATCGTGAAATAAAGGATAAATAAATTTAATATTTAATTTTACTAAAACTCACAAATAGAGTTCAAAAGGAAAGTTTTTCATTAGGTGACTTTGAACAAATTCAATCATCAAATCCAAAATTGAGCAGGCTAAGGGTCGACTGACAGGCGCTTTTTCCGTGGTTATTTTTCTGTGTCTTAATTTCTTTGAAAAAGATTAGCAATTTTTATTTTCTAATTTTTTTATTACCGCTTTGTATAAGAAAACACTATAGGCCAAGTTTGGATCATGAAACAACGAGTTTGCGTATTGATCTTCGCTAATGCACTGCAAAATGAGCATAAACAGCTTGGTTGTATCATAGATATTGGTTGATTCTATTTTTGTTTGGTGCAAAACTGCCGAGCAAGCTTGCAAGAAAATTACCATTAAATTACCAGGTGGATTTTCGACCAGATCTAGATCAGAATCGGTTAAATTTGGACTATTCTGAGACATTGATTTATTAGAGGACAGCGACAATGGGTTCAAAAGTCGCATATTATCAGGATTATTTGTGTTATCTTGAATTTTAGACTCGGGAGCCGAGGAAAGATCACTAAAAGACGAGGTAATTTGAGTACAATCTGTGGCTGCATGGATAAGCGTAGAAATGAAATTTCTGTTCAAATGAATAGTCTCATAGAAAACAATCAGAATAGAATCATCAAGCGTTAATAGGCGTCTTTTCTCCTCATCTCCGATAAACATGTTTCCTATCATTGTTCCCACACTGTTCCACCATGACGATTCACCTTCATGTTCTTTCTGGCTCTCAGCATAATTCCTAAGGATAAATTTTTTAAAATTTTATAATATATTTTTTTGAGTTTTTATTTCTATTTGAGAGAATGAAAATTTAATTTCTTTTTTTTTTAGTTACCTATTAAATTCAGCTAGAACACCAGACATAATCATAGCTATACCTGTCAGCGCCATTTCGTTATCAAGAATGGACAATTTAATGATAAAAGGATTTTCCGAATCGTATTTTTGATACTGCAGAAGAATTGTAAGCAGCAAAAGTACGTCTTTTCCGTGAAGAGCTCTAGTCTCAGGATCACTTACAATCTTTGAGATAGAAAAAGTTAAAAATTGAAAAAAAATTTCGATTTAAATACTTGCACTATTGCTTCAAACAGACCATGATTTATCATAAAGTAGTCCAGGAACAAGTTGTCATTTACATTTTCAGCTTGCTAGTAAAAAAATTCAAAAAAAAAGGAGATTAAGGTTCTATAAAATTACAGTTGCCATAGCAAGCAGGTATTTGAGCGAAATGGTTTTTAAATAGTGAGACATTTCATCACCAGTCAAAACATTATAAATACTCTCAAATATTGATTGAAATTTAAGTTCTGCATCTTCGATTCCGATCAAAAACTCGAGAGCTTCTATCGAATTTAGCTTTATTTGCTTATTTACTGACAATGAATAGGTAAAAAGGTACAAAGTCTTTTAAAAAGGAACATAAAATACAGGTAAATAATAATTTTAAAAATATACGTGAAATATATTATGTAAGCGGATAGGATTGATCTCTATTTTAAGATACTCTATTGCTTTGTTACACAAATAATTAATATTTTTCTTTAAAAAAGGAATTAATATTTTAACTATTTAAAAACAAAATTATTGTTACTTTTAGTTTTATTAAGTCTTCATTTGATGAAATATTTTTGAATTCATTTATAATGAAATTGGAGTTTAGCTTTAAAAAGAGAGTTTTAAGAGTTCATTTTTTAGTTCAAGATTTTTACTTTAATTAGAAAAAGTTCATCCCAAAAATTATCAGGTTTCTGGCTGAAATCTTCGCCCTTTAAAAATAATTAGTTTAAGTCAGATTTTTATGTTTAATGAAAATACTTTAAAAAATGATTCGAATATTGTTATGAATTTTTCTTTGGGTAATGTTTTTAATTTTTTATCGCTCATTATTTTATTTTTTTGATTGGAACGACAAAACAAAAATTTTCATAAGAATTTATTTCAAATAAATTATTTAATGATGAAAATTTATTAATAAATTTTAATTTTATGATGTATGAGCATACGTGTTAAAAAAATTCATTTTAATTTCTATAAATTTTAAAATTCTTTTAACAAAAATTTTAATTTCTTGGTATTTTAGCAAATTAATTTACAGAAATAGTCAAATATTTTAAATTAATGCTTTGAAATTTTGAAAAATTTGACAAAAAAATAAAAATTCCTTAAGAGCTAAAGAAAATTTTTTTAAAGAAAACTTCCTAAAAAAATAAATATTTATTAAGCGTTAAAAAAAATTCAATTTTTTTATTTTGCTAAATGTACCATTAAAAATTTAAATAATTTAATATGTTCCTTTAATTCTGGCGTTAGTGTTAACAAAGCGTCTACTTTTGAACAACAGATATTTTTCCCAATGTTTATTATATTCTTTTTTTGTCAAATTTTTATCCGGTTTAACCTTTAATAGATTCAAAAACAACCTCAGATTCTCATCCTGTATTCTCTTTAAATTATTATACCGATTTAGACATCTAGATTGTTGAAATTGAGCTAGTTGAATTCTGTAATTATCATCCACTTTGTTCAACAATGGCTTTCTTGTGTAAATGTGAATCAAATTTTTGTAAATTCGTAGATTATCTCTTTCAATTTTTTTTATATTAACCGGACTACCGTAATCAATCTTTTCATAGAGGCTTAATTTAATTGTCATTTTTAATTAAAAATTTTTTTTATTATTCTTAAGTATTTCTTTGAAATTGCCTTGACTATATATCTAGACAACTAGATAATTTTGTCCTTCAGATAGGTTTTAACTTCTAATCCTTTGAATGAATTGTTATAATTAAATCCACTTTCTCCTAAATTTGGAAATATTTTCTATTTTTATTTTTTTTCTATCTATGGGGTTAAAAAATGAATGTTTCATCAGGTAAAATTATGAATAAACATTATCTAGAAATTACTCAAAAAATTTTCATCAGAATTTAAGCAAAGAATATTGTTTTTCTTTTAAAGTGTCAACGCTATATGTAAATTATTACACATTCATGATATATGTTTTTTTTAAATATAAAATATTACCTCTTTATTAAAAGTAAGGATAATTTTCATATAAATAAAATTAAAATGTCCAAAAGATCTGGTATTTATATTTAAAATGTTGAAAAAAAACACTGATTAAGTCGAAAAGTTTAATCTTTTTATTTCAATAATTGAAATGTTTCAACATTTATATTTATTATATTTAAAAATTAATATTAATTTCGCAATTCTTTACATTATTTTCTTAAATGATATTTTGACGCAGAAGAAAACAAATTAAATATTACCAATTAGTAAATATAATCAATTAAAATTTTGAAATTTTTTAAATATCTGTATATAAAAATGTCATTTAATTTAAATACAAATCACTTGGTAATTATAACTCTAATTTAACTTGGATATACTCAATAATTTTTTGTCAAATATTTATTTTTTAACTTTGTTTTATCCTTAACATTTACTTTCCATAATCGAAGGCATTTAAAATTACGACATTTTTTGGAAAGTTAAGCAAAAGGAAAGAAAATATTAGTCAAGTTTTATGGAAAATAGCCATGCATTTATTTTGGAAAAAATGCTTAGAACTGCACTTATTTAATTAATTAACAATGGCTAATAAAAAAGCTAAACAACAAATTATTTTTTATCTTTATGGAAATTATTCGAGTCCATTGAAAAATCTCTATGGTAACTAAAACAAAATATTTTGTCTCTAAACGAAACTATAAAAAGAACCATTTTTTAATTATTTATCAAGCATAAATAACGAATAATTATTTTCCAAATTTATGTGAAGACAATTTTTAATAGAATATTTTTATGATAGAAATTATTATAGCTATATTATTTTAGCAAAAAAATGAAGGTTTTGGGATTTTAAAGGAAGGTTTTTCAATTGGGAATGGGAAATGGGATGAGTTTACTTTATTCAAAAATATTCTTTTAATTTTTCAGAGTTTTAAACTTTAAAAGGATAGGCTATTTATTTTTATGTGAATAAATACGAAATTCTAGAATATTATTTGATAATTAAGAGTTATTCAATAGGCTAAAAGTACTTTCTGATTAAATAACATTTTCTAGATAAGATTTGTTTTAGACCTTATTAAGGTAAAACTTACATAAAATTTATTTTGATTTTTTTTTTCAATTTTTGAATTTTTACAGGGATATTCAAATTCGTAAAAATTTAAAAGTTATTTTTATGTTTGAGATAAGTTTAGCATAATTTATAAAATGATGAGCATTTTTTACCTGAAGGCAAAATTCTTGCTATAGGCGAAAAGTCTGATTTAGATTTTTCGTTTTCTTTTATAAGATTTAAAAAATAAAGCTGCATAATTTATTTGAATTTACAAAGCTAGCTTAGTTCTAGAAAAATAGAAAATATTGGAACAATTTATAAATTATTTAATCTAGTGTTTTTTCGTTTTAAACTAAGAAAACCCTAAAAAAATATTTTATAAATTTTATTTAATTGTCTCCTTGGCATTATTTTTTTGAGATTATTCAATATCGTCTAATTAGAAAATGTTAAGCAAGCAGATGTTGGTTTTCCGCTAACCCACTTAAATGGCATTTATTTTTATTTTATAAAAGGTAAACAGTTTTATTAAATTCTAGGCATTGTGATGCTTAAAGAAAAAATCACGTTCAAAAACATAGAACCAAGTAGATTGACAATGTGTTTTTCTTTAAATATTTATTTTGGTTTTAATTTAAAGTATTTGATTTAAAAAAAAGTCATCTTAGAGAACATATTCGTCATTTAATATGTGTGTTTGATTTTATTAAAATTTAGCTAGAACCAAACAGGTGTTTTTAAAAGGATGAGCTTAAAAATTTAAAATCAATTCAAACAAAAGATTGTGAAGAGCTAAAACGAGGCATACAAATCTCAAATGATAGCACAAATTTAACAAAAAATTATAATTTTTTAAAATAATTTATTATAAATTCTTTTTGACTAGAATTGAAAATATTTCGCATTTATTCTTTTCACCAAAAAACAAACTATTCTTTTAAAATTTTTTAAACAAACAAAAAAACCACTTGGATTTTTCACTAGGAATAACTTTAAAGTTAAAAAGTCGACCAAATCCAAATTCAATTTTAGTTGGCCACAGTACAAAATCATTCGGCATAGTAATCTAATGAATTTATTGATTTTTAGTTCTCTTTTTTAAAAAAATAAAACAAGGAAGTAAAGCATTTTAGATAAAGCTTTATACGATTTCATAATTTAATAATTTTTTTTTTCTCCAAAAATATTTGTGTACGATTTAAAAGCTTGTGGTGTCTTGTCGAAGGAGCAAAGCTGTAAGTGCTTTTAAATTTTGTGCGATGGCATCGAATTTTTGAATGATAAAAATTGGTGACCAAAACCAAGCAAATCTTGGCTCAGTTTAACTCAGCTCTATGCATTTGTTTAGCTAAGCAACGAGTGCAGTTCAAACAAATTTAAAATTTTCAAGAGATTTTCCACTAAGCTAAAAAAATATCAAAAATAAAAAAACTCTTTCAATTTTTTTCTCTACTCACCTTTTAAATTCTAAGCCTACTGAGTGCCAAAAATTCTAAACCATGGTCAAGTTACTTAACGCGTTTAGATGATAGAACAGCTTTTTTAAATTAAGTTGGTACACATTTGGCTGAACAAAATGGAGTGGAAAGACGATCCAATAGATGACTTTGAGCCAGCCAATTTGGACTTGGACAAACTGAGCCTGAACGAGTGCAGCATGAATGCTGACTTAGTCAAGCAAATAATTCTCTCATCGCACTCGGCCTGTATCAAGCCCGATACGAGCTCGGAGTCCGAGAACACCATTCAGCTGAACGAGGACGACCTAATCGATCGCACCGAATCGCTCAGAGCCATTTTTCAGGACTTCAAGGACAAAAACGAGTGCATCGTCGACCAAAGCCAAGGCCTATTCGGCACCAAGAATTCAAAGCTTAGCAAATCAATCCAGCGCAAGCTCATCAATTTGAACCAATACTTGGCGCAGGGCATGAGCGAGTCGACGCCCGGCGATCTCCTCGACCTGGTCTCGGCCACAGTAACCACAAATCAAACCAACAAATTGATCAATCAATCTCTAAACAATCAAGAGTTCAAAAAGAAAATATTCCGGCTTCTGAGATCCATAGTGGAACGGGTGCTCATCGACGCCCTGTCTCTCTATGACCAATACATCAACCAAATACAGCAACAGGAGCTCATCTTTTCGCACTCGACCAGTCTCAACTCGACCACATCAAGCACCATGTCCAATACCAACTTGAACAACCCGACCAGCAAGCTCTGGATTGAGATACGCAACCGAGGATGCCAATTTCTGGGCCCGCAGATGCAAGAGGACGTGCTCCGATTGACCCTTCACGCTCTCGAGACTGTCAATCGGATGTCGCGCAAAATTCTGGTCCTCTATGTGGTCCACATGCTGAAAAAACACTACCCAAAAGCGTCCAAAACAAGCGTTGGCCACGTGATACAATTGCTGTACCGTGCTGGCTGCTTCAAGGTGGAGAAGCGCGACAACGACTCGTCGCTCATGGAGCTAAGAAAAGAGTTTCTAAAGTATCCGGCGCTGCGGCGCCAGCACGACATGCAAATCATTCAAATAGCGCTCGAGTCCGGCATCCGCATGTCACCCGAACAGTGGTCACAAAAGCTTTTTGGGGACTCGACGCACAAATCCGAGATGCAGTCCATAATCGACAAGCTTCAGTCGCAGCAAACCATTGAGAAGTTGATACAGGACTTTTTCGAAAAGATCCAAAATGGCTCGCAAAGCTCGTTTGGCCACCAGCTCGAGCCCCATCTCAACTCGTTGTTTATGGGCGCCTTTGCCGACTTTAGCTATTTTGCTTCCATAAACTTTGAAAAAAAAATCCTCGCCTTGCAAGAAAAGTACAAGACAAAGCGAAGTTCTTTGAGTTTGGCCGAGTCGGCCTCGAACATTGGCAGTGGGGGCGAGTCCATGGTCAGCGAAGAGGACAGTGATGATTTTAACTTCAACGATTTGTGCGACTTCGAGCCAAACGACTCTTTTGTCGAGCTAAAACAGACCCCACAGACAAAAATTGTCTGGTCCCTGCTAATTGACTGTCTGAAGCGAATGACCAAAATATTGACCATTCACTTGGAATATTCGAGCAGACTGATGTCCATAATAATGTCGAACCAGGCAAAAAATCAGGCCATTGGCAAACCGATGGTGGCAAGTGTTCGCTCGCAAAATGAGCCATACCAATATTCGCCAAAGACAAATGTGAGCATAAATATAAGCGGTGTGATGCTCAACCCGATGACCAGTGGTCAGGGCTTTTTGATGTCCATGGGACCTTCGGCTAAACTAAAGCCAAAGTTCAATCAGCCAAAAAGCAAGACTAAAAATTTCCATATGCCATCTGGTGATTTTAGAAGCAATTCTTTCAATTATTCAAACAGTGAGTTGGGCTTGGGTCTGGCAAGCAAGATTTGGTCAGATGAAACAGTCAGCATGGGCAGTAATAGCTCGGATGGCTTCAACAAGAAAAGATTGGACTTCAACACTAGAAGCAATTTTAATTATCAAGACGCGAACTTTGATGATTCGAATATTTTTCAGGTAGTAATTTTTTTTAGTTTAAATTTTAATTTAAAAAAAAATCAATTTTTCTTTTTTTTTTTTGTCTTTAAAGAGCAATTTTTTTGATTCCGATCTACTATTGAATGCTTTTCAGCAGTCGGAACAGCAATCGTTTTCGAAAGTGAACTCGTTTAATCAAAATTTTTAACTTGATTAAATTTGGTTGTTTAGTAATGGTTTCGTTGAACCATTGAATCAATTATATTAAAATATGAAAAAATTTTATAAAAGTTACAAACCACTCTTTTTACTGTTTTCCATTTTTTTCTTTTTTTTGGTTGAATTTTTTTGGTACAAGCGCTCCGAGAGTTAATCAAAAAATTGAATTATCTTTCGCCTTTTTCAAAAGGTTCCTGGTTATCGAAATCAGTATTCAAGTAAAATGTTATTTTCAAAAAGATATTTTATTGTGTTTCAACAAAATTGATTTGTCTCTTAATTATATACAAATATGTTTAAATGGTTATCAATGGAGTAAAAGTTGGACAAATCTAAAACCAGAATGCTTAAATTAAGCTCGTTTAAATAATTTTTTGTTTCCTTTTTTTTTTAGCTATTTAAAATTTTGAAATTTTATTATTTCTATAGTTTTTCGGTCTATTTAGCTTTTTGAAATAAAAAAAAAACTTTTTTTGATATGTAGTTTAATTCATTAAACAAAAGAGATAACGTATGAAAAAATTGTTTTCCTTTCTATTTTAAATAAAGTTTACTTTTTTTTTCTAAGAAAAATATTGCCCAAGTTGTTTAAAAAAAATTTAAAATAATTTTGTAATTTTAAATAAACTGAATTAACCAAATTTTTACATTTATATTAGAAATGCAACCTAATTAAATTCAATTGAAAAATTTTATAAGAAGCTTAACAACTAGTTATTGTTAAAAATAAAGAATATTTTAGCTGAAAAAAAGAACAAATGCCTAAGGTCTTATTTACAAATTTTAATTGAAATTCTCTAAAATTTGAAATTACCTGATTGAGGAACATAAAAATTAAACATTCACAAAATTTATTACTCTTTGAAAGACTTAAAAAGAATTTTCCTTGAAAAAGTCATTTCAATATATAAATTTATAAATGGTATTTTTCGTTTTCATTATAAATGTATATAAGTTAATTTAACATTTTTTTAAAATCTTGATTATTTCCTATTAAATAATTTTGTAGTTATTTATAGGCTAAATAAATATGACATGATTAATCTAGATTGATTTATAAGATTATTATTATTAAAGTTTCAAATGTAATATATTTACATAATAAAAAAATCTGATTCTGCTTCTTATAAATTATATTTATCTTTAATTTTCTAATAATTCGAAACAAATAATTATGTAATTATACATTTTTCAGTGGATTTTTTTCCCCTATAATCGAAAGTTTCCTTTTAAAAACACTTCTTATAAAAAGATGCAAATAATCGAATACATTTATAAATTTCAAAATATATTATACAATCAAATTACATAAAGTTTTAATTTTTTTATTTTAGCATTTTTTCTAAAATCTTTTGAAAATGAAAAAAATACTCTGATGAAAAATTTTTCTATTTTGCAAAACTGTTCATTTTAGAAAACTATGAGAGTCTAGACCTGAACTATAATCATTATATTAAGCATAAAATTGTATTGCTCTTAGTTTTCAATTTAAAGCTTGATATTTTTGAAATGAATTATAAGAATTTAGATCAAACATTTATTATTGAATTACATTTTTATAATTAACATCAATATCTACATGAATATAGAACCAGTGTAAAAAATTACATTAGCTGAGCAATTAGTTAAAATAAATAAAAAAATTATTCACGATCTTAAAATTAATGTAAAAAAGCTTTTTGAAATTTCACAAATTTCAATTTAAAAGCAATAGTCACTTAAAGAAGCTCGTGAGCGTTTTTAAGATGCTTCAAAAATTATAATCTTAAATGGTTCATTCGCAAAAGAGTCTCACATTGATTTTAATCAGATACTTTAATTTTATTTAAAAGAAATGATATCGTTTTATGATAATAAAATGTTTTTTAAATAATTATTTTTTCAATATTTCAAGCCCTATTTCTTGTGATTTTTTAAAAATTTCAAATTTTAATGTACGTTATTGAATAAATTCAATTAATTTAATGAAAAATTTAAACATTTCAAATATTTATTATATTTTTTTTTAAATGGCTAATATTTATCAGAACAAGCTGATTTTGAATTTCAGATTTTTTCGTTACCAAAATTTTCTGTGTTTATATTAAAAAAAAAATTAAATAAAAAAAGATAAAAAAATTTTATTTTGAGAAAATCAAAAACTCACATTTTGATCTGGCCAAAATTTTATTAACAAATTTTTATTTTTCTAATTGACCTTTAATTGATTCTTCTAAAATCTTTATTTGAAAACTTTGAAGACAAATTTAAAATCGACATTAAGGTATCCAAATTATAACATTAAATGATATTTTTATATTAATTAAAACATATTACGACGAAACAAAGTTAAATTTTGTATTGCAAAATTTCAAGATATTGATTAAGAATTTTATTTACTTCAGATAAAAATTCATATAATTTTCTATCTAATTATAGACTAAACAAATAATGTTTAATAAAGTTTACTCATTTTTTATTTAAAAAATTGATATAAAAATACCTTTTTATTTAAATCAAAAACTAAAAATTTTGATTTGAAAATTACATTTGATCATGAACTTCAATTTGCCAAAATTTACAAGTTTTTAAAGAAATTTTCGGAAATTTAGGAGAATTTCAGTTAATTTTGATTTAAAAAAAATTATATTTTTCTCAATATTGTTTTTTTTGGTTTTTTAACGTAGTTTAACGTAAATTTTAATTTCATTTGGTAAATTTTCGAAAAAAAAGTAAAAATGAAGTGAAATTCTCAATTACCAAAACCGTTCAAGTACTCACTCAAAATCATAAAATATACTAAAATCCCCAGTAAGAATCTCAGATAAGATTCTCAGTTAACATTTTTCCATGAGTTTTCAAGCATTTCAAATGTAATTTTGCATGAGCACTTGAACGATTTTGGTAATTGGCAATCTAAAGAACAAAAAAGGGACAGGAACGATATCGTTTTTTTCGGATAGTAAACTAAAATGAAACAAATAATTTTGAGTAATTATTAAATCAACAACAAATTATCTCAGAAATCAAATTCAAAAAGGATTTGAGAACGATTTCGGTAAAGTTTTGTGATACTATGGAAAAAATATCTAGATAAAAAAGAGGTGAATAAATATATTTAATAAATACTAAACCTCAATTAAATAATAAGATTGAATTTTTTTACTGAAAGTTTATTTAAATACCAAAGAATTCAAATTTTAGATGAGCATGGCGAAGAGCGTTGGATAATTTAAATATTGACAAAAGCAAGTAGAACAAATTGGTTAAACTAAAAAAATAAAAAATAAGATTAAAATTAAATTTAAAAAAAAATTAAATTTTTACTTTAAATATATTTTTTTACTTTTTTTAAATAAAAATATATCAAATAAAAATCTAAATTTACCAAAGATTACGTAAAATAACGAACAAAAACATGAATATTTAGAACAATCTAATTTTACTGTCCCTTTTTGAATTTACTAAAATTAACTGAAATTCTCCTAAATTTCCGCAAATTTCTGTAAAATCTGATAAATTCTCGTTTTTTTACAAAAATAAATTTATGTAAATTATCGAAAAATTTATTTAAAAAAAATTATGACAGTACTTTATGAACAAGACAAAATTTATCTCATTTTCTTGCCATTTAACTTATTTTGTTGAATTATTTTGAGAAAGAATAAGAGAAATGAATTAAAAAGTTGTTATGTGAATTGTTGTATTTGAATACATAGAAATTTAAAGCAAAGCAAAACATTTTGATTTTGATAAATTGATAATTTTGAAAGATTTAAAAAAATTTAATATACATTGGTGCTATAATACAAAACTGTATTTACGCAAATTTTGGTAAACAGAATTTCAAACTTGAACGGTAACATATAGCTTGAAATGAAATTAACAATTTGAAATTGCTGCAGCCATATCAAATTCTATCTCAAAAGAACATTTAAGAGTTGAACAATCCCAGTCACAAAAAATAACGATGATTAAAATAGATGAAAATTGAAAGATGAATCTTTAATGAGTTTGGAACAATTTCATCGAAATTCAACGATGAAAATTAGAATATTTCTTCGAAAATAATCAATGAAAAAATATTCTAATACAGGAATGATTTCAAAACAGTATTTTACGAAAAATTACGTAAAATACCGTAAATTAACCAAATTTTACCACATTTTACGTAAATTAACGTAAAATCCGAAAAGTGAAAAAGAAGTATTTTACGAAAAATTACGTAAATTTTCAGGATTTTGAGATAATTCTGGTAAAATTAAAAACGGCCAATTCAAAATTCAAAATTTTTGAAGAAATGTATTTTTTTCCAAAAATCGAAAATTTAAGACAGTTTTTTTTTTCATAAATTGGTCAAAAAAATAGTTTTTTTTAAATTGTTGTAAAAAAAGCTTTCTTAAATTTTCGATTTTTGGAAAAAAAAGACATTTTTTCAAAAAATTTTGAATTGGCCGTTTTTAATTTTACCAAATTTATCTCAAAATCCTGAAAATTTACGTAATTCTTGTAAAATACTGTTTTGAAATCACCACTGTATATCATAATTTATTTAATTTTTAAAAAATATTTTTTTAATTTTTCATATAAGCAGAAATTTAAAAGACATAATTTTTTTTCCATATTTTTTCAAAGTTTATCTAGACTTTTGATTTTTAAAGAAGATCAATTGATTTTTTCTCAAAAAAAAATTAATTTTACTTTTAAGTAAATTATTAGCTTTAGAATTGCTTTATTATCTTTCAACTAGACTTGGGACTAGAAGGTAGCTTGAGTAAATTTTTAAATCAAAAAACATTGCTAGCAATCCAGTTAGATATAAAATGACTATTTCTTTAAAATACTTGAAGCGATATCTTCTTAAATTGTTATTGACTAAATCAAAACTACTTCTAATTTCTATCTTGCCCAAATCGTCCATAACCTTGAATTTTTTCGATGGCAGAAAACAATGCCCAAATCTCTCTCCGATTCAGATTCATTTATCTGGTGATCATTGATCTGAAACGGTTTTTTTTTGTCGCCGGAACAATGATGCATAACAACACATTTCGAAACATTAAACTTTAGAAGCCTGTCATTCGTCCATTGATAAGCACCATCTAGCTCTCTTTGAAGCACTTTTTCTTCTAGATCCGAATTCATTTTTGAAATTGTTTTAGTATTATTTGGAGATATTTTGAATTATTTATGGTCAAAAATGACTCTTCTTGGCGGTTAACGTAGTTTTTTTGATTTTGGACTGATAAGAATTAATTGCTGTTAAAAAACCTAAGTTTTCTCATGATCAAATTTAAATTACAAGAGAAGAAGGGATTACCATTCGTTGACAGACTCCGAGGTTATTTTACTCAAGTCAACTCAAGATCTAAAAAAAGAGGTAACATGAGATATAACAAAATCAATAAAAAAATGTTACAACAATAGTTTATAATTAATTTTATCTAATTTTTTGTCATTATTTTCATTGGCATTATATTACTTTATCATTAGATTTTTTTGACATTATTTTCTTATTTTGAAAATTAGCAACAAAACCATTTAGCATTATTTTCTTAAAATGCTTTTTGACAATAAAATATTTTGGCATTATTTTTTTTGACATTAAATTTTTGACATTAGAATCATTTGGCATTAATTTACAGATTACCGAAGGGATAGCCTGTCGTTTACACAAGCTGATTAAGGAAAAAGGAAAGTCAAAATCTATTTAACAGAAAATTTTACAAAGAACCAATAATATACCACAATAAATTCAATCATTTCATTAACTTTTTCTTGACTTGGATCGAATCATTTTATGCTCTTTTTTCAAGAATCGTGTTAAATACGCCACCTCAGTTTGGAATCTGCAAAAAATGCTGACATCAAGACAATCAAGCGAGTTCACAAACATGCGCAATCATAGACCAAGTGATACGAGGAAAGACTGGGGGCGGCTCATTATAGCAGAGTTCAAATTAGCAAGTAAATAAAAAATAAATGGCCTCATCTGAAGGAGCCTAAGCTCGATACAGAAAAACAAATAAATAAATCTGACTTCACTTGGTCTTTTACACTAGAAGTTATTTTTCTGGGTGGAACATTTGAGATAACCTTAGAACATGCCACGGTTACTTCTCGAATATTTCTTCTTCTAATTCCAAGGCTTAATTTTGAACCATGATTGTGATCTGGTGCACCAAATGAATCTTATACACTTCACCAATGACATTGTTTTTGGTAATGCGTTTGGATTTACATTTTAGTTGCGTTTCAATGCATCGCCATTTAAATTTATTTGAACTTAGGCAAAAACTCAAGAAGAAACTTAGAACTTAGGCAATTCTTTAAAACAAACCGAATTTCTCAAACTTGGATTCAATTGCCATCTTAAGAAATTCATGGTAAAACAATGAACAGCATATAAGCGAGCTATGACAACTACAAAAATAGTGTCAATACCCGGCTGTTTTAGTGAGAGAAATCCTCACTTACAGGGTGTTCTCTGTCATAGCCTTAACCATTATTATTATTATTACATTCAAATTAAATTTGATTGCAGAATCACACTTTTCATAACTAAAATTAAAAAAAAAAGGGCAATGTGAAATTTTAGTACAAAAATTACAGTACAAAAAGTAAAAACTTTACAATTTCTTTTCTAATTGTGCAAAAATGGTTCTGCAAAAAGTACAATATTGTACAAATTTGTACAAAAGAATTCCAAGCTCTGCAAAAACTATGCAATTTTCTGTAAAATGCACACCATCAAAAAATCCTTGATTAAACTCTGCATTAAATTGCAGAGTTTTTGCAAAGTCTGGAATTCTTCTGTACAAATTTGTACAATATTGTACTTTTTGCAGAACCATTTTTGCACAATTAGAAAAGAAATTATAAAGTTTTTACTTTTTGTACTGTAATTTTTGTACTAAAATTTCACATTGCCAAAAAATGGACGAACAATTTTATAAACTTACCTCTAATTTAAAAATAAATCATCTAAATAAATAGAAACTCATCTTAAATAATAAAAACACGTCTAAATTAATAAAATTATAATTGTTAATATTAACTATAAGAAGTATGAAATGGTTTTAGATATTTAATTCTATCAAAAGTAAATTAGCTTAGCAAAAAATTTTCAAAAAATCTAAAACAGGAAACTGGACCATGGTAATCAAATGTAGAAAATAAATTGTGCTCAACTTGCAACATGCCAATGGCTAAAAGAAGATATTTTTTTTGTTCTAGATGCAACTCAAAAAATAAAAATTTTTTTTTAATTTCATTAAGTTAGATTTTTTTTATTAGAATAGATTATTTTTTTAAATTAGACTTAACTTTAATAAATTAGATTTCTTTTTATTAAAATAGTAATAATTTTTTATTCAATTTTCGAAGTTTTAATTAAAATTTTAATAAAATTGGCGGTGAGGAAAATTATGGGCCAAAAAAATGTGTATACATAATAATATTTTGATTTAAATATCAAGATTTTTATAGGTTTTTTTTATTAAAAAGTGTTATTTCGATTTTTTTTCAAATATTTTTTCGTTAATTAAGTTAATTTAATTTAATTAGTCAAATATTAATTTAAAAGCCAATTTTTAATAGCTAGAATGCTAAAAAATTTCCTTCTAAATAAAACTTAAATATTAGAAATTTAATTTTTTTAAGCTCGAATAAATAAAGGTCGAATAAATTAACTTAATTTTTTTTTATTTTTGACACAAAAATTCATCCATAAAACATGAGAAATATTATAAATAAATTAATTAGAATTTTTCCTTTTTTTTTCTCAAGTGGCCTGATTTGAAGCAAAAAAATTATATAATTGCCCTTGAGGTGCTTATTCAATACTAAGTTAGAATCACATTGGCCCAATGTCTTCATATAAAAACTCTGATTACATTTAATCTTATCTGATTGTGTCATATTAACTACTAAAATAATTCGAGTCGAATGAAAACACTTATAAAAAGATCATTTTAAATCACAAACAAATATTTTACAAAATCAAGAACTTGACGAATTAGGATTTGTACAAAAACAGATGCAGCCTAATTATCTATATTACCCAAAAATATTACAGCAAGGGGTTTGATCTATTAATTTTTTAAAAAAAATTTTTTTAAAGTATTTTAAAGGGTAATAATTTTGGCTCTGCTATCACCGATTTGAATGATCAAAGGAGACTCAAACCAGAATTATTTTACCAACCTTACCCAAACTATGTAGAAGAAAAAACTTGTTCTCATAAATTTCTAAAAGCGTTTAGTTATTTGCCGTGCTTTCCCTCAAGGTTTTGATTTTTTGTAAATAATCTAAATAAAATAATTTTTTTTGTTTCAGTTGGTCACAGTCTACACGTGGTGCAATTGGCTTTGGTATCTTTCTTTTTTTTATTTCGCTAATAATTGTTGCACTAGGACTAATTCCAGTCTATTTGAGTAATTTCTTTAAAAAAAAATCTTAATTTCAGAATTTAAATAAAAAATTTTTTTAAGCATTGGGATCGAACGTAGATAAAAGTAGGACTTGATTAAATTTTTTTCCAAAAATTTAAATGTAACTTTAGATGAATTTTCAATTGATGTTGCCAATGGGCTAAAGCTTCAGAACCAAAACTTGGCTGGAATTTTGTCTCAAGCAAATGAAGCGAACCGAACATTGGACCAAAATATTACCCTTACAAATGAAATAAACAGCTTAATGACCCAGTTGACGGCCCGGTTTAGAAATTTAAATCCAAATTTGGAAAAAATCTACAATATTAGACTAACTCCGGACTCGTAACTTATTTAAATTTATTTTGCATAAAATTCAAGTTTAATTTAAGTGATCAGAGTATTAATGTGAGTTATTCGATCAAGACCAAACCACTAACAAAATCGGAGATGTCCGACTTACAGAATAGATTAAATTCCATGATAAATGACCAAACAAACTTTAATCAATTGAGTCTGGCTAACTCAACAATTTCTGTAAACGAAAATATTAATGACATTAAAATATCAGGTAAATGTTTTTGAAAAATTTTCTTGAATTAAATTATTTTGAATTAGATCCAGTAGTCGGAGAATTTCAGGCTAAAAGTTCAATTTTATTGAGCAACTCAAAATCTCCTTCATTAAAAAGTGATTCTTCATCTACTAGTCTTGGAATTAATGGTAAAAAAAAAAGTGATCTAATGGAAGAACTAAAGTTAATACAGAGTTATAGCAAAATTAAATTTTTAAAAGATGGCGATGATTATATGAAAAAGTATCCAATTTATTTTCCCAAGTACGAGCCAAATCATGCTCCTGATGAATACCAGGCGTATCCAGAACCATATACTGAACCTTATTACCCTCAAGAACACGATCAATATTCCAAACCAAAATATCAGCCTGATTATACTGAACAATATTATCCTGAGGAACATGACCAATATTCCAAACCAAATTATCAGCCTGAATATACTGAAAAATACGAGCAAAAGCCAGAAAAGTATGAGTCGTATTCTAAAGAGTCACATGCTCACAAAAAAAATGAACATAAAAAAAAATCCAAATCTAAATTAAAAGATGAAAAGCCTGTTCTAAAAAGCGAGACTTTCAAGGCTAATTCTAATAAAACTCAAATAGAATTAAAAAAACAAAGAGTTAGTGCTGAAGTTACAGATGCAAATGATAGTGAGTTTGATCAGTCGATGCAAGATTCAGTCGAGGAAACAAAAAAAGAAACTAAAGTTACAAAGCCCATAAAGGAGGAAATCAAACTGAAGAGTGTTGAAAAATTAAATGAAGAAGATAAAATAAAAAATATTGAGAAAATTAAAGAAAATAATAAGGAAAATGAAAAAATTGATTCAGAAACAATATTAAAAATTGTGACTGGACATGAATCCGAGAAAGCTGTGAGGCAAGAAAAGCTAATTTCTTCCACCAGAGAAATTGAAGTAACTGAAAAGAAAAAAAGTGATTAAGATCTAATTGATTTAATTTAATCTAATCTTTACTATTAATATTATGTTATCTATTTTTAATAGCTATTCAAAAAAAAATAATAAAATTTTAAATTTCTCTTTCGTTTAAAACATCGGATTTGTTTGAAAAATTTATTTTATCTTTAAAAAATGATGAATATATTTAATGAGTCTAATTTGTGTGCGAAAGTATTAAAAGAGATTAAAAATTAAATTTTAATCAAAATTTAAATGCCAAGTTTTAAATCTAAAATAGAAAAGAAAAAAATTTGAAAGGAATATTTTATTTTTTTTAATTTAAGAAAAAAATATGAAAATTTTATTTTTGCACAAATTATATTTTTACATTCTTTGTTTTTATTTTAATAAAATTCAAAATTTTTGCCATGATTTATTCAACTGATGAATAATTTTTAAAAAAAGCAGTAATTTTTTTTCAATCTTATCTAGAGTTTTGATATTTCTATTTCAAAGTTAGAAATTTCAACTGAATTTAAAAACTATATTTTTTAAAAAGATTTTTAACAAAAGTATATTTTTAATGTTTTATGGTAAAGAATAGTTGAAATTTAAATTTATTGTATAGATTTTAATTCAAAATTTGAATTCCTTGCTTCAATATTTTTTCCATTAAATTTGAAATTTAACTCACATTTTTCTTATATTTTTCCACTTGATCATTTTTTTAATAATTAATTTAACAAATAAAACTCTCTTTGACCAGAACACTTGGATGTTGATTAACCTTAACACTTAAAAATATAATTGAATTTTATCTCAGAAATATGCTCTGTTTAAAATTTTATAATTGACCATAAACTGAGTCAATTTTTTAGCTATTACTTTTAGATTAACAGTATTAATTTGATTCAAGGGAAATCGGCATAAATATCTGTAATTGAATTTTGAATTTACAATTTTCATTTCAATTTTCAAGACGCTTTGTTTTTTTGTTAAAAATTCAATACTGTGATCCTATGGCTATCTTCAAAGAAACTTTTATGCTTCACTTTTAAAAATAATTAGTTTCCCTTAATAAAATTCAAATCTTCTTATAAAAGATATATTATTTAAGGGTATACTGTTTGGATTTAAGATTACTGTGACAATATTAAGATCATTAAGAATCCGTAAATTTTTAATAAATAAAAAGTACTTAAATTGACTTGTTTATTTAAAAGCACTCAAAGAGAGCGTTTTGATCGACCAGACCGACACTTAGCTTTTAATTTTGGGAAAATTAATGAAGCTAGCATAGGTTCAATGTGAAAATAATTATTTTAAAATAAAATTTAATGCTAGGTTAGTATCACAAGCGAACTAGTTTTTACATTTTGAATTAAAAATATCAACAAGGATAAAATTCAAATTTATTTTTAGGGATCTTTCAGCCAACATACATTTTAATGAAAATTGTGATAACAAAACCTAAATCAAAGCTTTAAATTTTTGCTAATCTGTCTCTTAAGCGAAATCATGAATAAAATTTTTTAATATTGTAAAATAAATGTTATGTAATGTTAAAAATTTACTTTAAATTTAGCATAGTTTTCTAACCTCTCATTTAGTTGTAATAATTTAATTATAGTAACTTCAGTTCTTCGAAGTCTTCAAGATTTTTAGCTTAACTCGTTTCTTTTCTCTAAGTTTTTTAAAATCAACCATAATAAAATGAAAATAAATTATTTTTTTTTGGAAAACAATTTTGTTCTATGCCAATTGTTATAAAAATCACGCCGAATGGATTGAACGAATTTTCAAATTAAAAATCTTAATTAGAAAATTTTTTCACATCTTTAAAATAAAATTTTTTGATGCGAACACAATGTCCTAAGTTATATTAATTGTTACACAATGTTGAATGGTCATTGGGAATTTTTTTTTTAAACGACTAATTAGATCTTGTATAAATAATAAAACATTAGGTTTAAAATTTTAATTTAAATTTTTTTTAAAAGCTATTTAAAATTATTTTAGGTTAAGTCAAAATCAAAAAATATAAGAACTTTAAGAATTTTAACAAATCCAATTTGAAATTTATATTTCAGTGACTTTTCTTTTGATTTTTTTTAATTTCTCAGATAAAGCAATTAATGATTTTGTGTGATGAATAATCAGTATGTATCGTATCCGCCATACTTCACATATCAATCGGATCCAAAAAAAACAAGCAAGTTTTTAAAAATATTCAGTCATTTGCCTTTTTTGTCATCAAGGTAGTTAACTCGAAAATTATTTCAATTTTTAAATTTTAAAAAAGGGCTTCATCTGAAACAAAAGGTCTAATTGGATTTTCTGTGTTTGTTGTTTTTATTTTAATATTGGCCATTAGTGGTATAATTGGTCTCACTTTTATTGGTAAACTTAATTCGATTAATATTTAAAAAGATTTTTATTATTTTTTAAGGAAGCTTTTTTAGAAAAGTTGATCAGTTACGAAACAGTGATTTTTCAATTGATGTACAAGATGCCTTTCAAATTCAAAATCAGCAGCTCTCGGATATTTTACGTGTTTCGGAATCAAACAGGACTAAAGTTCAAAAAGATGCTTTAGAAATTGAAAAAATATTTATAGAAACAAAACTTGGTGATCATTTAAAGTCAAAATTAAGCAATAATTTTAAAAATATTTACAATATTCGATTATTGCCGAGCAAGTTAGTTAATTTGAAAATCTATTGAAATTGAGAGTTAAAATTAATTTTTAGAGACAACAATTTTGTAAATGTCAGTTATACAATTAAAACTTTTGTTATTCCAAAAAAAACAGTAAAACAATTAAGAAATAGCTTGGTCAAAGCTTTAAGTGAAAAAAATGTTTACAAAAATTTAGAAATTAGTCAAGAGTCTAAAATAATAAACGATCATCTTGATCAAATAATCTCAGGTTAAAATTTAATTTATTTAAATTTATTTTTTTTAATGCATAAATTTTAGATGCGATTGAGGGCGAAATATCGGGCAGTTTACAATCATCACCAAAAAATGTTTCAGTATTAAGAGATAGTGGAGGCAAAACATTTTCGAAAAAAACTGACAAAAATAATGAAGATGAAATATTCCCTGAATTTTTTGTTGAAAAAAAAACTAGTATTTTTCCCTATGATCCTTATTTGGATAAAGTAGAATACGCCCGTCCTTTCTATGACTTTAACCCATCTCAACCCTATTTTGAACAATACAAAAACCAATATGAATTTAGTGATGAAAATATGTCTAATAAATATTTGAGTAATGAAAATGTACTTGATAGACCTGAAACTAACGAAGAATTACTACTAAAAGACAAGTTAAAAAAGAGCTCAACAGAGATAGTGTCTAGTGAAATCGAAGTTGAGTCTGAACCAGAAACTATAACCAAAATAGCTACGACTACCGTAACCACGGCTCAAAAACCTAATGTGGTTAAATTAAATGTGGTTACTTTAAGCACAAAAAAGTCTAAAACTCTTGATGAGATTTTACAAGACTTGGTAAACGAAACAATGCTTCAAAATTCAAATAAAAGTAGATAAGAATTTATTTATTAATTTATTAATATTTGTTATAAAATTTTGTGAATTAATAAATTTTTATAAAAAAATACAAAACATTTTATAAAACATCTACTGGATTTGCCATTGCACTGCGCACTAACCAACGTAATTGTTGTCTTTTCTTGTCAGTGGGTACAGTATAAGTATTTGGTCTGTGATTTTTTTGTCTTCGTTTAACAACCACATCTTTTTGTAGCATTTGTTCTCTAATTGACCATCGGAGATCATTGTGTTTTTTTTCTCCTGGGACTTTGTGTCGATTCCACATTTTTTGATATTCTTGATATTTTTTAACTGGATTTGACTTTAAATTTGACTTTAAATCATTCGATCTTAACGATAAAGAAGACTGGCATCGAATAACTTAAATTGTTTTAAAAAATAATATTAATTAAAAAATCAAAGAAAAAATTGTACATGATTTAACCGGATAGTTGACTGCTGGATAAAATTCATTCTATTAAACAAAATTTAAGTAAATTAAAAAATATTGAGTCTGGTCAATTTCGTGATTAATTGATCTTATTTTTTACATAGTAAAATTATTAGAAAATTAAGAGAACTAACAAAAAGGACATTTTTCTTCAGAAAATTCAAAATGTATTAAAATTTTTAGCTAAATTTTGAATTTTACTTTAAAATTTTTAGGCTTAAACTGCTTTAAAAAAAATTACGAAAATTAACTTCACTTTATTTTTGAATTAAAAAATTTACATCATGAGTTTTGTGATCATTCAAGCCAGAGTTGCTTAAAAATCACAAGTCTTAGGTCAAGTCCAAGTCTTTTATTTTTTTTTTAATTCCGGACGTCGAATTTAATTTAAATGACTTTGACTTAAATTAGACCGCTAAAATAACTACCTAGAACCACATAAAATTCATGTGGTCGTGATTAAGACTGCATGGAACGGTAAAAATTCAAAAATTAATTTTGACTTAAAAATGACTTGACTTTTAAATCTAAGTCACTAAAATAAAATAAGTCCAAAAAAAAATTTTACTCCCTCCTTTGAATTTAACTTACGATTTAAAAAAAACTCTGATTCAAAACAATAAATTTAATTCCAATTCAATTTCACCCAAATTTTAACCACATCTGAAATTTCTAAAAAATAGAGAGTAACTTTTCAAAAAGAATATCTTTTTTGATCAAAAACAGTATTTAAACTTAAACAAAATTTTATGATAAAAAATTTTTAAATTCTAAAATTGTCCTTAAAAACAATTAAAAAATGACCAATAGATCACAAACTTGGCTAACCCCAATTCATTTTTTTTAATTACCATTTTAACGCTTTGTTCATCGTCCGAATAAAATTCTAGGTAACTATCACCTTGTTCTGAAATAGTTTTGGATTCATTCAGAGTTTGGTCATCTTCATTTTGATCGTCTTCATCGATAAAATTTATCTGCTTAAAATTACTATTTAAATCTTCTAAATTTTTATCTGAATCATTGGTTAGATGTTGTTTCCTTTTGGTTTCAATTATAAAATAATTTTAATTTCAATTCAACTTTAATTACCTAATAATCTTTCTTTTTATGACTTTGTTGTCTAAGATAGAGTTTGTTGTGGTCACTGATACAAAACTTAGATCATTTTCGGTATTTTCACCATTTTCTGTATCATTCAGAAGTTTTGGCGACGAAACCGAAAGGGTTTTTTCATACGGAAAAGTGACTTTTTTGCGGCTAGTGTCATTTTCGTAGCTAATTTGCAATGGATAATTTGTTTCAGTATAGCTTAGCGAAGAATTGGCTGAGTTTTCACTGTTTATGAGCTTTTCCAAGTCGCGTTTGAACAATTCGAATTTGTCTCGCGGTATGTTTTTGAAACCGAGAATGTTCAATTGATCTTTTATCTCTTCATCAGTGAAGTGGCTCATATTCGAGCTATTCATTTTATTTATGTTTTTTTTTATTTTGAATGAATTTAATTTTGAAATTAAAATGTGAAAAAATGTAAAATTTTAATATCCATTGGATACAAGGTTTTAAATTAGAAAATCAGACAATTTTTTTGCAAAATTAACTTTTCAAAGTAATCAAGTTTTTTCAAAATTTTTTTTAGAAGTATTATTACAGTGATATTTGACACAGTTTTTTAATTTTTAAAAGTCAATTTATTTAAAAAAAATCATTCTTTATAAAGACTTGAAAACATGTCCGATATAAAGATCATGGAAAATCATTTTTAATTAAAAAAAATAAAATAAAAGCAGAGACACATTTCCATCAAAAGCAAACCATGTAATACCATACACAAGTATTCTGCATATTTCTGCATGCATAGAATTTTTGCAGAGATTTGAAGATTTATAAAATTCAATTTAAAATTGAAAATTTACTTTGAAAATGTGCTTCCTCAATAAAATTTAGAATAAAATTTTTTTTAACACTCAAAGGATCGATTAAAAATCTCCTAAATTAAATTTGCTATTTAGTTGAAATTAAATAGAATATTTATTCAAAATATATTAAAAAACGTTAAAGTTAGCAAAAAAAATTTTGACACAAGTTAAGTAATAACTTAAAATTATTTACCGAAACAATTTTATATTATAGACTGGGAATTTAGTTAAACAATATTCTTATTTAAATTTTGATTAATTCTTTAGAATTTTAGGCTGTTCGCTTTTTTTTTACCATTTCTTCTTTCTTGTCATAAATTTTCCAATCATGCTCACTCCATAAATTCTTGACCACATTGCTTTGAGAGGAACAATTGGGCATAAAAAACCTATTGCATTAGTAATCCGATAAAAGCTAGGATGTCTTCTTTTATAATATCTTATAAATCAATTCATTTTTCGAAGTTTTGTTAGTTTTTTTAGAAATTGTGCAAAATTTTAGATTTTTTAACTTCAATATTTTGTTGTTAAATTTTTTCAAATAATTTTGGATTCAATTTTTTTTCTTTTATATATTTTATTTAATTTTATAACAATTTAAAACTCTAAATGAATACTTTTGTGAAGAATTTAAATAAATGAAGTGTCAATCAGTCTTAAAGATAGGAGCACTAGCCTGTTGATTAACCTTGAAATTGAAAATTTTGAATTCGATGGAAAAAATTTGCAAAAATTATTAAATATATTGAACAAAGAGCAAAATAAGTATCAAAAAGGTCTGAAAAAACCCCTTGTGACTTTTAGTGTTAAAGACCTTCTTTTAATGATAATTTTTGAGCATGATCTTTCAAATTTGGCCATGAGCTTTAATTTGCCTTCAATATGCATAAATATTTAATATCCGAAAATCTTAAGATGTTACACGATCTTAAAATTACACAAATTTTCTTGAGAATTAACATTATTCTCACAGCAAGATTTTTCCATTGAATCTTAAAGGCTAAAGGATTCAAGAGTATTTTTACTTAAGGCCTATGTCTTCCTTGAATTTCTTCTCTTTCAAATTTTTGACTTCAATTCCTTAAATTATGCAAAATAAGAGTAATTTTTTTAAATATTCTTTTAATGGGACAACAAAATGAATTCATCAAAAAAAATCCTGAATTTAATAGAAGCAGTATATCTATTCGATCTAGTCCAAAAAACTAGTTCAAATACAGGTATGCGATTTTTACGATTTGATGCTTAAATATATAGAAAATTTCTTGAAACAAAGAAGACAAAATTTACCTCAAGTTTTAGTGGTATACCTTTAGGTTTATTGATCGCTCCATTATTTTTTTCACTCATACGATTAATAAGATAAATTTTTAATTCTTCGAAATTAAATACCGATGACACTATACTAATTTGAGATGAAATTTCTTTAAAAAATGCATTTAAATTTCATCAATTTTTGAGTGGACTCAATATTTATTTTATCTAATATAAAATCAAGAAACACGTAGTTTTGCACTTCCTGAATGTTTTATATTTTTTTCAAATATTAATATAAATATTTATAAATTATATTTTTGGAAAATTTTAAATTGTGAATTTTAGTGTAAAAAAGCAAAACAAAAACCAAAAATGTCATAAATTGGATCTGTAATTGTATCAGCTTATAAATTTGAGAGAGAGTGCAGCACAGAGCAACAATTTTGGTATTTTTCATCAGTAATTTTTCATACAAAAATGATTCCAAGTATTGAATTTTAAATGTATTGAAATTCAAGTTCAATTTTAAATGAAATAGAAGAGTTAAATTATTTTAAAATTTTTTAAATTTATTTAAAATAAAATTTATCGATTTGTTACGCCATTTAATTGATATTTGAATCTTAGAAAAATAATAAACAAAAATGTTTATTGCCAAAATCGTATATAATGATAAAAACTAGTAAATTTTTTAAAATTACTGATTTAAATTTGGAATTTCTTTATATAAGATAAATTTAAAATTGAGAACTGTTTAAAAAAATAGAGAAGTTTCTGTAGAAATATCTGAAAAACTGTGTTACTAAATTCAAATATAAATTTTTGGCAAGAATAATTCAAATTTATAATTGATTTTTGTGATCGTACATTTCTGACTAATTTATCACTGAGATTTATGGATACATTTTAATCAATCATATATTTTCTTCCAAATTTTGACCAAGTTTTTTGCCATCAGTAGAACTTTTCTCAGTCAAAAATATTTGCCTCTGATTTTTGATACAAATTGATACTTAAAATTAAATTTTAAAGTTTAATTAATAGATAAATTTACTTGTAATCAGTCGATGTTCGTAGCAATTCAGCACGCTATCGCCAACCATTAAATTTTATTTAGCACATGTTTCTTTAATGTTGAAATTTAAGAAAAACTTCTTTATAAAACAAGTTTTCAACCAATTAAATTTAAAATTAAAATTAAAATTTTAACAAATCATCTATTATAAGTTTAAAACATTAACTAGCAAAAAAAAACGCTAGCAAAACTGATTCAAAGCGCATCTCTTTTAAGAAAAAGCTTAACTCGAAAAATTCTTCAGTTAGAAGTGATTTCGGCTTTTTAAAATTTCCCTATTTCAAATTTTAAATCGTCATTAGACACTAGTTTTTCTGTTCAAAATTACTTATTAGATAAGCCTCATGCTTGAAAACTACATCAATCAAATTAACAATATCATATCTGATCACAGCATGAAGAGTTCTTGTGACGAGCGTGAATTCTTCGGCTATATTTTAATATCCCAGATTGAAACTGTAGAATCGGTTCATCAGCTTGAGAAAAAAGTAAAATGCCATTTTTTGCATTAGTTTCTAAATTGGTCCAAATTTAAGTATGACCTTGTGAGCATTAAAAGTGGAAACTTGGAAAAAATGGTCGAGTTTTTGACTGAAAAATGCGTGCTTTTGGAAAAAGATGTTTATCAGCTGAAAAAGTTGGTATATGACCATTCGCAGCCAGTTGTGGCCCTAAGTGAACAGAGCAATGTGAGTGAAAAAAATGTAAAACTGGCAAAAAACGAGCTAGAATGCAAATTGGTTGATAAAGTAGACATTGCAACTCAGTCAGGATGTTCGTCATGCAAGAAAGAATCGCTTGATTCTAAAACAGTGATCAACTGTGAAGAGATCAAGTCCGAAGACTCGTGTAGTGGTCACACTATTGAACATGACAATAGAGAAATTCAGAGGTTGTTTAACAAAAGAGTCAAGTATGAAGTGAATAAAAAATTTGGACCAAAGTACCTAGCCGAACATCAAGTCCGAGAACTGGATGTCAAAGAAATGTACAGAATTAAAAGTAAAAAGACTTGCAAAAAGATTTTTTTTTTTAATTTTGGCTTAAATTTTTTTAGAAAAAGTGGTAAAATTGTTCTCGCCTTTTCCGCTTCCAATAAAAGCTGCATGGAACAATGCAATGAATTCGTTGAGACAAGATCGTCATCAATTAAAAAAAAAGATTCACTAGTACTATGGAATGTCCAAATTATTTTTTTTTGTTTTAAAAAATTGTGTCCTCTTTAAAATTAATGGCAAATGTCTTGTTTTAAAGGAAATTATTTTTAGTACAGCTATCTGTGTTTTAATTTTAAGAATTATGTTTTAACAATTTTATTGATCATTTATTAACTTAAATAAAAGTATTTTCAATTATTATTCAATTAGTATTTAATATAAAATTAAATTTTCCCCCCATTATTTATTTAATCATTTAAATCTTGATATCTTTTAAAATCAAATAAGACTTTTTAAAATTAATTTGAGCTATCAAAATAAACCGAGCTAGCGAACCTCGTGGTTCTTATTTCTTTCCTCAGCATGTGCTCGGTGAAAATTTCAAAATTTTTAAGCTCTCTCAAATAAAAGACTAACTCAGAGCTCAGTTCGCTTTAAAGCTTAAACACTCGAAAAATTTAAATCCTCGTATATATCTTCATTATAAAGTTTTCTTTTTCTAAGGATTGTCAAAATCTTAACTTATTAAAGGCTTCTCGATTTCCCCCAAAAATCTTTAATTCAAAGATTGTTCTAATTTTTAATCTTTTAGATTTTTATTTAAAAAAATATATAAATAAAGTTTCGATTTGGGTATCTTTTTTTACTTTAAAAAAAATTTAGATTAAAAATTTCTGGGGATAAAAAATGTCTAACATCTAAGCCAGCTTTTTCAGGCCATGTTTGTTTACGAAATTGAAATCATTTCTTGATTTAAACGCTCTCAACTTTCAGTATTCGAATTAAGAATAGTTTATAAAAATAAAGATTTAATAATTTTGAAAAAAATTTAAGAAACAAAAGATTTGTTGTTATAAAGTATCTAAGCTTTTAAATGTTCGATTTTAATGGTGTATAAAAACTAGGCAAGTAAAAATTTTGTTCAATTTTCAATTTGCTCTTTTTGCTCGAAAATTTCAAATGCGCAATTATATTGCATTGCATATTTGCAATTTTTTAAATTGAAATTTGAAAGTTTTAAAAAGTAAAAGACTTTGTAAATTGCAATGCAGTGAAATTGCGCATTTGAAATTTTTGAGCAAATTGAGCAAATTGAAAATTGAACAAAAATTTTACTTTGCCTAATTTATTTATTTATTTGTTTGCTTAAAAAATTTTTAATAAAATATTGAAATATTACAAAATTCCTTTTTTACAAACAAAAATTTAGCAAGTTAATTTTTATTAAAAAAGAATTTTCAATTTAGAATTTAATTTAATTTAAATTTTCATACACAACTTTTTCACTTGATTTACTAATTTTAATTTAATATATTTTAAAAATTTATAAATAATTTTGATAATTATTTCAACAAAATTTATTTATTCAACCAAAATAGTCAAAGGTATAAATCTTGAAATTGATGCTGATAAGTTTTTTATAAATAAAATTCTTTCGACCTTTTATATAATTATCATTGCTTAAGTTTAGGCAATTCAAAAACGCTAGTCAAACTTCAAAATTTTGACTTCAGCCTCGTATTCTGCATCTATAATTATCACCAATTATTATTTAAATAAAAAAAAATCTTTCTCTTTCATACGTTTGTTTTTCTAAAAATACTTGGGGCAAAAATAAAAAAAAAATTTTAAAGAATTTAATTTTAATTTTGACTTATTTCATTTACCATTTTGTCAGCTAATTTTGAATGTAAATCGATGAGAAGTGCTTCAATTCTTTGTTTTGCATCAATTATCATCAATTTTTCAAAGTAAAAATAATGGAACATCGATAACTTGGAAATAAATTAAATAATTTAATTTAATCTCATCGCTTTTCCATTGAAAACTGATGAATTTACCAGAAGCCATCGATTTAGATCGATATTACAATCAAAATTAGTAGACTTGGCAATTTCTAAAGCAATAAGCTATGTTGATCTAAATTTGATACCTGTAAAATTTTCTAGCATTTTTCCAGATCTCTCGCTTTTTATTTTTTCAGTTTTTTTATTTATTTCACAATTAAGGGACAATGTATAATTTAAAAACTTTCAAAAATAAAAAAATGCAGATTTCATTTAAATAAATTTTTTATTAATTAATAATTTTATATTAGTATTTATTTACACGAAAAATTAGAATGCACTAATTTTAAAATTAATCATCAGCCTCCGCATTAACTGGTCTATAGCCTGCTCTTGTTTTAAATTCCATGTAGAGTTCTTTGGATTCACGAAGAAATAATGGCACTATACAAATGTTTGTCAAGACGCACTTTAAAGGTTACAAATTTAAAAATAGATTAAAACTAAAAATTAAGTTTTAATTCTTACCAAAACAATGAAAAAATAGAAAACATAGAACCAATCGAATCTATCTTGAATTAAAGGAACAAATAATTGCCCAAGAGCAGCTCCAATACTTCCGGTTCCGTCTACAATTCCAGTTACAGTAGCCAGACCATCTTTGTTACCTTGAATTGGACCTTGTTTTCCGAGATCAGCTGTGATGGTCGCTGAAATCATGTTCGCAGCACCACCAATAAAAAATCCTACTATAGACATCAAAAAAGCATTCATTAATTTGCTATCAGATGAGTCTATGACAAATATTCATTTTATTTGAAAAAAATAATTTTTTTCTAAATTTAAACTCACCACTAAAAATGTACAAAGAAGGTAAAGCTAATGTCAGTAGTGTAAAAATGACAACACTTCGCTTCTTTAGAACATCTGAAATATAGCCGCCAATTATTCCACCTAAATTTTGAATTAAAATTTTTTCAAAAATTCATTCAAAAACTAGAACCTAAAATTCCTCCTACATCGTACCAAATCGATATTTGATCTGCTACACTCTCAGTCCATCTAAATTTATTTGTAAGATAGAATGGAAGCCAAAACAGAAATGAATAGTTGACCATCTTTAAACAGGCATAGCACAATGAATACTAAATAAAACAGGTTTAATTAAATCATAATCAAATTTATAAAAATTATTTTTTTTACCATAATTACTCCAGGCAAAAACAATGCTTGGAAAAAACCAATCGCTTTTGGCTGTTGAATTAGAGGCTGCTCCATATTATCTACAAAAATTTATTTATTTATTTTTAAATAGTTTGGAATAATTAAAAAAAAACCTTCTACATCCGAAGCTGCGGCTTCGTCTTTGTGTTCAGCATCCGGATCAGCTAGTCCAACATCTTTAGGTGATGGTATTAATCCGAATAAGACTAAAATTGCCCCAGCAAAAAACACGGCTGATGATAACAAAAATGCATACTTTTTCAATTATTTAAAGCAACTAAAAAACATAGAAATTTAAAAATTACATGATAACCATATTTGAGAATAGATGCGACCATTAAGGCTCCTAAAATGTTTCCGACACTGGCATTTGCGGACCAGATTCCGAAAATGAGACCACGTCTTTAAATTTATAATTAGATTTAAAATTTTAAATTGAGCTTTTTGTACCCTGATTTAGGGAACCAATTTCCCATGACTGCAACTACCGCAGGCCATCCAGTTGATTGAGCAAAACCATTGAGAATCCAAAAAGATAAATACCATATTTTATTATAGATTGATAACCATTCTGTTAATACACCAAAAAAAAACATGCAGATTGAAGATAATGTCATGCCAAGAAAAAGAACTAGCCGCAAATCAAATCGGTCACCAAGAATTCCGCTAATAAAAAGACCCTTTTGTTTGAAAAAAAAATTTTTTAAATACTATTTTTAATTAAGTTATTTTTTTTGTACTATAGAATATGCGGCCAAAAAAGTAGCATCGAGAATGCCTAGGAAAATTTTGGAGTCTGATTGGTCATGGAAAAATGTGTGCTCATTCCAAAGATTGTCCGGTTTTAACAATTCACATGAAATGTTGCTGGCGTCACAGCTAGGCATCCATTCTTCTGAAATAGTTGCCTTTACATTGCTGAATGTTTTACGAGATGCATGAAATAATGAATAGCTTAATAAATTATTTTTATTTTTTTTAATCCATTTTTTTTCCAATTTTACCTCAAAAACGTCAAGGCAAATGTCGACAAATGAAAATGGGTGAATCTATTTTTGCCATATGTCTTAAAATTTGGCCCATTAGACATTTTTTTAATTTTAAAAATTGGAAAAAAATGTATTTCTTTAGCCGAAATTAAAAAAAATAAGCATATGTTTATAGAAACTCCTTTTTGGCAGTGATACTAGAAATTTTATAATTTATATAATTTTTTGTGTTAGAATCACATGATCAAATTTTCCATCATTATGAATTCCAATTCTAACAAAAATTGTTTAACATTTATTCAAAATCTACATTAATCCAGATAAGATTAAACTCATGCTTTTGTTCACAATAATACGCTGTTGACATCAGAATTTTGATAAAAAAAAACAAAAAAAAAAACTTTATGCTTTTTTTATTCGTTATCCAGCGTTTATGCCTTCAAAAAAGACAAAAGATTAAAATTTAAAGTCAAGTCGTGTGATCACAAAATTTGATCATATTTTTTGTAAAAAAAATTTTTATTCACTCAAAAAAAAATTTTTCTCGGCATTGTTCACTAATGTCCAAAATTAAATTTAATTAAAATTAAAGCAAGGAAATAAAAATAATGTAGATAATAATGTTTAATAATGTTCTAATAATGCAGAGTTTTTAATGTCAATTTTCAAAATGCATCATATTGTAAAATGAAAAAGGTAGTATAAAAAGAAGACTTATTAAGTAATAATTAAACTTTATGTATTAACTAATAAAAATTAGCTTTCCCCTTATCTAATAAATTGGCTTGATTCATTTTTAGACTCTAGATCATTTAAAGTAAATTTAAATGGGCATACAAGTGATGAGTACCATTTTACTGCAGGGCCTCTCAAGGCTCATCAATTAGCCCTTAATTATTTAGTTTTTTTTCAATAATATACCTAAAAGACATAAAAAAAATAGTGAATATTTTTTTTGAGGACTTGGTCACATTCTACATTTGTAAGATAATAAGATAAACAAATAGCATAATAAATTTTTTTTTCTAAAATTTTTCAATAATACTTTTCTTGATTTAAAATAAAGCCCAAAAAATAAGTGGTTTTATTATTATTTAATCAAACAGGATATAATTTAAATATTTTTTTTTTAAAAATAAAATTTTAGGACAATTATCTAGCAGATTTTCTTGAATTTTTAACCAAAAAAAGTTCAATATGTTTTAAATATTTTTTTCGAGTTTGTTTTTTGATTTTTAAAAAATAAAATAAAGTATAAATCAATGAATCTAATCGATTATTTGTTACATTGAAGATAAGATAATTACTTTTTTTTTAAATGTGCAATACCAATCTTTGTTTATTTTTCTTACATTTAAAAAAATTTACTTAAACCAAAAAGTGATACTCTTACCTAACTTAAACATCACAAAGCCTTTAATAAACTTAAATTATTAACTATCTTAAATCGATATTTTGAATTGAGCGAAAGATATGCAACGGGAGAACTAAGTCATTATATTCCATAGTGTAATTGTGGTAGTCAGATCTTTCCGACAAAGTCACTTCCGAAAATTTTAACTAAATAAAATAAGGTAATTTATTTTTAAAATTTAAATTAATTTAAGAGTTAGGTTAAAGAGGTCCGAGAAAAAACTCTGCCTTAAGAATTCGGGTATGTACTAGACTATAGAACTTTTAGTAAAATATTTATTTGAATAGGAGTTACCTGGTTTTTCGTCGATTAATCTATCAAAAATCTATAGTTGTGTCTTTCCTTTAACTATTTTTGATAATAATACTAAAATTAAATCAAAAAAAAAAAATTTATTTTATTTCATTTAATTAAAATTGTCGAATATGACTTATCGGAAGTTGACTTTGTCGGCAAGGTCTGCTAGCCGTAATTGCTACCTTAATATTTCTTCTTCCTAAGGTGTTGAATGCTAGAACATTAAGCACCAGTCATCACTTATTTCAATTTACTTATCTTAATTTTCTTTTATATTATTTTTTAGCATATTTTATTTCTAATTTATTTTAATGATTTATTTTAATAATTTATTTGATTTGGTTTTTTTCATTTTTTATCTAAAAAGGTTTTTAAAAAACAATTAAAATAGTGATAATATAATAAAAAAAATAATAATAAATAAATAACAAATTAACAATATTTTATTTATTCTATTCTATTAAAACATTACGCCACGCTTGGTGTAATTGGCAGCGTTAAAAAAAATGTTTACGGTAATTTAAAAAAAGATAAAATAAAATAAAATAAAATAACAAAATTAATTAAAGTTAATACGAAAAAGAATTGAAGAAACAAAAATTTGATTAATAAAAATAAAAAATTTTTAAGATCGAAAATTGTTTGATTATAGTATTTTAAATATTTCAATTTTAAATAAAAATAAGCTTTTAAATATATTGAACATTTAACTATTTCTTATAAAACAGTATCCCAAAACTTTCTCTTAAATTTATTATTTATTTATTTATTTATTTATTTGTTTTCTGTACCGAGCTAAAGCTCCTTCAGAATAAGTTAAAAAGTAAAATAAAAAAAAAAATAAAATAAAAATGAAATAAAATAAAAATAAAATTAAATTAAAGTTAATAAAATGAGATAAAAAAAATCTTTGGTTGTCGCTGGTGATTTCAATTACCCAATTATAAAGTGGTCGAATGGTGCATAATGGTGTGAGACAGAAAATAGTGAATCGTTAGACTTCATCCAAAATCTTCAAGATTGTTTTTTGTTTCGATATAAGATAAACTGACTTTTCAGAGAAATTATGAATAAAATGCAAACAACAAGTCAGCAACAAGACATTTTGAAAATCTGTTACAAACTCTGGATTTAACAATTTTTTAGACTTTTTTAACTGAAAATATCCATCTTAAAAACCCTGTAGACGTGGTTTTTTAAACTTTGCAAAAGCATTCGACAAAGTTCCGAATTCACGACTGGTTTATAAATGAAGCAAATATGGATTTGATGATAAATTATTAAGTTGGATAAATTCTTTTCTAACAAATCATTCTCAAAGAGTTATTTTAGGGGAAGCCGTATCAAGTTGGAGGAGCATATTGCAGAAATAATTAATAAAGCAAATCGAACTCTAGGAGTAGTTAAGAAAACATTTAAAAAAAAAAACAATTTTTTTTTCAAAAAGCTTTACACTTCGTTAGTTAGAACAAAATTAGAATATGCGTCTCAAGTTTGGCATCTATTTCTTCACAAAAATATTTCAAGTCTTGAAAGTGTACAACGAAGGGCTACAAAAATTATTTGTTCAAATAGACAACTAGATTATCAATCAAGACTAAAAAAGCTTGACAACATTGGAAGAAAGAAGAATTCACGGTGATTTGATTCAACAATACAATATTAAAACTGGTGCTGACTATGTTAACTGGTACAAACCAGAGTTGTTTAAAAGTTTTTTTTTTTTTTTTTTTTCAAAAGTCCCACCAAAGACTTTTTTCTATTTTTTTGGCAAAGAAATTACTACCTAGAGTTTTCGACTCTGAGAAATTTGTAAATAAGACTAAATCTCCTATATTTAAATTTGTTTAGAATTTTGTTTCATGCATTTTTTTAAATATATTTTCATTGGATGATTTGCTATGATACAAATTAAATATTCAGGGTGTTTTAAAAAATCCGGTCTAAACCTGTTTTAGGGGTTTTTATAGGGTTTTCACATGTCCAGACCTTTTGAAAAATAATTTGCCAAGCAGAACTTTTTCTCCTCTATCAGAATCAAAAGCGTGTTGCAGGGTGTTTTATAAACTTAATAGGGTGCGATTTACACAGGGTGCTTTTTTTTTCGCTTTTTTGATGGGTGCTGTTTTTACAGGATACCTTTTTTTTTTTTTTTTTAATTTTTAAATAAATTTTTTTTTCTTTTTTTTTTTTTATTTTAATTTTTAAATAAAATTTTTTTTCTCTTTTATTTTTTTTTATTTTTTTTTTTTAATTTTTAAATTTATTTTCTTAGTCAAAATTTAATTGAAGATCCGACAATCAACCGATTCAAGAATAGAATAGAAAAATGTTTTAAATTAAAGATTTTGTAAACGGCTAATATATTATTATTATAATGCAGATAAATGCGTTCCATCTTTGGATTAAACCAAAGTTTATAGCCATAAAACTTTATTATTATTAATATTATTGTTTAAAAACAATAATGTTAATAATGAAATTTTAGTTAATTTTTTTACGCTTTAAAAAATTTTTTCTTTTCAAATCTACTCTTCAGTTTATTTTTTTTTCAATTTTTGAATATTTTAATAAAAAAAATTTTTAGAATCTTCTTGCAGTTTTCAAAAAATATTCAATCTGCTGATTTAAATAAAATTTAAATATTTCATTCTAAATTAAGAGTCAGACTCAATTGATGCAGTATTTAATATAAATCTATTTTTATCTTATGGAAAGCATTAATTATAAATTAGCCACGTATAATACCATGAAATTGAGTGAAATTTTTTTTCTAGTTTTAACCACTATTTAATGTATATAGTCTTGATTCAACAAAAAACTTAACATTAAGCATTGTCAATACTTATAGTAATTGTCGATCAAATTTTTATTTTATTGACGTCATTGCTTTCTCAAAGAAATAAATTTGAGACCCTAGACAGTCGACTTTAAACAATGCAGTTTGACATAAGAAGGTTCTTTAAATTTTTTAATTAATCTTTTAGAATAAGAAAATTAAATTAATTTTTTTCAGATTTGACATTTACCGCAAAATACCAAAAGATTTAACTCAACCTACAAAAACAGGGGCAACCATTTCCATTTTATGCATTCTTTTCATTCTATTCTTGATGTTTTCCGAATTTGTCGGATTTATTCTGCCTGAAGTGTGAGTAATTTACTCGACTCCAATTTTTGCATTTATACCTTTTTAAAGTCAAAGTCAACTTTTTGTTCATAATTCAGAAAAAAAAAGCTCAGAAAATGGAAGAATACCAGTCACCTTAGACATATCTGTTTTTAAAATTAAATGCAAATGTAAAATTATATTTTGAAAATTAAAAAAAAAATTATTAAAAATTTATTTTATTCTAAGACTTGGGGCTTGACATACAAGACGACTTGGGAAGACATGAAGTGGGATTTATTGATAACACCATAAAGACTGATATTAACAATAATGAGGGTACATCGAGACTATTTGACATATAATTTCTAACTTCTTTCAAGGTTGTCGCATGAAAATTTCTTTTAAAGTCAACAAAGTTCCAGGTAACTTTCACATTTCCACTCATGGATCAGCAGAACAGCCAGAAGATCCAAATATGAGCCATATAATAAATGATCTGACCTTCGGAGAGCATGTTGCTCATTTAAATTCCATTCCAGATTCATCTTTTACTTCTCTCAAAGGAAATGAACAGCAATCAATTGAAGGTAAGCCATTTTTAAGCTTTTTTAACTTGAATTTAAACAATATTAAGCTATTGCATCCCACGATTACATAATGAAAATTGTTCCAACTATTTTTGAAAATCTACAGGGAAAGAAACTTTTTCCATACCAATTTACTTACGCTCATAGAGTAAGTCATTTTTCTAGCTAGAATAAATCTTTTTTATAATTTGACTTCTCCAGGAATATGTTCCATATGCACACGGAGGTTTCCGGGTTCCGCCAACAATTTGGTTCAGATATGATTTAAACCCGATTACAGTGAAGTATACTGAGAAAAGAAAACCAATTTACTCATTTTTGACCACAATTTGCGCTATTGTTGGAGGAGCATTTACAGTTGCCGGCATATTTGATTCCATGATATTTACTGCATCCGAAATTTTCAAAAAACATCAAATGGGAAAGCTCGGATAGATATTTATTCAAAAAATTCACAAATCTCATGAAAACTGCGGCTTAGTTTTATTTTTAAATTTTAGCAAGGGAAGAGCTTTGGTAGCTTTATTTTAAAAAAATAATAATTATAAATATTTGAATAAAGATTTTTAGAAAAAACACAATAAGCAAAATTTGTTCTTATTTTGGAAGATTTATAATTAAAATTGATAAATACTGTATAGAAATAAAAACAGTATTTTGCTGATGATGTACTTGATTGTTTAAAAAAGAAAAGATAGCGTGTGTAAAGAACATGATATAATTAAATTTGGGATAAAAATGTATCACAGTCAAAAATGGTATTAATGACGTGAATTTTTATTTTTTAAGATTCAAAACTTTATTTTGCACAAAATAAATAAATTTCTAACTGATTGAGATGTTTTGAAACATTATTTTTAAAAAAAATTTTGCTTTTATTCTATAGCTCAAGCGATAGGTGTTATAAATAAACTTTTATTACTTTAAATGGCTTGATTTTAGGATAAAGCTTTGAATTTGACTTGAACTTAGTATTTTTTAATAGATTTTTATAACTTTCTTGAACAATTTTAAAATTTTGATGGAATTTGAAGATTGATTGAACAATAAGATTTTTGGATAATTAAATCATAGGTTGAAAAGTCGTTTTTTCAAAAAAGAATTTGTTTCAGGAAGGCAAGAAAATATTTTCGTTGCAATCAACTACAAAAAATTTGAATTCAAAAATAATCTTATTTGGATTGTATATAAGTTGCCTTCAAATCTAATTTTGAGTTTAAAAAAGGGTTTTATAATATTTTATTCAAATAAGATAAGTAAATTTTTTAGCAAGTTTTATTTAAAAAATTTTTTCTTAATTTTTTTTTTTGAAATTCAAATTGTTCATAAAAAAATCTGTATTTTAACAAGTACTCAAGGACAAAAAGGAATAAACTTTTCTTTAATTTATAGCTCTGAGCTTTAGAGCTTTAAATGGATTCTAGCTTTAATTTCACTCAGATCTTTCATCACAGGGTTCTGAATATTGATATTCGATTTCTACACACAAATTCGACAAGAACACATAGAATCAGTTTCCATGGACCATTCATTATAATTCCTTTTCAATGAATGCCTAAAAAATTAAAGACCACTTAATCAAATAATTTTTCATGTCTTTTTATCAGATTAATTTATGATTTAAGTAAGATATCTTATTATCCTTTGTTTACGCTTATTAGCAAAATCATTTACCTTAATTCATAAAATGTGTTAACGCTAGTACCATAAAAAAGTCAAAAAGATAAGTTATTTATTAATTTTCAATTGTTATCTTTAATTTTAAATTAACAAACAAAACTTCAATGACTATCCGATCCAGTTTATTTTCTAGTGGTATTATGGATTTAGGCTACAGCTTTTAAATCAGTTATTAAATTAAAAGTTTAAATTTAACGCTAAAGAGATTTTAAATTGATCATTTAAAATTTTAGTCTTAATCAAAACTAAATTTGGCAATATGAAATTTTAGTACAAAATTTAGTAAAATATTAAAGTACAAAAAGTAAAAACTTTATTTTTTGTTTAATTGTGAAAAAATGGTTCTGTAAACAGAAAAATATTGTAAAAATTTGTACAAACGAATTCTAAGCTCTACGAAAAATGCAATTTATTGCATATAATATTTTTTGATGGTGTGCATTTTACAGAAAATTGCAGAGTTTTTGTAGAGCTTAGAATTCGTTTATAAAAATTTTTAAAATATTTTCCTACTTAGAGAACCATTATTGAACATAAAAACAATAAATAAAAACCTTTTTTTTTGAAAATAATCTATTGACATAAATGATGCAATTTTTTTTTTAGATTTTCCAAAAAAGATTTGATCTATTGTATCCGAATGAAAATCAATGCGGTTCATTAAAAAAGAATTTTTTTCAATTCTAACTATATTTCTGAAATTAGTTTAAAATATCAAAAAAAGAGAAACAAGTGTATTTCAAATTCAGTATTTAAAAATCAAATAAAAAATTTTAGTGAGCATATTTAATATTTTTTTTAATTTACCATATAAATTCCAAAATTGCTTTTTTATTATAAATATTTGAGAAAACTAAGTATTCATCAGCAGGATGCTTTTAGTTGAAAAAGCAGATTAAAAAATCTTTAAGTAATAGTTTCTTTAAAAACTCTTTAATCATATAAAGATTGAATTTTTATTCAAATAATATAGAGGCTTTACAATCTAAATTTAAACATCAACTCTGATCTAACTATTATTTTACATTAAGAATCAAGATAAAAAGCTATTAGATTAGAAGCGTAAAAATATTTCGAAAAAGATAACGAATAACTTTGTAAAACAAAACCATAAATTAAGTCAATTTTTGTAGTAATAACTTTTAATTAAAGCATTAGCTATTTTTATTATCCATTTTATTAATATTTTTAATCCAAAGAGAAATACTTTAAAGAATTTCTATCATTTGAAATCATTCTTTTTTTTTAACAATTTTATTGTGAAAATGGAATTTAAAAATTATACCTTAATTTAAAAAAAAATATTTATTCAAGGTTAAATGGATTATAAATTATCTGCGATTTATTAGATTCAATTTAGAGAAAAAGTTGTAATAAATCCTAAGACTTTTGTCTATGACATTTATTTGCATTAAAAGATTAATATAGGGAAAAATTCAAATTAATAAACCAAAGCACATCAAGAAATGCATTTGTTTGAAATAATAAATTCAACAAACTTAAAATTTTTAGATTTATTTTGTCTAATGAAAGACATTTACATTTTTAATAGTCTTAATCCTAAATGTGAATAATTCTTTTTTCCATGAAGTTTTAATTAAACGCAAAATGTTAATGGAAAAAAGATAAAAATTTAATTTTTTCTTATTTTGTTGTAAACATTTTTATTGAATATTTGAATTAAATTTAAGTTTTAGTAAATATAATATCGAAATACAGCTAGTAAATAATAAAAATTTTTTGTTCGAAATATCAAAATTTGAATAAATAGATAAAACAACCTGTAAATTCAGGTATAATGCAACAAGTTTTGTCATAAAAATTATCATTTTAAAAATTTGTAAAATCAAAAGATATAGAATTATTAAGTAGGCTTTCTGATAAACGATTCTAAAAGTTAATCATTGAATATTTGATAAGATAAAATTCAATGCCTTTATAAAAATGCTAAGCTTTACACATTTTTATGTCAAATGCATTCTAATTCAAAATTTAAAATGGTCAATGTTAGGTTACTTGGATAGGATCTGTCATTTTTCTTAATTCGATAGGCTCATTTTATCATTTACTTATATACAACCATGACCATTCACTCAGTATTTTCCTGATCGTTCATTTTCCTCGATCAGGAAAATACTGAGTGAATGGCCATGACAGTATCAGCTTAATCAAAAATTACGCAACATCTTTTGCTAATACCAGTGATAAATTTTCTAGCAAATAATTCAACCATTTTTCCCAAATTGAATTTAATTAAGATATGGTTTAAGGGCTAGATTCGAGCAATATTAGAAACAAATAAACTAAAGTTAAAGTTAATTAATTATTTTTATTGACTAGTTTTATAGAAAATTTTGGTTTTAAAAAAAAAAGTTACTAAAAATATTCATGATTAGATTAGGCATATGAGCATAATTTTTGGGACACACAAAATCAGAGCAAAAGTAAATTGAGAAAAAAACAAAATTTCATCAAGTAAATAAAATGAGAACATCTAAAATTATTTAATATTTTTAAAAGAACAAGAAATTTATTTATTTATTTATTTGGTAAATTAATAAAGTAAATGCCAGACCAATTTAGGCATAAGCCAACTGATTAATTTGTTTCGTTGTATAATTAGATTCAAATCCTTGGTGTAATTGGTACTTTAGAGATACGGAGAGAGCAATGATTTATTACTTGGAATAAATAGGAATTAGGAAGATGCTGATGTTGGAGCTTGCCAGCAGGAGGAAAGAATTGTCTTAGATCTATTCAAATTATTCAACAGTGCCAATAATAATGTTGGATTAATCGGCACGATTGCTCCATTATGTAAGTTTATCTGTTCGATTTTGTGATCATTAAGGCAAAATCTTGCTTAGCTTTTATCTTATTTGCGTAGAAAATTATCTCTCTTCTAGAAGGTTTAATTGCATTTGAAGTTTTTCAAACAATCGAATAAAAAATAAATTATTATAAAAATTTAATAGTTTAAATTATTTTTCCGACTCAATTAGCTTACAAATTTTCCAAGCCCAGAAATATTTGTAATCTGGTTAACGCCAAGCTTCATCTAAATTATGCCTGGCTGTTTATCTTCTACACTTTATTTTGGTATTTAAGATAAACATTACTTTTTTTGTTCTAAACTTGAAAAAAAAGAGAACTCGAAAATGCATTACTGTAAAAAATGCTCCAAAGCCATCGAACCACCGTCGCCCATAGCCACCTACGAAAACAATTACTTTCATCCGGAATGCTTGAGATGCAACATGTGCAGTCAGTCTGTAAGTGGACGTCAATTTATCAAGGAAAAAAATGGCTCTTTGACATGTGAAGACTGCAATGCCAAAGTGGCGCCCAAATGTGCCAAGTGCATGAAAATTTTCGGTCCTGGCATTTCCTATAAGAAAATAACCGATCATCTTTTTTTTCACAATGAATGTTTTGTGTGCGCTGGCCCGTGTCGCAAGCCGATCGGAGCCGACTTCTATGATTTAGAGAATGGAAAATACCTGTGCGAAAGCTGCTATGACAAGTACGACATGGACTATGAGAAATATGTGGACAATGAAGAATTGCTGGTGAACAGACCCCCACCGCCAGTTCCCAAAGATGACCCAGCGCCATATCAAGAAAAGAACCCTAGCGCAAATGATGTGGACAAACTAGCGAATCGTTTCCAATCTAACATGAGCGTAAATTTGAATGATAAAGGTACCAAGCCGAATGTGGAAAGTTTGCCCGCAGTTCAGCGAGACAGGCCCAAACCACCGGTCAAAGAAGAATCAGAAAAGTGTGCCAAATGTAATCAGGAACTATCGGGCACCATTACTGTTTATGACGAAAAAAAATACCACACTAAATGCTTTGTGTGTTCGCAGTGCAATGAAGAGTTTAAGGAAAAATCTTTTTTCAAAAGCAATGGAAAGCCTGTTTGCCGAACTTGTCACAGTCGAAACTTGGTCGAAAGTGCTTCAAGGTGTGGAAGATGTGCCCAGCCAATTTTGGATACTGTGGTCACATTTAAGAAGAAAGAATACCACGATTACTGCTTGGTATGCAACATGTGCTCAATTAGACTGGCTGGTCAAAGCATTTATACGGACAAGTCCGATAATCCATTTTGTGTCGGATGCTTTACCAAAAAGGAGGGGAAAAATTGCGCATTCTGCTACCAAATAATTTCTCCCAGCCAGCCAAATTTGGTCTATGAAGACAAACATTTTCACAAAGAATGCTTTAAATGTGAAAAATGCGGACGAGTTATTTCGTCAAATGAGTCGTTTTATAAGGGGGATAATGGAAATGGAGCTATTTGTGTAAATTGTGCATAAGACTATGTAGCCTGATTAATTTATGGTTTTAGTTTTTAACAATCAGTTGATAATTTTTGAGAGCATTTAGAATTATAATAAATTTTTCAATGGATTCTGGCAGAGTATATTTTTTAGAATTTTATTTTATTTTTTCAATAAACTCGAAAACTTTTATTTTAGTTATTTTAGCTTGGCTTTAGTTTGATGAGCTGTTTAGGCTGTTTGTTCTCAGCTTATGTAATCGGTTTCTGTAAATTTAATATTAATATTTTATTTACTTGGATCAGTTTTCTTCGAGTTTTGGGAGAAAAATACGTAAGCAAATAGGGAAAATGTTAAAATTGTTTCAAAGATTTTTTTTATTTTTCAATTTGTTTAGATAAATCTTAATCTTTAAATTTTTGAATACTTTTTTTGTTGCCCTAATTTTTTTTCCTCGATGCTCATTTTAATAAAATATGATTGACACTGAAAATAAATAAATTGTGGGCAAATTTTGTGAATTTTTGTTTTGAAAAATTGTTGCTAGTATTTTCAAATATTTTTGAAGTTAAGTATTAAAAAATATATTTTTTATCTAAAAAAATATTATAATAGATTAGACATATTCAATAACCACTATTTGCTGTTATGCTTTACTTAATATTATAATAGTAAATTAAATATAAATGGTGCAGAAAATAGCTCAGACTTTGGATATATAATTAAGTCTGTAAATTACTTCATATTATTAAATTAAAATAATCTAATTAGCAAGCAAAAGTTAGAAAAAAATGAAAAGAAAAACTGATTATGATTTCATTTTATTTTTAGCCTTTTGCATTCTCATATGAACATTACAAAATAGAAAAACATTGATATTTAAATTTTTAATTAATCTTGAGTAATAAAGTGTTAATCGGTCTGTTAAAAGGGAGGGTAATAGAATGTTGATTAACTCTAGGACTTGGTATGAAATATTCTATTTTTTATTTTAGAAAAATAAATGAAATTAGAAAATAAAAAATCAAATTTATAAAACAATCAAACGCCAAAGATTTTTCTTTTTTAAATTTTTATTAATTGAATTTTAGTAAAATAAATCAGATAATGGCTTACAAGAATATAAGATTATTGGCAAAATTATAAAAGGAATAAAAGCTTTGTGATCACATACTTGGGTGTTTTATAATATTGGCTTATGCCTTTAGATTAAGTTCCTTTGAGTAATTCTTATTTGGGATGTAATCATATTTTTTACAATTGGTAATATACATTCGTCTAATAAGTTATTAAAAGAAAAACTTTATTTCTTAAACTAAAATTGATTAATCTCAGAATGAAATAAACTTGAACTTGATTCTATAATTTGGAAACTTTTAGGAATATAAGAAAAAAACTTAAAGAGTATATAAAATACAATACCGTTGCTTGATCAACGATTTGACCAACGTTTTGAAGGCATGATTCGAGTAAATTTATTATGCAATATTCTTAAAAGGGTTTTGCTTAGAATTAGAAAAAAAATCTGAATTTTTAAAGTCCTAAAAAATATTTGAAGAATCTAGCATGTGTCTTTCAAAAAAATGTGATCATAGGTCTCATGTCCAGGATGTGATCAGTGATCGATGATCACATATTTTGTGACCAAAACGTCCCAAGAATAAAAGTAAATTTTTTATGTGATCAGAAAAACTTATATTTTTAATTAAACTTTACTTGAGATGTAAAAAAAAATTAGCTCTTTTTTTTAGATAAAAAAAACATGAAAAATTTTAATTATTTATTGTTTCTTCGACTTGTAATGCGCTTTTCATTTTTCAGAAATTCACCACATATGCTACAAGACACCGTATTTGGATGCTTGCTCAATGCTTTTTTTGCCGCAAACTTGGCTTCATCAGAAGCTTCTACTAGTGCCAGAGCCATTTCTTTATAAATGGGTGACTTTTCTTTTACAGTTTTCAAATCTAACTGGTCAATTTTTTGTCTAATTTATTCAAAGCTCTCCTCCAATTCATCATCTAATACTTGAAAAAATTTTTTGGTGATCAAAATGATCACATTCTGGGCATGAGACCTATGATCACATTTTTTGTAAACACTTGATCACAAAGTCGACATGACCCTCTTTTTCATACTTGATTAAAAAATATGGTAAATTTTTGTATACCTTAGAATACTTTACTTAACGTCCCTTTTAATTATTATGTAATTTTCTAAATTAAAATACTTAAAAGAACAACTTTATTTTAACTTAGTAGAACATTAAAGAATTAAAATTTAAGTTAAACAAAATTAACCATAGTTTGAAATCACAGATGATTTTTATTTCCTCAGTTGAAAGAAATGTTTTTAGATTTGTTGATGATTATAAATATAATTATTTTTTTATTCATCTTATGTTAAATTAATACATTAATTAATAAATGATTAATTAAAATTTTTTATACAAAAATAAATCAAATTTAAATATCTTAAAAATAATAAGGGTCTACCTAGTCCTCACCAACAAAAAACTGTCACCTACAAATCCAAAACTTTTCCCCACAAAGAAAAAATTTTTACCACAAAAATAACTTGACTAAGACAAAAACTGCTCGCCACAAATAAAAAAACTTCTAAGCAAAAATTTTTTTAATATCTTTTAAAAACTGCCACTAAATATTTTATATATTAAAATGCCTATGATTTTAGGTAATAAAAGAGATTAAAAAACCCAAAAAAATAAAACGAAAAAGAAAAAACAATGACAATTCATTGAATGATGCAGGGCCAATATTATATGAGAATCCGACGAGTTTGTTAATAAACTTATAAAAGATCCTCCAAAATTAGCTGGATATTGGTTTTCCTTAAAATAGATTTTAGTCTTTTTATAAATAATTTTATAATCAATATTTGAATGAATTATATAACAAATATGTTAAATAAAATATTACCGTGGTTTTCAATTTCTATCTATCTTTTATTAAAAAAGTTAGCATTCTTTTTTCAAATTTTTGCCCATACTGATTTTCACTTGGCTCATTGACAAAAAATACTCATGATTCTTAGGAAGAATTTTTCGTAGTTTTTATTCAATTTCTGGGTGAAATGATTTTTACAATTGGTTGGATTTTGGCATTGTGAAATTTCATAGAAAACTTACTGGAACCCTGCTTTATTGCGTTTAATACTTTTAATTAAAGTAAAATTTTGCAGACTTCCACACAAGGTGAAACAAAATTTTCTTCACTTTGTTTCATTTGCAGAACAAGTTTTTGACTATTAGACAAAAAGTTCTAAAATTTATTTCTTCTTTGTAATGGAAGTTTTGTATGAAATTTTAAAATGTCCTGGATTTTTACTTAAAAAAAATTAATCATAAATAAATTAAATGGCCAAAAATAATACATTTTATTTACCATATTCAAATAAAAATTAAAAAAAAAAAATTTTATTTACAAAGTTTTATTTTGCTCATAAATTTAGAATTTAAATACAATTTAAATTTAATAATCGAAAAATCTAAGTTGATCTATCTTTGGACCGTCTTTTTTCTTTTTTATCTTTTTTATTATTTGACGAACGTTCTTTTTCTCGTTCTCTTTCTTTATCTCTGTCTCTGTCTTTTTCTTTGTCATCTTTTCTCTTTTTATTGCTTGACCTAACACCAGAATGTGACCGTCCACTTTTTTCTCTTTCCCTACTTCGTTTCTTGTCTCGATCGCGTTCTTTTCGATCCTTTTCCTTAGAACGCGATCGTCTTGCAGGCTTTGATTTCGATTTGGATTGTGATCGGGATCTTGACGATCTCTTCTGTTTTCTGGGTGGCGAGGGCTCAACCGCCAAATCAGCCTCGTCCGAAGACTTCAGCGACCCATCGGATGCTGAACCGCCGTGTTTCTCTCTCTTTACATGCTTAGCCTTGTGACTCTCACTTTTCTTTTTATCTTTTTTAATGTCATCAACATTAATTTGTTCTTTTTTACTTTCTGGAATCTGAACAGTCTGTGTACAATGATTGACTTTTATTTCTCTCTCAGCAAATTTGAACCCATTCAGACACAAAGCCTTAACCACTGATGGTTGCTCACTGAATTCAACAACAGCGCCAACCGAATCATTTTCTAAATCAACGCCTTCTGGCGCTCTTCTCTCACTGCTGTGTCCAAGATTTTCATACTCAACATTGTTTACACTCTTGGTCATTCGAACATATTTAATTTCTCCTATTTGAGAGAAAAAATCATATAAATTCTCCAGGCTCACTCTAGGATCTAAATTTGATACAAATACGGTGCGCCGTATTTCTTCGGCCTTGGCCGGATCGGTACTTCCTGGCAAATTTGGATAATCTGGCAGTGACCTATCGGTCAAATTGGAATCTTTGGTTTCAATGTAAGTAGTGGCTGGTTTGTCATCTTTAGCTTGGATTGTAACTTTGCGGTTTATTACTTTATGTGACCATGTTGGACCATTTGGTAAAAGAACAATATTTGTGTTCAATGGCGCACAAAATTTCAATGCACTTGATTCTTCAGGTATTCGCGCACTAGATGATGAGCTACTTGGTTTAACTAGACTTATGAGAAGTGGTCGGTCAATATAAACTGTGCTGGTCAAATTAAGAGCAGCTTGAGCCGTTTCGCTGCTGGTAAATTTTACATAGCCAACTTTGGCCGCGACACTCGAGGCCTTTGATTCCGATTCTGGATAAATGACTATGTCGTCTATTCGGCCTAGATTTGAAAACAGGGCCCGAAATTGTTCTCTGGTCACACTGGTGGGAACATTTGTTACTTGGATTAAACGGGTTGACATTTTTCAAAGAATAAAATTTATTTTTTGCTTAACCATTTATGACTTTTAAATAAAAAATAATTAATCAAAATTTTTGTCTTTATTAGGACACTTTTAAATACCCTAAGCCAAAATTCGGGTAGCTACACCCGTCACAAAAGAACAGGACTTTAATTAATAAAGAAAAAAAATTATTTTGTGAAATTTTATTTCAGAAATATTTGTCCAAATCGAAAAATAAAAAAAAAATTAAATTTAATCGAAGTTTGTATAAATTAAAGATAGCTATTTGTTTGTTACACTGGAATCTGAATGGTTCTGGTATTTGAAGTGGAGTTTTTTATTTTTAATGTTCCATGCTCTCAGCTAATACATTGACTCTTGCTTCCGAGGTTGGTCTGCCATGATCGTCGTCATCGCCTGGTCCTGGACGGTCATCGGGTCCCGAGTTGCCTCTTGCATCGCCTTCTATCGCGTCCAAATAAGGCTTAATTTTTTCATCATCAAAAATAGTGAATGGCAAATCTTGACCAACAATGCCAAGTGAGCAATTTTTAGTTGTTAGTTCAATCTCGTTCGGTAAAGTGTCACGTAAGGCTCTGAGGGCATGCTTGATCGCATCGTCCAGTGAACTAGTTGGAAATTCGTTCAAATGTTTTTCCAAGTAGGTACGAGCCGATTGAGAGCGAGCTCCGATGGCCATGGATTTGCATTCGTAATAATTAGCCGATGGACACGTTTGGTACAGATGTGGACCCAAGTCGTCATAGCCAGCCACCAAGAGTCCAACACCGAATGGACGACGGCCGTACCTTTGAGTTGGTATTTGAGATTCTTTAAAATTTTCATTAATTTTTCAGTTGATTATTAATTTAGAATAATTACTGCTTCCGAGCAAAGTCACCAGTCTGGAGACAGGCATTGGCGAGTCGTATGCATACTTGTTGTTCAGGCACTCGTTTCTCATAAATCTGCTCAAAATTCTGGCATCTGCCGCAAGTCCCGCAATGCTAATGCCCAAGTGATCATCAATAGGAACTATTTTTTTCTGATGTGCACTCAATTCAGAAGATGCTCTCTTCAATGCTACCAACACTACATGGGTCTTGGTTTTGATGCCCACTGTTGCTGATCCTTGCTTTACAGCTTCCATGGCATATTCAATTTGATAAATTCTTCCTTGTGGACTCCACACACTTACATCACTGTCATATTGATTTCGAAACTAAAATACAAATAAAAATAAAATTGAATTGGACATTTTTTTCTATTTTAGATTTTTTTACCATTTTGAATCGGTAGGATCAGTTTGATTAATAATTAGGGATAAATGAAGTTTTCTAAAATGAATGTCTATTAAAAAATGACGATTTCAAATTTGAAAAAAATTTAAGAATTATACACTCATGCTTTTTTGAATTTTCTATTTTTGATTTGTGCTTGATGCAAATGTGAATAACATTAGTGTAGAATGTTTTTAATTCTTTATATGGTACATGTTCATTAAGCAGTTGGTAAAGTTTGAAATTTGAGTAAAATTTATTTTAAATGATTTAATTGAAAATTTGAATTAATTTTTTTCTTAAATTGTGTTCTTTTTGAATTCGAAAATTTTAGATTTTCAAAAATTTGTATTTTATATTTTATTTCATAATTGCTTCAAGTAAAAGTTTTAAAATAAGCCTAATGGTTTTATTAAATTAAATTAAAAGATAAACTTAGACCATTTAATTATTAAAATATTAAAAAAATTTATTATAAAATTAAAAAAAAAGACTAAAATATTTATAATCAAAATAAACCTAACATTCTTTTGCTGATATTTTTTAAAACTTGACATTTATATTTAAGTTTTTGTTAGGAATTTGATGTTTTCAAGATTATATGGAATAAAAATTTTAGTGTGGTAAGCTTAACTAAAGAAAGACATAGAAAACAAGAAAGTTGAAGAAATATTCTAACATTATAAAATATTAGCAAGAAATCAATATTATATAGAAGGGTTCTCAACTATATATAAAAAATACTTTTCAGTTTTTTAATGATTGTTTTGGAGCAAATTATAGTATTTTTAATTTTCAAAAAATTAAAAATAAGGTAAAAATGTTCCAAACTTGAATAAATAACTTATGTATTCCTTTTGTATGTAATTACTGTTTAAAAGTAATTTACGCAAACAATTAAACTTGACATCAAGTTAAAGACAATAAACGAAAAATATGGATCAAATTCTCAAATCTCATCGGTGTTTTCACCATAACAAAGAAGGATTCGTTTTGTCGAACCTGTAGCATAGTGTTTCAAAGAAATAAACCGCTAATTGTTTTCGCGGAAATAACACTATTCCTCCACAAATAAAAAACCTTAATAGATATATTCAATATAATAGGTTAGCGTTATTGTACATCTCTAAATATACAAATTCTCAGTCTCTTTTGAATTTGGTTCTACGAAGCAAATTAAAACTACACTGCGTTATTCCTCACCACTTTAAAAGCCTAGAATTTAAACCCGTGAATAATTATTATTTATTATAAACTAAACATTCGTATATATATTTATTTTTTTTTTAATAAAATAATTTTCCAAAGCAGACGACATCTCAATGCCATGTCAAAAAACCTCAATTGTAAAATCAAGTATCTGTAAAAAGAAATTTAAATTTTCAAAGCTTCATTTAAAAAAATACTTTCAAAAAGTTTGATTTATTTTATAGAATAATTTATGATTAAATTTTATTTCAGATCTTTAATTATGGCCCTTACAACTTCAATTTTTACATTCAAATTTTGGTCTTTCATGTCAAAAATTTTCGAAATTCTCAAATAATTAATAAAAATGGACAACACTCCAAATTTTATTAATAAAAGTAATTAAAAGTAAAGTAAATGGTAATGGTGAGATTAATTGGTTTGATTTCTTAAAAAAAAGATAAATAGGTTATTTATCAAATGAACAAAATAAATGCGTTTAATTTTATTTATAACATCTAAATACTCAACTTTTTGAAATATGTGGCATGTGAGATGATGATACTTTAAATCTTTGAAGATAATAAATTTTAATAGTCAAATAATTAAAAATCATGTGACCATATATTAATCTTATCAATTTAATTTGACTAAAGCCATTTAAGCTTTTTATTTCTACTTGAAAATTGTTTTTTAAATTTCCATCTCAAAAATGCCCAATAGGACAAAATCTCCATCAGTTCAATCAGAATCTACAAAGAATTCATCAAATGAATCAAAAAATAACAGCCAAAAGCTAATTACTAGTCTTCTTATTCTAATAATTGCTATTCTTATTGGTTTTATATTCCAGCAACAGCTCCAAATGAAACCAGGGGTATTGGAAACTAACAAGGATTTGCTTTATGAAGAAATAAAAAAAGAATTAAGAAGAGAAATATTGGAAGAAGTGGCTAAAAAGGAATTCAAAGTCGAAAAGGATAAAAAAGTACAGGATGAGCCAAAAATTGTTGAAAATGTCGTGATGGAAAAACCAAAAGTTGAGGACAAAATTGTTGAAAAAGTCGAAAAGGATAAAAAAGTACAGGATGAGCCAAAAATTGTTGAAAATGTCGTAATGGAAAAACTAAAAATCGAGGACAAAATTGCTGAAAAAGTTGAAAAGGATAAAAAAGTACAGGATGAGCCAAAAATTGTTGAAAATGTCGTAATGGAAAAACTAAAAATCGAGGACAAAATTGCTGAAAAAGTTGAAAAGGATAAAAAAGTACAGGATGAGCAACTTTTGAAAAAACCAAAAGTTGAGGACAAAATTGTAATTGAGGATAAAAAAATGGAGAATCTTACAAGTGCTGAAATAAATTTTCAAAATGGGAAGACAATATCTTTAGACTCAAAAAAAATAAAAATAAAGGCAGAAGAACCGAAGAAGGAAGAAGAAAAGCAGCAAAATCAAGAAAGTGACAAAATTTTAGTTCCGAAAGAGGTGGAAAATTTTCCCCAAGTAAAAATAAGTAAAATGAAGACAAAAAAAATGTGGATTCCGATTCCGAATTCGAACGGAGGTCATCGCAGAGTTCCGCCAATTGAAATAAAATTTGGCAAAGAACACGGTAGCTCAGTAAAAGTGTGGCTCTTTGAAGAATTTTTATCCCAAGAAGAGTCCGAGCATTTAATCAAGGCACACGAATCACATTTAAAAGAACTTCTAAAACAAAAACCAATTATTTGCTTTGACAGCATATCAACTCTAAAAAAAAATTTAATTGAGCTAAAGCGAGAACCAGTGGCCCAAACAATTACGCCAAATGATTTTACCACTGGAACAACTTGTTTGAACCAGACTTTTTCAAGAAAACTGGAAAAATGGGGTCTTAAATGGTCGTTCAGCACCGCTTTTTATCCAGGTGAGTCTAAATTCTCAAGAGTATTTGGTAAACGAATTGAAGAAGCCACAATGCTTAATGAAACACATGGTGGTAAATTCCAAATAACATCATATCCTTCAGGAGTTGGATATAAAGACCACACTGATTGTATTGTGAATTCAGAGGACCAAAGAGATCGATATGCCACTTTTTTGGTGTATTTAAATGAGCTGGGAGCAGATGGAGGCGGAGAGACAATTTTTCCCGAATTGGGAATTGATGTCAAACCGCGACAAGGACGCGCTTTGACTTGGAATAACATGAATTATGAAACTGGAAAATGTGAAGCTAAATCAGTCCATAGAGCTTCGCCAGTTCAACACCAAGTCAAAAAAAAATACATTATTCAGCGTTGGTATTATTTTAAGAATTTTTATGCACTTGGAAAACGAATGGCCGAGGCACCGCTGCCCGAAAGGCAGCCGAACACCCCTAAGGTCTCATGTGATAATTATGATAATGGCAGCTGTAGAATGTATGACGAATGGAACCCTGATCATATGATTGATTATCAACGAGAAAAAAAAATATATTAAAATTTCAAAAAATAAAATCTTACATAACCAAATTTCAAATTTAACTTGATAAAAATAGATGTTAAAGTCTATAATTTATATAGCTTTTTTTTTGATATTTATTATTTATTATTTAGTATTAAAAGAATGATTAAATATATACTGCTCGTTGTTTTATTGACTTCGAGTTTAGAAGGCCTTAAGCTGCACAAAAAGAGAACTAACTTTGAAAATGTTCCCAAATTTAAAACATTGTATATGGACCAATATTTGGATCATTTTAACAAAAGAGATGACCGTACTTATAAACAACGATATTTAGTAAATGGTAGCTCATTTAATTTTTTGTCCAAATTATTTTTTAATCTAAAATTTAAACAGATGAGTGGTTTAATCCTAATGATGGACCGGTGTTTTTCTATGCTGGAAACGAAGGCGATATTGAATCTTTCTGGAACAATACTGGTTTTATGTTTGACATAGCTCCAGTGTTCCAAGCCTTGGTCGTTTTTCCAGAGCATGTAATTAAGTTTAAGAAAAGAGAATTTTAATATTCTAATTTATTCTTTTCTAGAGATACTATGGAGAATCGCTTCCTTTTGGCGATTCGAGCTTTGATCAAGATAAAATTGGCTTTTTAAGTGTTGAGCAAACAATGGCTGATTACGCCGTTTTATTGACCAAACTTCAACAAGACTATAATTTATGCCGCAAAAAGAATCCCATAATTGCTTTTGGTGGAAGTTATGGCGGCATTTTAGCAGCTTATATGCGATACAAATATCCAAATATTGTCCGAGGAGCTCTGGCCGCTTCAGCACCGATTTACTTAACTGCTGGTTTGGCTCCGAGCACTTTATTTTTCCAAGATGTCACCAATGTACATTTTATTTTAAATTTCTAGTTCCATTTTCATTTTTGTTGTGTATAGGACTTTGACAAAGAGCCAGGCTGTGTACCATTGGTACGTCAAGCTTTTGATGCTATGGAAAATGCGGCCAAACAAGGAGATTACAAACTGCTATCGGAAAAATTCAAGCTATGTGAGCCGATCAGTGATGCTGCTGGATATAAGCACCTGTTGCTTTGGATGAGAAATGCATTTACAATAATGGCCATGGTTGATTATCCATATCCAGCGTCGTTTTTGGGAGATTTGCCAGCTTGGCCAGTTAGATTTGCCTGTCAACAATTGGTAAATGACACAGCCAAAGGAGTGGATATTCTCAGTTCATTTAAAAATTTGGCAGGTATTTTGTACAACGATACTAGCAAATGTTTTGATATCTATGAGCAGTTTATTGAGTGCGCAGACCCTACTAGTTGTGGTCTAGGAAATGATGCCAAATCATGGGACTATCAAGTAACTGAAAAATTTTTTTTAAAAAAAAATTCTATTTCTTTTTAGGCTTGTACCGAATTAAATACTGTCCAAGAAACTAATGGTGTTTCTGACATGTTTCCGGTTATTTCATATAATGAAGAATTGAGAGAACAATATTGTTTAAAAACTTGGGGTGTTAAAGTGAGGAAAGAATGGCCTAGTATTCAATTCTGGGGAAAACACATCAAAACTGCCACAAACATTGTTTTTTCAAATGGAGTAATGAAAAATAATTTTTACATTTTTAAATTTTTACATTTTTACAATTATGTTCTAGTTATTAGACCCTTGGCACAATGGAGGTCCTTTGACCAATGTTTCTGATTCATTAGTCGCTGTTATAATTGAAGATGGTGCTCATCATTTAGATTTAAGGTTAGAAAATAATTTAGAAAATTACATGAAAATTTTTATTCTAATATTTGATTATAGAGGAAGTGATCCAAATGACCCACAGAGTGTTAAAATAGCCAGATATTTGGAAATTGAGCAAATAATTAAATGGATTGAAGAAGCTAGAAAAGAGCCATGTGAGAAATTTTAGTTGACTTAATTTTATTTTTATGACTTTGACTAATAAATTAATTTAAATTTTTTTTCGAGTATCTTAATTTATCCATTAAAAATATACAGATATATCATCATAAATTCATCTTCACTTTTATTTTGTAGTAGAAAGCTTTTTTTTGAAGATCTTTATTTAAAAAAAATGTGATAATTTACCTAATTTTTATTATTTTCAAGTGAAATTGTTGATAATACATTTTTTGTTTTGTCTATACCATTAAATTTATCTAAAGCGATTTGAGTGCGCCATGTGATTTAACTTGTTAAGGGGAATAACTTTATTTAAAATGAAACAAGGCTTTAAAATTTTTTGAAGATAAGTACATTAGAATAATGTCACTGATCAAATTTTTACAATGTTTTTTATTTGTGTCATGTATAGTTCTAGTTTTACCAACAGATATCAATGACAAATTTCAGCAGTGTTCAGATCAAAATAATTCCTTTGATTCCATACTGATAGTGGGCTTAACTAGCGCTTTTGTATTTTGCTTCATTGGAATATTGCCATCTTTCTTCATTCGGACAGACGCCGATGAGAAGAAATTTAGTATTTATTTTTTTTCTTTTTTTTTATTAAAAATCAAATTAATTTTAACTCAAATAGTTAATTCGTCTTTGTTTAAACTTTTATTGGCTTTTGCGGCCGGAAGCTTAATTGGTGATGTGTTTTTGCATCTATTACCAGAAATCTCTCATAGTAAGAATAAAATTAAAAAAAAATAAATAAATAATTTAAAAAGGAGCATCTGAATCGCAATTAATGATCAATGGACTAATTATTATTAGCTCATTTTTGCTTTTTTTAATTGTTGAAATTTTAACTGAGCTTGTACCAAATGCACATGCGCTTGGAACTTTGAACTTAATTGCAAATTTTCTTGATAATTCAGTACATGGCACTACTGTTGTTGGCGCATTCAAAAATTCGTTTAAGGTAAAAAAAATTTTAATTTTTTTTTATCTTATTTAAATAGTTAAGTCTAAAGTTTACTCTAATTCGAGATAAAAAATAACTTTTTTTAAATTAATATTTTAAACTTTCTCTCTAGTTTGGAATGGTTGCTTTGCTTGCTACCATTTTGCATGAAGTACCTCACGAATTTTCTGACTTTGCACTTCTGCTCCGAGATGGTTATTCTCGAAAAAAAGCAGTTTTTGCTCAGGTATTTATTTTGACAATTTTTTATTATTTAATATTTTATATATTTTTTTTCAAGTTAATAACTGCTTTCAGTGGAACGATCACAGCAACTTTGGCTTCTGCGTTTACTTTAAGTGCTAATTCACTCGATTGTGTCAAAGATAAGCATAATATGTACAAAAAAGAAAGTCAAATTGGCAATATTGATCAATTACACGGCCATCACGGACACGGTTCTTACATTTTGCCATTTACAATTGGAGGTTTTTTATACATAGCTTTGGTGGGCATCATACCGGATATAATCAATGAAGAAAATAAAAAAACCACCTTATTACAAATTTTATCATTTATTTTAGGAACAAGTTTTATTTTTCTCTTAACTCAATTTGAAACTTTAATGGCACATTATTTTACTTCTCCTATTCTTTAGGTATTGTTGTGTGTTTATTTTTTTATTCATATTTTAAACAATGAAATTAATTAAAAGTTTACTTTTAGTAATTTATAATTAACAAACAAATAAAATTAAATTTTTCAAAATATTTAGAGAGAAAAAGAATTGATCGAACCGTCATGTTAAACGATATACGAGAATGGTCACCAATATTGTTATTTATTTTTAATAAATAAATAAAAAATGAATCAATTTTAATCTTTTGATAAAAATGCTTTTCGAAAGAATCATTCATTTCATTTTTAGTATTTATTTAAATTTAAAATGACTAAATTTAATTTAATTTCGAAAGAGACGAAATTTTTTTTATGTAAGTTACCGTATTCCCTCGTGCGATAATGCAGTCTTAGAACCCGAAACACAACTTTGACGCAGGCAATAAATACCATCTCGCCCATGTTAAAACATTCTTAACTTACACCGCATGCGTCAAAGTTGTGTTTCGAGTCTTGGCCCACGTTGAAAATAAAGATTTTTAAATTTAGTTCGGCATTTAAGCTTGAGATTTTTCCAAAAAATAAAAAATAAAATAATCTGATTTTTCTTTGTATTCAATTTACAGCGCTTGGTCAAATGTAAAATTCAAAAAAAAAATTTTTTAATTTTTTGACAGAATCTCTTTTGTTAATGCTGTATTAAATTAAAAATCTTTATTTTCAACGTGGGCCAAGACTCGAAACACAACTTTGACGCATGCGGTGTAAGTTAAGAATGTTTTAACATGGGCGAGATGGTATTTATTGCCTGCGTCAAAGTTGTGTTTCAGGTTCTAAGACTGCATTATCAAACTAGGGAATACGGTTAATCACTAAAATTTAAAATTAAAAATACTTGACCAATTAGATAAAAATTAAGAATTATGATAAAGAAGAAACCAATACAATGTACCATAAACCCTTGCGAGATCGTGTGTGGGATAACTTTTAATTCTTGGGTTTTAGTGCACGGATAAGCGACTATCGAACCCATGTTAAAATCGGCCTCCTTGTGATGTGTACATAAATATGCGCTTTTCATGTTTTAACGCAAATTAAAAAAAATTAAAAATTATAATTAAAAACGTTAGAATTAAAAAAACCTGCGTTGAAAATTGGAAACTAAATTAGAAGCAAAAAATTCAAGTTTTTAAGTTATGGTTATGGTGCGAGGTTAAAAATTAGGATAAAATAATTAAAAAATGTTTTTTTAAATTAAAAAAATTTTATCTTAAATTATAGTGCAGGGTTAAAATAAAAAATTTGGATTGAGTGCGTCACTAAAAATTATCTTTTTAATTAAATTTTGTAAGATTAAAAAAATCTTTTATACCACCGTTGACCTTGGTCTCCTGACTTTTGTTTACCTTAACTTTTCCTTGTTCCTATGACTGTGCTGTTGTTATTGGTGTTGCTATTGTGCTGTGTTCGCAATGAAGGTTTTTGAGAATCCATTAATTTTTATTAAATTACTTTAATTTTTAGCTTATTAAGTGGCCAATGGATGTCTTTAGTGTCACCAAAAGCATAAGCACAGTTATCCGAGAGCCATTTCACAACAAAAATTTTTATTACCTTAACACTTACATTACTTAGTTCATTTTACTCATCAGGTACTCTGTGATGTCATCGATTGATATTTCGGCTTCTCAAAATTTTCCAATACCGTCACCAATTTCAACAGAAAAAGTTATAGAACAAAAATAGGTCATGAGATCAAGGTTAATCGTTGATTAAAAGGCAGAAAAAAAAGAATTTAATGACAGAAAAAATTACTTTTTAAATTAAAACATTTTTATGCACGCATCACAAGGAGGCCGGTTTGAACATTATTATTTTTTAATCTTGAAAAATTTATTGTTTAAATAACCCAAACTTTTTAATTTTTTACTTGGTTTTAAAGTTTCCTTTTTAAAGAACTTAGAAAAATATTAAATTCAATTATGTGTAAAAAAAATTCATATTAATATTTAATTTGATATTTTATCTTAGTAAATTGAATAAAATTGATCAAAAGGTAAATAGTGATCTTTTATTCAAAAATTGTCTTGTCAAATATTTAATTTAATTTCTTTTGTAATCTGATTTGACTGAAATAATCGTCTGTTTAGATTTCCTGCATTATCTGTGATTACTTATAACTTTCTTGATATCATTCCTAACAATGTTGTTCGCGTTTATTTCAACCCTTATTTCTAAAAAATTAAATAGTTTGTTTCAATAATTTATTTTAAAGACAAAAACATTAAAATTAAATTAAAATGTTTAAATTTTTTTGAACTAAATATTTTATCTATCAAATTAAAAAAGCATAAAAGTTTTAAACTCATTTATTTTTTGTATTATATTTAATCTCATTTAATTTTAGAGTAAATTCCTAGTCAAAAACAATGGATAAGCTGTGGACTAAGAAAATTCCAAGAATAAGACACGAAACTTGTTTTAAAGAATTGCTTAAATGTCTTTCATTTACTATTTCAGGAACTATATTGACTAGAGAAATGTAAAGAAATCCACCACTTGCAAATGGAAGTACCCATGAGGTGACTTCACCTGCTCGCTGTGCAGAAGATGAAGCCAGAGCAAATATTGCACCAGATATTCCAGAAAATGCAGTACCAAGCTTAAAATATAAAAATTTTACTCGAAACTTAAATATTTATCTATCTAGATACTTACTTGAGCTAAGGCAGCTTCCTTGTAATTCAATCCTGATTTCAAAAGTATGACAAAATCTCCTATTTCATGAGGAATTCTTTTAAAAAATATTGATAATAAAATAATTCATGGAAATTTTGAATTGATTAAAAACATACTCATGAAGCAGAGTCGCTATCAATGTGATAAAACCAAACTAAAAAAATACAAATAGAATAATCTTTAAAAAATATGTTAATATATCACTTTAATCGAGGCTTGAAAGCTACCAGCGACTGCGATTCCATGTGTAAAATTATCAATTACATTAGCAAATAAATTCAAAATCCCCAAAATCTATTTTAAATAATTTTTTAAACTAAATTAAATTCAATTTTATTTGATTACTCGAATAGAATTGAAAAATAAAAAATTAGCTCCTGATTTTTTATTATCAGAATCTTGTTCATGGTCAGGAAAAATTTTTTCTATAGATAAAAATGATATCAAACCAAACAAAACCCAGAGACCGTTTGAAATCACTTTTCCATTATCATCTATAAGGTTATTTTAATTGATTAAAAAATTAAGATTTTTTAATCTACCTAAAACACTTTTGGTGTATGTTTCTGGTAAAAGATGCAAAAAAACATCACCGAGCAAGGTCCCAGCAGCAAATGATAGACAACATTTAAAACGGTTCGATTCAACTAAAAATGAAAATTCATTTAGTTTTGAAAGACTAGTTTAGTTTTACCTAGTTTTTGATGATCATCAGCCATGCTTGGTAAAATAACAACTGGTAAAATTCCACATATTCCGACAAAAAATGTACCAATTATAGATGTGACCGACACAATTAGCTGCTTGCTATAGAAATTAAAAATTGGTTGATTGTCAGAATTTTCTTTATTTTCGTAGGCGCCGATTTTTTTCAGAAAATACTGAAATGTGAAGTTGGAGTTGTATCGAATTTGATAGTTGTAAGGACTGGTTGCTCGATGTATTTGAGCCTGTGACACCATGCAAAAAATGAAAAAACACAAAAAAATAAAAATTTTCATCTTCTGTTTTAATCAAAATTTAATTCTAATATCATCTGCTTAAAAATAGTTTTAAATAATAAAAACGCTTTATGTAAAACCAAGAAACGAATTCTGATTATCATATTCTGATCGAACTAAATATTAATTTATCTTCAGTTTATAATATCTAGGCAGAGAGAAAACAATTATTTTCATAAGGAGGATAAACTGAATATAATATGAGCAAAATTTGTTTTCAGATCTTTATTTTTAGAATTTAAATCAGCCTTATTTTTGTCTTATCTTACTTTTTAAAAAAAAATTTGGAAATATTCAGTGAATTTTGATCAAAAAGATTAAATAAAATTAAGTTTTTTTTCAGATTATTTAAATTTGCTTAAATTTTTTTTGACGCAATTTTTATGTTTTAATTAATCCAAATAGATGCTAATGAATAAACATTTTCAATTTTTTTTGTAATTATGTTTTGACAAAAATTTGATTTATTAAGAAATTTTTGACGTAATAAGTTTAAACATTTTGGTATATGGTTACTAAGCGATAAAAAAATTATATTTATTAAATTTTGAAAAAAAATTGATTTGAAGTAATTTATTAAATTTTACAAACAATAGATAACAATTTTTCATTATTAACAAAATTATACAAATAAATTGGTTTTTTGTAAGGGAAAATAATTTTCAAAACCGGATATTTGAACCACAATGCATTTAGTTCTATTCAAGCTCATTTGGGTAATTTACAAATATTTATATACCACTCATATTTAACGCGTGAATGCATTTTATTTTTTGTTCATTTATGTTGCATGATTCTTTCAAAAATTGTAGTTGCTCCCTGATTTGAATTTCCCCTTTATAATAAAAAAGTAAAATTTAAATTATTTATTTTAAAATTTATTTTTAGCCTAATAAATTAAGAAATAAGCCCTTTGACTTTTGGGTAAAAATTGTTACAAATTAAAATTTAAATTCAATGATTTGAGAATTTAATCAATTTTGCCTTGAAATTTCAATCAATTGCTAAAAATCAAAGAAAATTACTTTTCCAATCACTTTTTGCATAGTCTATTTCAATTTTTTCACCAAAAAATGTCGATAAATGGAGTGAGTAAAATGCATCTTCGGCCTGGTAGAAGTCCTCGAATTCAATAAAGCAGTAACCTTTTGGTTTTCTGGTATGAAAATCAACCGGAATCATAATATCAACAATATTTCCAAAGCGTCCAAACTCATTCTCAAGATCTTCACGACTTAAAAAAAGATTATGGACCCATTTTTCCAAAGTTAAAAAAATTGACTTACGTGACATTTTGAGCAAGGTTTCTAACACATAAAGTCGATGTATACTTTGATTGATAAGATATCATTTTGTCTAAACTTGAGTTTACCAAATGAGGTAAATAGTTGTGAAATTAATTAACTGTAAAAATAATTCGAGAAATTAGTAAATAATTAAGTACATAAAAAACTAAAATGAAGAAAATAAGAGAAAAATTACTAAAAAAGTTATTGTGTTTTCATAATTTTTGCAACATTCTTGAAATATTTTATAATAATCGACTAAAATTTAAATGAACAATTCCAAATTACGAAATTGAATAATATACAAACATTTTTTAGTTTAGATCTTGTCAATTAGACGAATTGTTCATGTAAACTCATTTAGATCATTGTTATGAAGCTCGTCAAAAATTATGACTAAGACTAAGGTATTTGACTAATAACTAAAGGCAAACTTTTAGAGGGAGCTAAGATGTAATGGTTGTGTTACATAATTCATGAACGCGCTTCTGAGTGTTTTATTTAGTAATACATAATTTTTTTTTTCAACAATTTACCTGATATTTGTCTAAAAAAATTGTTTTAAATTCACGTCTGATAAATATCTAAAATTTGTAGACTCAATTCCAATTTAAATTTTAGATTAATTTATTTTTGGCTTTTTAGATTTCGAAATATCTTTCCATTTTCACATCTAGGTTTATTTTCTAGGCCAAAATATAAGGCTCAGAAATGCAAAATTCGCAAATTATTATTGGAAATTTAGGATCTCATTTTATAAAAAAAATATATCACTTTATTTCATAGATCAAATCTTAATCCTAGTCTATTAAAATAAATTAAAGAGCAAATAAGATCCGTTAACTAAAATTAGATAATTATTTGAATTGTACAACACTTTCCAAGTTAACTTTTTTTCTATTGAAAATTAAATTTTGTTACTATTTAGATTTGGCTTGTCTTTGGGCTTTACAAAATAAAATATTTTTTTATTTATACTAAGATTTTAATGCCATTTTAATTTGATCGATTGAGTAAGATCATGAGAAAGATCGTCGTGGGAGTTGATATTGTCATTAAAATTTAAAATTTCGTTTAAATTTAACAAACTATCAATTTAAGTATTCTTATTGCACGTTTAAAGCTCAAATTTTATTAAATTAAAAATCACAACTTTATTTTTTAGCATTTCATTTCTTAATAATATGAGCACATTTTCAAGTCTTGAAATATTTTTAATTATCACCGTCATAATAAATTTTAAATAAATTTAATACTTATTAATTATCTTAAAAATTTCTCAATCTTCTGTTTTGGAAATTAATAAAAAATAAATTTTGCCACATTTAAATTCTCAATATTAGTCATTTTTAATTTAAAATGTATAAAGCTAACTCAAATATAAATTTAGGATCTAAACCTATTTGATTTTATATTTTAGAATTTTAAATAAAATAGGTCTTAAATAGCTTCAGCTAAATATTCTTAAAAACAAATGACAACTTTGACTTATATAATTATTTTAAAAATAAATTTTAATGAAAAAATATACGATTTTGGAGAAAAATCGAGAAATTTCTTATTTTTTCGCTTTATTTTTATTGATAATCTAGTTTTTTTTTTATTTGAAATTTAAGAAAATTTTGACATTTTAACTAGAATTTAAAGATGAATTCAGAGTTTTTTTTAAGTCACAAGTCAAGTCAATCAAAGACTTTTTTTAAAAATTATGTTCAATATTTTATTCAATTCCTATCTACCGAAAGCCTGGTTATGTATTTGACTTAAACTTCTGACTTAAAGACAAGTCTGAATTAATTTCTTAAAAAAAAAAAAATCGTTAAAGACTCAAAGTAAGGAAATTTTGTTTATAATAAGAATATTAGACCTAAAATGCTAGCCTTAAAATTTTGTTAAAATAATGAAATTAAAAACATTATGTTTAGAGTTTTAAAATTTATTGTATTAAAAACTTTTATGGGTTCTAAAACTTAATATTGTTTAACAAATCAACGAAAATGATATGGATTCATGAATTTAAATTAAATTTTTAACATCTCAAAGCTTTATTTTCGTAAAATTTAAAAATTCTAAAAGAAATTATTACACCTCACTGTCGATTCAAAATACATTAAAAATATTTTTGACTGTGTCGGTGATATAATTCTTGTTCGAGTTAACTAAAATGGTAATATTAATTTTAAAAATTTCACCGACTCAATTCCTAAAAAAAAAGAAATATTTGAAAAATTTTACATGCAATTTCAAAAATTGTCAATACAAAAAAACAACGAATTAGTCAAAATTTTTTTTATTTGAATCCATTTTGATTAGGACTGGATCTGGTGAAGTTTTTTCAGATTTATAGTTGACAATGCCAACTTGATCAAAGGCTTGGTTAAACAATGGATTGTTGACAACCATTTCTCCTGTCTGGTAAAAAAAAAATAATTTTTTAAATTAAAATAAAATTTTGGCTACCGATGCAAAACCAGGACACTCATAAACAGTGTCATCTATTTCCGTTTGAGAAATATTGGTATTCGGCTTATTTTCTTCAGCTGTTTCCATTGCCATCATTTGCTGTTTTTGATGCTGGTAATGATATAATTGAGCACTGTGTGCCAAACGTCGATCTGAATTAGTTCCTTGAAAAGTTTTAATTGAAAAATTCGGATTCCAAATGCCAACTTTTGGATTAAAAGTTTCCTTTATTTTTTCTTTATGACGATAAAATCTAAGATATAAATTTTTTAATTATTTTTGCTTGTTTTTTTAATTGATTTGCACTCACGCTAGCCAACAAAAAACCGCTGCTAAAATAAGTACAAGTCCAGCAAAAACAAAGGCGGCTATGATAACTTAAAAAACTGCGTCATTAAAATTCGATTTTAATTTAGTTTTTAATTACTGTAAAATATTGAATCACAGCTCAAGTTTGTTTTTAAAAAGATAGAAGAACACGAATCCATGAAATCATCGGAAGACATTTTAAGGCTTTTTTTTCAAAATCCGTATATTATAACAGTAATTTAATCATATTTTTTATAATTTTATAAATTGATTCTAAAATTACAAAATAAACTATTGCAAAGGATTTAATTTTTCTCAAGGATTCTTAACTCCTACAGTAACTTGATAAAATATTACAAGTGTCAAGTAAAATGTCTTTTAAATTTTTTTGAAATTTTTGATTTTGAACTAACTTTTTGAATTCGATAAAAAATGGTAGATAAAATTTTAAAACACTTTAATTTTTTTAAGGTTTACACTAGATTGAAAATATTTAGATAACATTTTTAAAAGGCTTAGGTATCAATAAAATTTTAATTTAAAGTATAAAATAAATATCTGTATTGAATCGCCTTTGCAAAAATATATAAATAATTTTAATGATGCATTAAGTGGTAATAAGGATACTTAATTTTAGTAAAGAAAGATTCATTTATTTAATGCTAGAAAATAGTTAGAAATTTATAATAAAATTGAGAATACAAGAAGAACAAATTTTATTGGAAAAATTAAGACAAAGTGAAATTCAGTACAAAAAAATTGAACAAAGCGAGGTAAGAACGACGGTTGCATAAACCCACGTTTTGTTTTGTTTTTAATTCAGTTTACCAAAATGATCCAATTACATAATTAAAAGCAAATGGGCAGAATATTTATTAGAAGTTATTTAAGGTAATAATGAACTGAAGGTGTTCCACTTGTCTCTTTTTTTAGTTTATTTTTTATTTTAGTTGGTAAAATTTCCAAGCGAAGAAAAACAAATAACCAATACTCTCTGCTTTTCGAAAACGATCTTGTCACATTTTTATTTAATATTAAGAAAGAGAACCTTGAAAATAAGATAAAAAATTTCCTCAAGTGAGTTGAACAATCGTTTTTCAACTTGAAAATTAAAAATATCAGTTAAAAAGTCTTAAAAAGAATGTCATTTTTAAAGTTCTGATTTAACCTTAAGATTTATGGAAAAAAATTTAGAGATAAAAAGAAATTTATGGCAATTAAATTTGATTCAAAATTAACTTTATATGTAATGGTAGACGAAATTAAAGAATGTTGTAATTCAATGCTAAATTTTATTAAGATATTGTCAAGCAAACAGTTAGGTTTAAAATACAAAACTTTATAAAATCTTTACTCCGTACCTGTTCATATTTTAATCCTCTTTTATATCTCATTTTAATTTTTTATCTGAAGTTTTTTTTACTGGGGAAATAAAAACTATTAAATAAAAATTATTTAAAGTCATTTCTTTAATATTTGTTGATTTTATTCATATTATTCAGGTTATTCAGGATATTAAAATAAATTTGATTATTTCAATTGAATTTTGTTTCTCAAATTTATAGGTTTATCGCTTTGTTTATCAAATAAAGGTAATTATTTAAATATTTTAACTAGTTAATTAATTATTTTTTAATTTATGCAACACTTTTACTTCACTTTTAATATTTAACACACTTTTAAATAAATAGAAATTTTCTAAATCATGTGTTTGAAAATAAATTAAAAATTACTCAGCCAGGAATTTTTTTTTCAGGCTTTAAATCATCCTTTGTATTCATCAAGTTTTTTTTTTAATGATTAATCTTTTTTTTCAAAAATAAAATTTGTTTTTCGCATCTATTAAATCCTTGAAAATTTTTCTCCTATTAAAACTTTATTTTTTTTTAAATGATAGCCATTTGATTTCGGCCCCACACTGAAATAATATCAAATTTTATTTATTCTTTAAAAGTTTTACTAAATTATAGACCCGAATTGTAAATTCAACATTTACGATTTTTTTTAATTTGAAACAAGAAAAACATTTTTGTAAAAATAATGTCATGATTCAAAGTCAAAAAACCATATCTGAACCCCTGAATATCATAGTCATATATTTTTTCTATTTTTTTTATAAAAAGATCTAAAAATTAGACAAGAAAACCTTATTAAAGTAAAAATTGATTAAATTTATTTTAGATTTAATTAATTACTACTTATTTTTAAAGAAAAAGTTCTTGATCAAATTTTGAAAAATTTTCACGTAACTATCCTCCATAAATTTGAATATTCAAAACAAACATTTTAAATTAATCTATTGAAAAGAAAATCTTCAAAACTTTAATTTTATGTAATCATTTCATTATTTGAATTTTTCTATTTTTTAATCTTAAGGAGAATTATCTTGTCACAGAAAAACATATAAATAAAATTATATTTTTTATTTTTATTCTAAAGCTATAATTCGGCAAGAAATTATATAAATAATTGGTAGGCTTTTGGGTGGACACGATTTTTTGAAGAACACAAAACATGTCAATAAAATATTTTTTGTCTAAATTTTAATTTTAATATGAAGGAGCATTAGCTCGAAACAGATAAACTAATAAATGAAATAATATTTTAGTATTTAAAAGAAATTTCTCAGAAAAATTTGAAAGATTGGATAATTTTTACTTAATTTGGAAATTTTTAAGTGATAAAATTAAATTCAAAAAGAGAATAAAAATATACTATCTAGGCATCATTAAATTTGGGACAATAAACAAAAACAAAAATTTTAAATTGAAATAACCCCGAGTTGTAAATAGATCAAGTTTAAAACTTGTTCAGCAAAACGTCAACTGATAAAACTCAATATCACCCAAATTAAGTATCTTCCAAAACTCTGCAAGTGTGCAGAGCACTTCATGTTTCAGAAAATAATTAAAATTAAATATAACTCTTACCATAATAAAAAAAATTAATCAATTTTTAAGTCTTAGTAAGACTTTTCTACTACTTCTAATTTTTAAGATATCTTTGTCATATGACAATTAATATAAATTATTTTTGTGGAAATCCTTTTTCTATCTTTGATGTAGAGACCATAAAAATAAGGAAAAATATACAGTTTCACAGAACTTTTAAAACAAAAAAGTTAATTTGATTGAATACTCGGTATCAAATTAAAAATATTTATATTCGAAAAAAAGATTTTTTTACTTAATGATAAACTTCAAAAAAGATGTTTATTTCAGATAGATGATTGGAGTCATAGTGACATAGATTATGCCATTGGTCTCTCAGCTAAAACATATAAATTAACCGCTTTTGTTGGCTAAATATCCAAGTAAAATTTAATTTAAATTTTTAATTCAATTTTTAGCTCAATAGGGATTTTATTCAATACATTAATTCAGCATCATTACAGATTTATTAAATAATAATTTTTGTCACGGAAACATTTGATTACACCAAATTGAAATAAAAAAATATAATTTAAATGTATTTTTAAATGAATTAGACAGCCCGAGCCCAAGGAGCTTTTCAAATCACCAGTCTTAAGCTTAAAATATAATTTCAAAGTTTATTTAAGCGTGTATATCTTGCTTACAATTGGTATTTTATGAATAAAAAAACGATATTATTTGATAGAAATGAATTATGTCTAGCTATAAACTATTAAAAAAATTCAACTAAAACAAAACATTTCATCTAAATCGAACATAAAAATAATGTTTATTTATTTAGTTGATTATTGCGGTTTGAAATCAATATTGGCCAAAAACGAAAATTATTCTTGAGATGTGGTATTTGACTCATTAATCTGAATAGTTACAGATTCAACTGGTTGAGCTGAATTCTTGTCAGATTCTTGCTTACTTTCATCAATTTCTATCAATTGTTCATTTTTGGCCGCTTCTTGCGATTCAATGGTAGAATAGGCTGGAGGCATTGCTGATTGACTGATGTTGCTCGACGAAAATTCTTCCTTAAAAAGTGGATTTTTCACTTCCATCTCACCAGTCTTGAAATAAAATTTTATTTAAAAAAAAAGAATATTTTGAATTTGAATTTACCGGAGCGAGCCCAGGACATTCATAGACTGTATAGTCACCCTCTTCGGTTTCGCCATCAGAATTCTCTGAATCCTCTTGTTTTTGTTCACTATTTGCTTTTTCCATTGCGATCATTTGCTGCTTTTGGTGCTGGTAATGGTACATTTGTGCACTTTGGGCCAGACGTCGATCTCCACTTGATGTTGAGTTTGATTTCAATGAACCACTTGGAGACAACTTTCCGCTTTTAGTCACGTATGAAGCATCATTGGTTGATCGACGATAAACCCTTCAACAAAAGTGATTTAATAATTTGTGAGAACCCATTGTACAATCTGAAAATTATATTTCTAGTAAATTTTAAATTAAATTTTTTGCTTTAATTTGAGAAATTTAATTTCTAATTTAAAAGTAGTTAATGGTTATTTAATGGAATGTTTTTTTTTTAATTTTTATAAACTAATATTATATAACTTTTTAATTTTAATTTTATTCTCATAATTTTTAATAATTTATGATTTTTTTAAAAGAACTTAAATTTTTTTTTAAATAATCTAAGTTTTTTTTAATCTCTCTGAGGGAAAAAATAAAAAATTATTTTAACTGAAGAAAAAATTACTAATTTAAAATTAGCAGTTAAAATTTAAATTCTTGTCACCATTAGATATCTAATGTTTCTTCAAATATTTTAACAAAAATTAGAAAGACTGTCTAATATTAACAACCACATTAAATGAATCATAATCAAACCAAAAAATATTTTTTAAGTTAATTTCAGATAAATTGGAAAAAAATTGCAACAGTAACTTACGTATACCAACAGACACCAGCAGCAACTAATCCAATTACACCAGCAAGTGTGCATCCAGCGACCACAACTAAAAATATTTAATTTTAAAAATTAAAATTAAAATGTTTTTTGTGAAATTCAGTATAAAATGATCAAAAGAACAGAAAAAATGTAAAAAAATTGAATGAATTTTTTTCTAAATGTTTAAACTTAATTCTGTAAATGCAACTTAGTGCAGAATTCAAAGTTGCATCAAATATCAAGGTCTGATAATTTGCAGAGTTTAGCAGAAATTAAATTTCAATATAATCGAGCGTAGGGCATTTTGCAGAGATTTTTCACATCATTAGCAGACTTTTACAGTTGATGCAACTTTGAATGTTGCACCATTCTGTATTCACAGAATTAATTAAAAATTAAAAAAAAAAAAAAACTTATTTAATTTTTTTACACTTTGTTCTGTTCTGTTGTACTGAACTTCACACAACCATTAAAATCAACGTCAAAATAAAAAAAATCATACAAACAAAGAGAGAATCATTCTGTTTTTTAATTTGATCGAATTTGGAATCAATGGTCGGATCTAATGTTGGATTAGATTGTTTATTTACCAAAGATGGATTGGAATTTATTGATTCCGAACCATGTCCTTTAGGCGACTTTTGATTCAAATTTAAATTTAAATCCTGGAATATGTCATCATCGTTCAATCCTAATAAATCTTTAAAAAAAAAAATTAAATTAAAAAATATTTTAATAACTAATTAAGCATGATTAGTTTAAGGTGCAATCAAGAGCTATACAGAACATTAATCAAGACAATCAAACATTTAAACAACACAAAAGATTACCGTCTATATTAGGCTCATTTAAAAATTGTTTATTATAGTCTTTTTCAGCTAAGAGATTTTCCTTAACATCAAAATGCTTCACCGGATTAAGGTGATGAGTTTTAATTTTTTTATTTTCAGAATTAGTTTCTCTATTAGCAAGCTCTTCTAATGCCATATTTTCTTGGTCTAAATCTTCATATCTATTCTTCCCAATAGATGTACCTATATCTTTAAGGTTCATTTCGTCTTCAAAAATATCTGGATTTCGCAAAAGCTCGTCCAAGATCGTCTCATAGTCCAAATTAAAGTCATGCTCTTGTTTATGAAGATAGTTTTTTTGTAAGTTTCGATTATTGTGAAAAGATCTAAGCCTATTTTCATTTTTTGAGTGGTGTTTATAGTTTCTCTGGTCAATGCGCTGGCTTCTTATTACTGGTTTTTCTTGTAACTCATTGAACTTTGAATCTTCGTCTTCGTCGTCCTCGGATCCGTAGACTACCTCCTTATTCGAGTATTCTTTATTTAATTTATTTTTACCTTCTTTAGGCTTCAGTTTGAAATAGTCCTCTTCACGAATGGTGCCGCTTGGAAACGCCAACGACTGTGATCTTTCAATTTGGATGCCAAACACCACTGCGAACAAGCAAAGTGTGGTCAATACTTTTGATCTATTTACACCGAACATAGCTTTGTTGTTGATAAAGTTAAATTAAATTCTTAATTTTAATCAGTCACGGTTTCTTGATTTTACGTTCGATCAAACGATCATTATCAATAAATTTTCTCTTTGTTTCTAAATAGTAAAAATAATTTTGTTTTGAAATTTTTTTGAAAAAAATTACTCATTTCAAAAAGGTAGAAAACTCAAATTACCTTTATGACAAAAAAAATTTAGAACAAAATTATAATTTTGTAAATTCATTTATTAGTAATATGAAATTTTTGTAACCTGGCCATTAAATTTTATATAGGTTTTTTTGTCTCAATAAAACCAAAACGTCGAAGAAAGAATCTTTTTTTTCCAAAGTGTAGCAAAATTTTAATTTCTTTTTTGAGAATTTTTTTTTTTTTTAGAGAACGGAATCTTTTCTGAGATGCATACAAACAATTGCCTATTTATTATGCTAAGCAAAATCTAAAATTTCATAATTTAAAATAATTAACAGCGTTATCGATTTTTTGATGTAAGAAAATTAAAATTAAGTTGATATAACATTATTTTATCATTTTGTTAAACATTATGTTTACTAACACCCACATTGTCATTTTTTTTAAATTTCTTTGTGGCTTAATCCCCAAAATCAATATTTTGCTCTAAAAATGTAAGCTAAGGCCATCAAGGTTTATTTTTCAAATGATGTACGATTTTTTAAAAAAATAAAAAATTCAAAAATTTAATGGGCTATTTTTTTAAATTTGGCCTACAAATCCGAATTTCGTATTTTGTTTATTTTAAAATTAAAACTTTTACTAGTAGAAGGCTATACTTGAATTATTGACAATCAATTTTGAAAATATTTTATTAAAATATGTTTTAGGCCAAATTATTTTTTCTCGGGACCGCAGCTAAGATTCGAATTCATTCAACAAAAAAGGTATGAAGTATTGATCTAAATTTGAAATAGGAAAATAAAATAAGTTTTTTGTAGAGTAAAATAAGTTTTTTTAATTATGAAAGCCCTTATTGATCATATTTAGTGAAAATAAAATATCAAATTTAATATTTATATGAAGTTTTTTTCCAAATAATTAATTAAATATTTTTTAAAAAGGAACGTTTTAAAAACAATTTCTTTAAAAAATAGATTCTTCAAGATTAAAAATTTAATGAAAATTTTTTTTGAAATCTTATAACTCTACATCGCCTTCAAGGCGTTCATTGAAATAAATAAATAAAATAAATGTAAAATTATATATTGCCTAAATAATTAAAAAAAAAATACTTGAAAAAATTCACAAATATTGAAGTTAAAAGTGCTCTTTTAATAAAAAAACATGACAAATAATAGTGGTCTAAACCTATGGACCTCGTGTAAATTTTAATTTTTGTAGTATTGTAGTAAAGACTTTGATAAGATTTTTAAAAACCATTCTGAGATATCGATTGTTAATAGGTCTATACTTGATAAACTTTTTATTATTAGAAAAACTCAACTAAAAAGAGAAATAATAAAATAAATTGATTACTAAAATTGTTAAAAAAAAACGATAGATAAAATTTTAATTTAGTTAGACTTAGAAGTGTGAGCTTTTTATGCTATTAAAAATCCACAGATATGAGACCAAATTTAAATAAAAAAAATATTTCAATATGAAATTGACAATCTGCATGGACAATTTGTTTAAACATGCAATTATCACTCAAGAGGTCGAAAAAAAAGAAATGCAAAATATTTTCTCGCGAAAAAAGAAGAACAATTTTGACACAATCACAAAAAAATAAAAATTTTTAATTCTATCATAGAATTAAAAATATTAATTAAGTTTTATTTTATTGATTAGTTTGATTCCGTTGCAATACGGATGCTAACATCTGAATTTAAATTCACACAAATGTCAAATAATTAAATTAAAAGATAGCCCAGTTTCCTTTTAAATTTTATTAATTAAAAATATTTTCATGCTTAAACAAATTTTAGTCCCTAATTGAACATACCTTTGATATTAAATTAATATTTAATGCTAATATTTTTATTTTTTAGTTCTCGAAATAACATCTCTGCTTTATTTAAATAACTCAACTATTTGACTAATAAAAGACACTAGAGACTTAAAGGTTAAAAATTTTAAAAGAAATCTGTTATCTTAAAAAAAATCGATAAATGACGAGAAAATATTCTTGATTAATATTCAGTTTCTTTTTTTTTCTTAAAAACTCAAGAGCCATGCTTCCTATTAACAAATTGGAAGAACTCATAATTAAAATTTCGTTTATTAATCGAATTAAGCTTTGAAACGCCGATTAATTAATAATTTTAAAATAAGATTCTCACAAGCGATTTATAAATTTATTTAATTTTTTATGTAAACATGTAGCTTTTTTCTTAGAAAAAAAAATTTAATTATTTTAAAAATATGTTGCCAGAAATTTTAACATCTTCCTGATTCAAAAGCAGACTGATAAACAAGAACACAATTTTATAATCTTTTGAATATATTTATTCAAATTCATATTTAATCATTTTTTTATTAAATTATAAGCCGGTTTACTGAAAATAATTGCTTAGAAACAAAACCATTAAATATAACTTGAGCTTCCTAGTCTTCTTTCTATTAAAAAAACTCAGCATTAAAATACAAAAATTTGAAACATCTTAAAATTCAAATTAAATATATTTAAGTTAAAAAAATGATTAACTTGGAAAATTTTCGCAATCTAAATGTATTATGGAATGAATAATATTAAGAATAAAAATCTTGCTCATTTGCTTAATATCACTCTAAAATTTATGATAATGGCCTATTGAAGCTTTTTTATTGAAGCTCTTTAAATTCTGTTCTTTAAGAAAAATAATAATTGGACTCAATTTCAATTTGAATTTGATCTAAATTAAATCTAATTAGAATCTGACTATACTGAATTAATATGTTTTAGCTTAAAAATAAGTATTTGTTTTAAGAATGATCACATTTTTAAATAATATATTAATTTTCATTTAAAATTTCCTTTAAAAAATCAATGTGGGCCCATCAGAAAAAAAATCAATATTTTTGAGAAAAAATTGAAGCTAATCATTTTTAATAGAGTATTTAATAATTAATTAAAAGTCTTTTTAAACATTAAATATACACCAGTCAATTGACGTAGATTGCTTCTGATTCTTAAAATCTAAAAATTTTTAAATAGTATCAGAGTAAATTTTGTCAAATAAAAATAATTTTTCCTGAAAAATTTCGTTTATCGATTTTTTTTGTTAAATAAATTATAATGGAACCTTTTCTATTCATTCATTTTGATAAAATTTAGTTCAAATCTTTGTTTTTCATTTAAATAAAAAAAATTAACTTAATTATCTTTTAAATAGAAAAACTTTCATGAAAATGGATAAATTTATATTTAAATATTTTTGAATTTTTGAATATGTTTTTTTCTAAAATGATTTTAAATTCATTTTTTAAAGAATAAAAGATCCATCGCTATTTTCAATAAAACCTTTTATTAATACTGTAATATATTAAATTAAAATAGTCCTAATTAATAAAAAAAAAATTTAATGGATTTAACTTTTTATCATTTGATTGAGCAATCTGTATTTTTCAAAAATGAAAAGTAGAAAAAATAAAAAGAATAACAAAAATTTTTTATTTTTTTTCTCCATTCTAAATCTAATTTTGTTAATGGATTGGAATAAATTAATTTATTAAATTTATAATTAAATAGTAAGAGTCAATATGAATAGATTCTCTTTTATTGTTGAATAGCGATCTAAATTCAGCATTTTTTAATTTTTTTATATTTTTTTCTGAAGCTACCATTTCTGAGTAGTGATGCATTATTTTAGACCTTTAGTTTAGCTGCGTTCAAATTTACATTGATATAAATAAAAAAATGTATTTTGATTTTAATTTCTTATACAAGAATTTCGAATCGATTTCGTTTAAATAATATAAAATAATATTTATTCTCTATTTTTTCTTAAAATTATGTCCCAGTAAAAAAAAATTTTAATAAAGTAGAAATTAAAATAGAAGAATAATAGAAGAATAATAATAGAATAATTGAAGAATTTCAAAAAATTGACATTTATCAAAAGGCATTTTCTAGAACCGAAAAAAATTAGCAACGGTCTTTAATTAATAAAAAATCAAAAATAAAATTTGAGTGAAGATATATTTTGATATTTAAAAAAAATTTATGAGTTTTAAACTTTTAAATGAGCAATATTAAAATCTTGAAATAAACTATTCAATTTTCTATAAAGATCACTTTGTATTATCAAATCAAATAGTTTAAAATTGCATCAATTTATTATCGTGATTGCTAAAAAATACATTTCTTTCATGATTTAATAAATTTTTTCTAGTCATGAAACAATGAGTGTGATTTTTGTGAAACTTATTAAATTTTAACGCAAAATAAATATCTCTCGCCTTCAATTTTAAATTTAACATCCAAATTTTAATGTTTTTACAAAATATCCTAATCTCTCTTATTCTCCTCTTTTTATTTTACTTCTAATTTTTCTTACTTTTGCCACCATTTTGAACAGAAAATTAACTAATTAAAAATTTAAACATTGATTTAATTCTTGATTACTAGGCTTCATTTACCTTGCTCTTTTTTAAATAGCACCTAGTAAAAATTAATTTCAATGGAATTCATACAAATGATTTTTTATGTGCTGCTTTCATAATTTTAGTATTTGTATTACATTTTATCGAGATTTTTTTTAATTAAAGACAATTTTTAATATTTTTTTATTAATTTTAAGCTTCTTAACAAAATATTTTTATTTTAAATGAAGTAGATTGCCAATTATTAATGTACTAAAACCTAGGAATAAAAGAATAATCAAAAAAAGTCAAAAATTAAAATTAAAACAATAAATAAATTTAGAAATAAAAGAGAAATATTAAATAAATTTCGATATTAAAAAAAATATAAATTTCCATCAATATAATCAAAACATATAATTTCTCAAACCTAATAAGGTTACACACTTCATTGTTAATATTAATAGTCAAGAAGCAATCATCTTTGCCGAATTAATCATTTAAATTAAAATTTTTACTAATTTTTATTTTTAATATTATTACTAGAAGAGAATGATTTATTCGTCAAAGATGATTGTTTTTTATTAAATAAAAATTAATAAAAATTTTATTAAACATTTAATAAATTCAATTAAAAAATATTTAATTTTGAAATTTTTCATAAAAAAGAGTTCTTCGTTCTAATATCATGGCTAAATCACATAGATAAAAGTGTCATCTGTATAAGATTCAATTTGTTCTAATTAAAAAAAAAAATTGATAAGCTAAAAATTAAATTGTTATTTATAGAAAGCCATGATATTTTTAAAATAAATTTTTGATATTTAGCAAAAATTGCTAAAAAAAAATGGAAAAATTAAAAAATTTCAAATATAAATAATATTTTAATTAATCAATTTAAAAGATATAAATAAAAAAATCGAACAAAAACAAAATAGGAATACATATATGAGTTTTCTTGAGAAAAAAAAAAAGACAAAATTTCTAGTCTTCTTGTTATCGATTCAAAAACAATAAAAAAAAAGCAATTCATATACAAATATTAAATTTTGAATTAAAATTCCTAATTTTATAAATTTATTTAAAATTAGTCAGAAACTTCAACTTATCCAATAAACTGAACGATTCTGATTATCAAAATCATTTCTTAAGCAACTAGCAAACTTTTTCGCATTATTCCATAATGGTAACATAAAAAATTTGAAATTAATGAAAAAAATATTTTTATGAGTTATTTTTTGCCAGGTGGAAAACATTGAGATAGTCGAGGGCTGTCGACTGCCAGTGCATATGCGCGGTTCGCCGAATGACTGGTCCGACTGGCGTAAAATTCTTGAAATTTAACTTAATTTTTCACTAATTTAAAAAAAATAGCTCTCGCCGAGGTCCTTAAGACCTTAATGGTCGAGCCTCAGCATTTACACTTGTACCTGAAAAAACCACTGAATCCTTCGGATGCAGAAAAAGTTGTCTCAAATCCGACCCAACAGGTCAAAATCTACTACGTCCACTACATTGACTACAACAAGCGTCTGGACGAGTGGGTAACATTAGACCGCATGAAAGTGGAAAAAATTCAAATGCCATCCAATGCAGCTAGTCATGGTCAATCTGTCACTCAACTAACCAATTCAACCAATATAAGCAAAAACGAGCTGCAAGAAGACTCAAATCCGAGCACTAACAAGCGAAAAAAAAAGAACCCTCCGAACTTGAACAACTTAAGTCGGGTTCAATCACAGCCAGTTCTTAGTCACAGTTCTTCGTTTAGCGTCTTGCTAAATTCTGAACTAAAGCCAGGAGATTCTGACCTGATTGAAAAGGAGGAAAACACAAACGCATCTCAACCAAGTGAAATAACAAAAGCGGATATTCACATAAATGAGAATAGCAACCAATCGACAGGTTTGCCAAGGCCCACTGGCAGCATGGTCCAAGTAGTTCACGAAGATGTACTCACTCGAATAAAAAATATTCAAACAATTTATTTGGGCAAGCATCTTATTGAGCCATGGTACTTTGCGCCTTATCCCCAAGAGCTGTCCCAGTGTCCCATTGTGTACATATGTGAATACTGTCTTAAGTTCATGAAGAGCATGAAATGCTTGGAAAGACACAGACAAAAGTGTAAATTGTATCATCCGCCTGGCAATGAAATATACCGGAAGCATCCATTGAGTTTTTTTGAAGTCGATGGCCGCAAAAATAAGACCTACACCCAAAATTTATGTCTCTTGGCAAAATTGTTTTTAGATCATAAATTTTTGCACTATGATACCGACGCTTTTTTGTTTTATATTTTGACTGAGTACGATTCAAATGGGTTTCACATAGTTGGCTATTTTTCCAAAGAAAAAGAGTCAAGCGAAGACTACAATGTGGCTTGCATATTAACTTTACCACCGTATCAGCGTCTCGGCTACGGAAAAGTTTTGATAGAGTTTAGTTATGAGTTGTCCAAAATTGAGGGCAAAACCGGAACCCCTGAAAAGCCACTTAGTGATCTTGGTCTCTTGTGCTACAGGCGATATTGGTCAATCACAATTTTGGATGTCTTAATCAATCTTAAACAAAAAGAGTCTGATCAAGATAAAGCTCAAATTAGCATACAGTAAGTAGTTTTGTTTATCTTTTTAATAAAATAATTATTATTATTATTGTTTATTTCAATGAACGCTTTTAAGGCGATGTAAAAAAATTAAAAAGTTAAAATAAGTTTAAAGATAAAAATTAAAAATTTGGAAAAAATTCAAATTTAATTTGTTAAATTTTTGAATTTCAATAATTATTATTCATTTTGTGTTCTATTTCAATTTTTTTTTTATTTTTGTTTTATTTTTTTCTTTAGTTTTAATTAGTTTATAAAAAAAAAATTTATAAGTCTGAAGATAAAATTAAACATCATTTATTAAAACTAAGCTAAATGTTACGCAGTAACAATTTTACACCAGGGATTTTTTTCTGTTTTATTTTGCTTTTTTTTTACTTATAATTACTTATTTTTACGTAAAATTTCGTATAATTCCATTTGTGACGACTGATAAATTTTTATTTAATGGTAAATCTAGTTTTTGACTAGAGTTTTACAAAAAAACCGGTAAAAAATAGTTAATATTTAAGGGTTTTACTAAAAGACTGAGCTCCAATTTTTGAAAATTTTCTGACATCCACTTTTATTACAAAACAGATATATTTTTGAAAATTTTAACATGATAATTGGTTTGAAATATTTTTTGTTATTTTTGGAAATTAAATTCGTTTTTTTCCAAGATTTTAATTTTTTGCGAAACATGTATTTTTTATATTTTTAAAAACCTGACTACCATCTGACCATAAATTTACCACCATTGTTCTCGTAGAGGTGTATATAGTTTTTGTTCAAGGTGTTAAGTTTTTGAGATATTCATAAAATTCATGTAAATATATATACAATTTAAATAGATTCATTTATTGACTTATTACATTTTGTGATAAAATAAATTTTTTTTATTCATTCCAAGTTATCTCGATCAAATTTTAGTCAGACGATTTTTAAAGTAATTTAGACTATAAGTATTTTAAAATTAAATATTTTGTGAATTTTAAAGAAAAATATACACAAATAATTTGATTTTTGTCCAGAAACTTTTTGAAAATGTATGATTTTTCGGATCATTATCCTGATGCAACAAAAATCAAAAAAAATTAATGGATTAAAAGATAAAAATTTGATTATAAACTGAGTTTATTAATTTATTTGTTTTTTTTGAAATAAAATACAAAACTAATAATAAATTAATAATTAATAATAATAACTCTTTAGTTTTTTCGAAATTTATAAAAAAAAATTCAAAATTTTTAAAAAATTTCGCAGTTGTGAATTTTGGGACAAGAAAAAAAAAAAAACATGAAAATTGTCAAGGCATAAGTTTCGACGGACCAAAACATGTTCTGTAAATCAAAACAGCTGATATACCCTTTGTGCCATCAATATACTGATTCTATCTGTAAATATTTTAATAAACCAAATTCACAATGGACTGAATTATTCAGAATCGATACATATGGTGGTACAGAGGAATTTTCAAAAAACTCTATTTTATTGAATCACCTACTTTTAATATTTTTTTGCAATGACACTAAATTTTTAAGACTTATAATAATTTAATCGAATTCTTGAACAAACAATAAATAAATTTAATAAGCACTAGCACTGACATTAGTGCTCTTCGAACAAATCAAATATTTTGTCTTATTATGGACGCGTTGCCTAGTACCTGAAGTATCTTAAATTTCCACCTATTATAAATAATATACAAATAAATGAATTTTTTTAACGAAATAAATGAAAAACGAAAAAAATGGTAAAATTACGTGATTATAGCTCAGAACCGCGTATCAAATAATTTCTGGTGAGAGTAAAGCTGGGAGCAATTTTGTTAAAATAAAACATTAATAATTTTACCAAAATATAGGTTGGTATAAATTTTTTTTAGCAATAACTAACAAATTTTGTTAGTTATTGCTAAAAAAATTTAAAGAAAATTCAAGAAGGAATTTTAAATCATTTTAATTTATTAATAAATTCGGATTTTATAAAATTTGAAAAAATTGCTTTGCTCCAGATAAAAATTGCTGCCAACTTCACTCTCCCTCATTTCGGTAAATATTTAGATTTTCAAGTATGACACAAAGTTTTTTGATATTTGATACATAACTAAGCTTTAGATCTATTTATTATAATATCAATTTATTAAGCTATTAAAAATAAAAAAACATCTATAATTAGAATTTTTATTTTTAAATCTAATAATTAAATTAAGGATTTTAGATAATCCTTACTCAAAAAAATTCATCTTTGTTTGCATTTAAATCTTAATTTAATTATTTTTTTGTATTTTTCAGAGAATTGAGCGAAGTAACAAGCATAAAAAAAGAAGATATTGTATCGACACTTCAGCATCTAAATATAATAACATACTACAAAGGTCAGTATGTAATTGTTTTGGATAATAATCTGGTTGAAAACCACATTCAAGCTATGAAAAAACGAAAGATAAGAATCGATCCGAAACTGCTGCATTGGACACCTAAAGACTGGTCAAAGCATAAATATTGATTTACTAGAGAAAGAAATGTTATTAATGTTAGTAGTTGCTTAAAAATTATTTAAAGATATTCAGAAGAGAAATTCAAAATAACTATGTATTATAGTCTAAAAAAATTGTAAAAATATATTTTCGTTAATGATTTAAGTTTTTGATTGGTTTTGATCGATTTATTTTATTTTTGTTTATCTGTCAAAATTTTCTTATCAGTTCAAAATAAATGAAAAATTAATGGTCAAATAATTTTCATGCACTAATGTTTTTATTTTTAATTTTAAAATAATTATCGGCTGTTGCTTAGTCGAAGTTTAACTATTAAAAACATGTTTAAAAATAAATTTTATATAGATAGACAATAATGGTCAGAATAAGACTATTTGATAAACTTTTAAAGTCAAGCTCTTTAACTAAAATTAAAAAACCCGAAACGAGCACAAGTTCAAGCGAAGAGAATTTTCTGGAGATTAATAATGAATCAACACTATTTAATTTAATAAATGACAATTTTTCTTGTAATTGTTGCTTTGAGATACTTAGAAATCCGGTCACGTTGACATGCGGTCATTCTTTTTGTCAATTATGCATAGCCAATTGGTATTTGGCATCCGAAAGCTCTAAATGTCCAACTTGCCGTCAAGAATGGTCTAAAATCCCACAGATAAATTGTATTCTAAAATCAACAATCAAAACAGTTGTTACACATGAGTTGATTCAGCCAAATGTAGATCAAGATATAAAAATTTTAAACGAATACCTGAAAAAATGCGACAACTTAAATCAAGAAGAACTAAAAAAAATCAAGGAATATGAAACAAAATTCAAGCTAAAAGCCAATATTTCAACGCATTCAACTAATACAACGAATAGTCCAGCACAAATGACAAATCGGCTGACTCTAAATGACGTTAGAGCCTTTACCAGAAGAACACTCAATTATGGCTTTTATTTGGCATTGGGATTCATTTTGGGCATTTTATTTGGCTTCATAATGTTTTCTTTATTATGGCTCATTTCGAGTGCATTGTTTACCAAATATAGTACTAGGGACACCATATATGAAAGCTTTATAAAAATTCGAAAAAAATATGCCTTAAAGACCGATGAGTGGACTTCAAGTGATGTGCAAGAGTGGTTGACACAGCTAGGACCTTGGACTGGTGACATTATGCACTCAGCTAAAAATGCAAATTTAGGTAACTTGTAAAAATTGAAATATGTTAACTTAAAAAAATGAATTAAAAAATTTAAATCACTTATTTTTTTTTTATTTATCTATAGATGGTCAAGGATTGCTATTACTTAATCATAAGGTGCTAATGGAGCATCCATACGAGATAAATGACGAGCAGATAAGAAACCTTTTATTAGATTCAATAAAAATTCTGGACAGGTGCCGATTTGAAGTTATCGATTTCTGGCAGCTAAAAGTAATCGTAAATTTTTTAATTTTTAAAATATTTATTTATTGTTTTCGTTAAGAATGCAAACAAATTTCAGATTTTATGGAACAGTTTTGTTTTTGAATCGTTTCCACGAGTATTAATTCTTTATAAATATTTCTATAGTGAAATATCATATAATATCTTCGAAAGATATGCTTTAAAAAAAATTGAAAACGTTGGTGTTTTTAACAAATAATTTAAATTTTGTTTTCTAGAAATTTATTTAGGTAGATGAGAAAGACTTAATAATGATGGATGACATCAAAAGAAAATATCTCAACCAAAATAATCACCTCAATATTTGGTCAAATATGAGCATTTTTCATTCGGATCTTTATTCAATAAATCAATCAAAGTCCCTTAGTTATCTATTAAAATATCCTTATCTTAGTTTTAAGGATGTTTTTAGTTTGTTTTTTTATCAAACAAACACAATAACAAGTATTTTTGTTTCTATGAATTGTATAATCATTACTTTACTTGAGGTTTTACTTCTTACTGATATAATAACTTCATTTCTATTGTAAGTATTATTTTTTTGGTTCAAAATCTTAAAGTGCTTCAATCAAATTTCTTGGTGAAAAAATTCAGATATAAAAAAGGCCAATTGAAGTTTCAGATCAAATTTCAAGATCAAAACGATCATTCAAAGTTTCAAAACTTAATTAATCTAATTTATTTTATTTAAAAGATAATTTAGGAAAGGAAAATTTCCAGGGCAGCTCCGAATGGCATAGCCTTCTTTTCAGCCCTCTTGTTAGCAATTTTAATTTTACAAAATTTAGATTAATTAAAAAAAAAAAGAAAAGAGAAAAATAAATTAGGAATGTTTTTTTTTTTTTTATAATTTGTATTTACATTGTTAAGTAGATTCAGCTATGTACTTGGCAGGGAAGGTGTACAATCGAATGGAGTTTTGTATTTTGAGTTGTTTCTGTTAGTACTATGAACCAGATAGTCCTTTATTTCATTAGCTATTAATTCATGGTTCTGCTTTGTAGCAAAAAATTTCAAAAATAGCTTGTTTGCTCTGTCATAAATTAATCTAATGATTTTGATAATTTTTAAAAGAAACAAATTCTAAACATTACTTGATATGTTATGTCTAATAATGGTTCATTATCAAATTAACATCAAAATGATTGATCTCTAATTTATTTAACAAAAACAATCAATAATTTAAATAATTCAGGTTTAGTTAATTCACAAATTCAAAATCAAAACTTTTATGTTCATTCATTCAAACAAAAATAATTATATTTTTCCACTCAAACAAATTATAAATTCTAAAGCAGTTAATTTTTTTGTATTTATAGGTAATTTTCTATTAAAGTTCAATAAAAAGGGAAATTTGAAATTTTTGAATATGAAAATAAACTTGACATCACATCTCAAGTAATAGCTTTGGAAAAAATTAGTTTTTTCTCTTTTATTAAAACAAACATTTCAATTTATACTTTGATCTTTTGATCTTGATCTCAAACTTCAATTTACCTATAAAAAATGGGAAATAAAAGAAAACTTCTGAATTTTTAAAAAATAATTATTTAATTATTATTTTTATTAAAATTTACAAAAAAAAATTAAATAGAGATTTTTGTGAATTTTAGAGCAAAAAAAAGAAACTTTAAAATGAAATGTCAAAAAATTATTGAAGTTAATAATTCTAATGAACTAAAATTGTTTTAGTAAAATTTCATCAGTTGATATATTCAATTTATTTATCTCCAGTCAAAAATATAAAAAATAAATGAGCACCTATAAAAATTAGAATGATGTAATGGAAGTTACATTTTTGGGTAGAGGTGATCGAATGTACCAACTAATTAATTAACAGAACAAATTTTAGTCTTTTTGAAAAAAAGCTATTAAATTTTAAAAATCTTTTTGTCTGTTCCAAAATTCACAATGCTTCATTAAAAAATATCTAATGACAATTATTCAAAAATGTTTTCAAAATAATTAGATCTAAAAGATGTTTTGAATCCCTTTAAGACCAAATGGCCATAAAAATTTTTATAAAATTTACACATATGGAAATTAAAATTAACTTTTTTTAAGGCGCGACAAATCTCGACAAAAAATTATTCTGGTCTATCTGTTTAAGCAAAATTTAAAATATTTTTTTGCTTTGAGTTCAATTTACTTCACATGGAATTTCGTTCCAAATATACTAGTAGATTTTTTGTTTTTGAATTTTGTGTTCGTTAAAATTTTCTACAATGTTTACGTGCTTGTAAGCAATTCATTTAGCTTTGTCGAAAGCATTGCTCATTATTTTATTCGTCCAAGTCATTAGATCTTTCAAAGAAATGTACAAAATAATTTTAAAAAATTACATTTTTAGTTTTATAAAAATTTCAATAAATTTTTAAATTTAGATAAATATAAACGCATTTTTTCTTTGAGATAGAAAGGGTTATTTTATTTAATAAATGCTTAATAAAGAATTAAAAATAAACTGATCATTGGGATTGTTGCCAAATGTGAAGTTAATAAAATAGAAAATAAATTTAGTTAATCTTTAATTTTAGTTTTAAATTAAATGATCAAAATAATATTTTAACAATATTGAAAAATTCGGTGTTCCTTTGATCGATAGTTCAGCTTCAAAAACCGAAACAAATTTTTGGTGTATGCAACGAAAATCATATCGCCGATAGTAAAAATTCTTAATTTACACTGCATCCTCTTTTAAAATTAAGTTTTTCAAGCTTGATACGGCATTAAAGCTTGAGATTTTTTTAAAAAATAAAAAAATTCTTTTTGAGTTTTTCATTTGATCCAGGTCAATAAATTGAATTCAAAGAAAAATTGGGAAATTTTTAATTTTTGGGAAAAATCTCAAGCTTTAATGAAAACTTAATTTTAATAGAGGATGCAGTTAAAAAATGGTTTTTAAGTATTTTCAAGTTATAAAATTTATTTATGAAACATTTTTTTAAGTAAATATTCAATGCTTAACTGAATTTTTGTTAACAATTTTGACCATGATCAGTAAATTTTTATCAATAACTTCAATATTCTAATTTTTTAATCTACAAATGGTGAAAGAATTGAAACTTGGAATGTGAAAACATCAAATTTTTAATCAATATTTTTCTTTTCAGAACTGGCTAACAATTTTAATTTTAAATCTAAATTTAACATTTCTATTTACGAGCCAATCTCGTTGTGTGATCATATGATAGCATAATTTGTGATTAAGCTCTGATCACTTGGTTGGTGATCATACCTGACCAAACCTTTCACCGTTTTGGTGTTTAAACAATCAGCTATGAATAAAAGGAATTCAAAAGAAGTGATATATGCCAAACTACCAATTGATTTCAAGTGGAATCCTAGAGGACCTGCTAAAAAAAAATTTGTAACTTAGAATCCTCAGTTGACGACTGTTATAAGCTTAATATCGGCACCGTAGATTCTTGCGATCACTATTAGAGTTTTTTCAAGATAAGACTCGATTTTAAGAAAAGTTTGCAACAGTTAAATTGTTCGAACGATTAATGAAAATTTCGTCAATTTACAGTAAAATTCAAAATTCAAAATGACTTGACTTACAATTTCATAAAGTATTTCAAAATTATTATAAATTTTTTAAAATAAATATTTTTAAGAAAGAAAATGTAATTTTTTTAAACAAATATTAATTAATTAAAATTCATTATTTTTATTTTGATCAAAAGATTATAGTCAAAATTATGCTTTCTTTAAGGTATTTTATAATTGAAATTATTATTACAAAAAAATTATAATCAAAAGATGAAATCAATAAAAAACTTAGACGTTACTAAATATTTTTTTGGAATTTACAAAAACTTTAATTAGATTATTTTGATAAAAATTGAGACAGTGATAATTTAGTCATTTGAAAATTGCTGAAAATAATAACATAAATTAAGATATTAGCAGTAATTATCTTATGTGATCATAACTTAAAAATTCGGTTCTCAATTTTAATTTCTTAACAAGCTTTATTTAATATCTTTTGCTCGGCAAGTTTATTTATGTTTACTATCAAAACGAATCATTAATAACTAGAAAATTATAAAGGTTTTAGTTGAAAGATAAAATAAAAGTTAAAAACATTGCTTTGAAATTTGAAATATAAAATGGGTAATGGGTATAAATATAAATTTTGGGATATATTAATTCATTCTAAAAAAGATATTATTATTTCGAGCAATTTGATCCGACAAATGGTTTGATGAAATTCTCATTTTTGAAATCCTTAAGTTTTCACGTACCGCATTTAACTGTTAATCCATGAAAATTATATTTATATTTATATTTTTTGATATTTTTAAAAGGCACCAAAAAATTTTAAAAATAAATGATCAATTTAATTAATTTTTGAAGAAAATTCAAAAATATTGCACTTGAAAAAATTTAATAAAACATGAAAAAGTAGAATTCTATAGTGAGTTTTGATCGAAAAAAAATTATAAGACTTGTAGCAAAAGCACTCTTTCCTATTTAAACCATTTTTATTATTTTAATTCTTAACTAAATAAAAAAGGATAAAAAGATACATAAATTTAAGATTCTAATTTTAAGTCTGAATTAAAAAAAATATTTAAGGTAAAATTTACATTGAAAAAAGTGAATTCTGAGAATTTTTTAAAATCAAAGCAGAATTTTTTTTTTAATAAGGGGATCATGAGCGATCCAATGGAAGAGACGCTGTTTAGTTAAAATTTACCTATTTCAATTAAATTTTACCCCCTAAAAATTATTCCAATCCAAAATATTTTGTAAAAAACACGAAATTTTAGAATTAATGCAATATTATGTTGGCTGAAACTAAAAGAATGAGTTCTCAAAAATAGGCAGCTTGGTAAAGCAATTTCAATGTTGGAGACCTTGTCTCGTATCCTACATAATTCTATGCCTCTTCTCTAAATAAAAAGCTCTCTCGAACATAATTTCTGTGTTTTCGAGTAAAAAATTCGGAATTTAAAAATCGACAATTCAGAGACATTTTATTTTAAAGATGTTTCAAATTAATTATTATCAAATTCCGTTTTCATTTTTAATTTCTTAATAAGCTTTATTAATTATTTTTCCATTATTATCACTTTATTAAAATAATAATTATCTAATAAAATGTGACTATTGAAAATTTTCTTTATTTAATTTTGAAAAACAAAATTAAAAACAATAAGTAAGCAGCTAATAACTACTAAGGAATAAGGGTCAAAAAGTTAATTGTAATTTAATAAAAAAAAACAATTAAGTAAAATTACTTATTTAAAGTAGGTTTAAAGTGTGTTGTACTAAATGCCATTCATATTTTCATTATAGATAAAATTTCTGAGTATTGTTTGCACTAAAAAAACTTTCCCATGAGCTTCTATTTTTGTTTTTCAACACAAAAATTCCTTCAAAATTAGTAATTGTTTTTAAATCAAAAATGAAAAAATAATCTAAATCAAAAGAGCATTAAATGAGATAATTTTTGTATAAGAGCTTAGTTTTTAAAATCATTAATAATTTTATAACACTCTATTTACTTTCACAAATCATTTAAAATATTTAGTTATAAAATTCTATTATTAAATTTAGAGTAGAATTTTTTCAATCAACGCAAGTTTATTTTATGACTATTGAATATTTTAAATAAATATTCAAATAAAATAACTTAGCTAAAAAAATATTCAGGAAGTCAGTTTTTATGACCCGAATCTTTGCATAAAAATTAAATTATATCCTAGCTTTAGTTTATCGTTTTCAATTTCAATCTTTAAATTTTACATTTCAAATTTTCAATTCGAGGAAAAAAATAAAATGTTTCTTTAAATTAAATTAAATTTCATTTAAACAAAATAAAATGAAAAATTATTTTTAATATTTTAACAAAAAGTTTTCCGATTCGACGATTGAATCTTTTTGATATTTTTATTTTTTGTTCTAATTTCATCTTGATTCCTCAACTTTTTTCTTTATTTTAGAAATTAAAAATATCTCAAAGGATAAGTGCAAATAAATAATATCACAAATGATCAAATGAAGAAAATTTGATTTTGCAAAAGGATAAAATAGGTAAACATAATATTAAATTCAAAGGCGACCGTATAGTCGAGCTATTTATTAATGGGCTAAATATTTTTATTTGCTGAACATTCAAGCGGTCATTCTAAAGCCTAAAAAATTCATTATACTTAAACAATTGGTCATCAATAAACAAAACCAATAAGTTATTTGACCAAAGATAAGCAAAAAAATGGAAATCTAGCGTAAAAATGCAAATTTAATTAAATTTAGATGGTCCAAAACAATGAATGAAATTTTATATCCAATTTTTGAGCCAAAACTTCGGGAAATTTGTCCTAATTAACTTGTTTAACTCAAACCGAGTGAACAAGTTAAATATTTAAACTTTTTTTTTCTCGGCGAAATATTTAACATTTGAGACCGGATTGGAAAACGATAAAAAACCGAATCTCAATAATTTGGTATTTTGAATTAGAATTTAGACTTTTGGTTCAAGTTAAAAATTTCAATTTAGTACCAAATATAACTAATTTGAATAGAAAAATTTAATAATATTAAAAAATATGTGTAGAAAAAAATGTGATAAAACTTAAGTTGATTGTTAGGAAAATTTTTTGAATTAACAATTCAAATTTGTAGCTTTATCCCAAAGGTATTTGGTTATAATCGTAAAAAGATTAGTTGTATTTTTTTATTTTAATTAATTAAAATCATATACTCAGACTCAAAATCTTTGTTAATTTAATTAACAATTAATCAAATTAGATAATCTTTATATCTAGCTTTGTTTCAAAAAGACTATTGAACAAGCATTTCCAATTTTTTTCATCATCTCTTGAGATATTAGCAACACATATTAATATGCTATTAACAAGAATAGCAATTCAAATTTTTTAATCGTGGACTAGCATATCAACCGTAACAGAGCAAATGCTTTTTTTTAAATTTACACTCCAAAACTTAATAAATTAAGTCTATTTTTTCTTATTTTAATTAAATAGAAATATTTAATTTTTTCATTAATTTAATTGAAACTTTGCTAGTTCATAGAATAATTATCAGATGTGACAATTCTTGAAACGATCAAAAAATAGAGAGCTAATTTTAAAATTTTGTTTCAAGAAAATAATTTAAATGCGGAATTGTTTCTTTAGAAGAAAATTTTATTTTATCATAAATTTTTTTTTTATTGAGTGATGATAGAAGGCTTAAAATAATAATTAAGCTTAAATAGTCAGTAATCGTTAAAATTTAGTAAAACTTTTAGCAAAATTTTTGCTAATCTCTTTTTTTTTGTTTAAATAATTTTACCTTTGTCTGACGAATTTATCCTTTTAATTCGTAGATAAAATTCATGCAACTTAATCGAATTTCTTAGCATCGATGATTTCCTAGCAACTTAAATTATCAATTTTATCGCTATACTCATAGCACCGTTTTAATGTCACGTTTCTCTAAAGTTCAGATTTTTTTCCATTAAAAAAATTCGGATGCTACTGATAAATTATAAGCTCTAAGCTAAATAAATTTTTATCTTGAAGTATTTCTCTATGGATAACTTACCCTTTTAAATACAATTTTATCAGAATAATTCCATTTATTCTCTTGTGAATATTTCGCTACATTCAAACTAAATATATTTTTTTTCAAAATTTACCAGAAATTATGACTGAAGATTGAAAGACCCGACTATTTTCTCTTATTTTTTACCTCATTTCCTATGTGTCTGAAAGAATTAATAAAAAATGAAATAAATATTTTACTTTAATTTTCAAAAATTAAATTATTCTTTTTTCTATTTATTTGTAAAATAATTTTCGAGTTTGACCTAAGGACAGTTTCAAGCCGATGAACTCTTTTTTCCAGCTTTCGTGTCAGAATTTTCCAGCCTTCGATCTTGTTCATGAAATAAATTTGTAAATAAATACAAAAAAAGTTCTGATTATTTTTTTAGATCAATGTTAATATGAATAAATTAAATTATTAAAATCGGTAATTTTAAAAAATGTAAAAAAATTTTTAGAATAAATTATTTTTCTATAATTTTAAATTTTTTTTTAAAAAATGAAGATTCGTTTAGTTTGTCATCTTTCAAAATATTAAATAGCTTTGATTGAGTAAAAATTAGCATGAATAAACATTGGTTTTGAATTAAATTTAATATTTTTGTTTATTTGTAAGACATTCATTTAATCCACACTTTGATCCTGTGGTTTATGGTTTTATTTTGGTTTTATCCATTTTTTAATCTTATTTAAAAATTTAATTAAAATGGTATATAAATTATTTATTAAGAAAATTTAAAAAACAAGAAAAAAATTTGTTTTTTAAGGAGATTTTTTTTTCTTAAAGAATCAAGAACAATTTTTGTTTTTACTTAAGATCGGTTAGAGTTTTGGTTTCAATATTTCGTGTTTTTAATCAATAAAATTTTTCGAATTCATAATCTTAATAAAACATGCTTAGATCTTAATTGCTTTAGCTTGATCTTATTTCAATTCTAAAAAATCTATTTTTAGGACAACCTGAACATTTTTTTTTGTTGTTGAAAGGTTAGTTCATGATAATCTATATCTAAAAAATACATTAAATACTACGGATAATGGAGCATATTTACATATTCTCATCTAGAATTTTTTCAATTGTTCATCTGTTTAAAAAAGGACAAAAATATAGTAGTTAAATTAATTTTTAAAAATATTAAATACAATTTACAAGTTTATAATTAATCTTAATTGATAAATAAAATTGCTCTTAGAATTTGTTTTTAATTGATTTAATTTTTTTATAATTGAAAATTGTCATTCATAATTTTTAATGAAGACATAAATTTTATTTATTAATAAAGCTTTTTAAAATTTCTCAAAGGATTCATCAAAGACCATTCATCATTGATTGAACAATCTCATTATTATTTCTTTTATTATTATTATTATCTGAATATCGTTATCCATCAATTTAGTGATGTTTTAATTCTTTTTGACTTTTAAAAATATGGATCATATTTATTTTGGTATTAATTTTCAAATAAAGTCACACACAATTTTTGGAATCTTAATTTTGTTAAAAAAAATAAATATTTTAAAAAATGAAAGTAAATATAAAGAAACACCTGATATATTTATAAGTTTTTATTATTGATATGCATCTCTGTATGCTAGTATTTATGTATTATGCTAGAAAATTCTCTCTTCACTTAATGTTTAAGAAAAAAATGTTTTTAAATGAATTTTCAGTATCTCATTTGTAAAATATTAAAATTTCTAAAAATTTTTAGACACTTAAGCATTGAAAAAAATTGTCCTAGAAAAAAAATTATTTAATATTAAGTCAAGTAAATTTATTCATCGAAAATTTTAACTATATTTCTAGTTTTATAATAATTTTAGTCATTTAAAAAAAAGACTTGCTGACTTTTAGAAAAATTGAATACTTTACATAAACATTTAAAAATTCGATTGTTAATTAAAATTATCGATTTAGATTACATGTTATTGATTTTTTTTTTACCAAACATATTTTTTTTGGCCTATTTTTTATTTTATTAAGATATCTAAAATTAATAAGAGAATAAGAAACAAAATAGCTGATACTTGAAATCAAACTATTTTCTTCTTAAATACTTATCAGGCTTTGTTTAAAAAAGATTTAAAAGAGGCTGTTTTAACATCATTTTTTGATAATGATTCCAATAATTGTGATCAATTCTAAAACTTATTCCTTAAGATTCATTTTATTTCTTGAAATGGATCTCATTTTTATTGTCGGTTTAACATTTTCTAATCCACTGGTAATTTTAAAAAACTTGAATTTACTTCTTTTCACTTCTTTTTTTCGTGACTAAAGACATAAAAAAGTTTCCTTTTGAAAGTTCCCGTTTCTTAAATACCTGAATAAACTATGTAGCTTTCTTTTTCTTTTTTTTTAAACGAATTCCACACACCATCTCAATATTTAATCAGAGTTTTTTTTGGCATTAACATTCCGAACTCTTTCTAAAATTTAAATTTCTTATTATTATAGGTTGAATATTTAAATTCGTCGTAAAAAAACGAAAATTGACTTTGCCAAATTTAATTACTTTTATATTTATTTTATTTAATTTTGAAATTATTTTTTTTTTATAACTTTTTGACCTATGAGATCTATACAAGTTTTTTTGTCAATAAATAATAATAATAATAATTAGGTGAATTCACATACAAAATTAAAAATTGCTACCATAATCTTATTCGATATTTTAGAAGATTGATAAGCTAAAGCACCACTTTTAAGTTCATTCTGAAAAAAACTAATTTTTTTTAATTAAAAAATTTTCTTTTGTTTTTTTCAAACACTTACTTAAAAGTTTAATTAAATTTTAAATATTAAGTGTAGCAAAATTGCAAGTAATTAAACCTTGATAATTTTTTTTTAGAAAATATTACCATATTTTTATTTAAACTAAAATCGAAAAATTGCATTTTTTGTCAAAAATAATAAAATAACTTAAAGCATTAAATCTAAAAAAAATAATTTTTCTCTACTATATTGGAGTTGAATTTAAAAACTAATTTAATCATAATTGTTTTAAACAAATAAAAAATTTTAAATAGTAATTAACCTTTTTTGTTTTGTTAATTATGGAATTATAATTAAGTTCTATCAATTGTAAAATTTTTAAATTAATTTTACGGAAAATAAAAAAAATTTATTTGTTAAAAATTAGGAGAAATTTTTAAATTTCGCATATAAATTAAAAGTAATCTTTGTTGGCCATTTGAACAAAAATGCTTGTCATGCAAACAAATATCTACGCAACTACTCTAGGCTTATTACATCAAAAATAAAATATATTTTAAATATTTGAGTGCTTTATTTTAAATAAAATGGGTTAATTAAGAGCGCTTGGTCATTTCATTATAAAACAAAATGAATTTGTCAAGCCGACTAGAATTTCCAAACGCTTAGTTATTTTAGAGCAAAATCTGCTTATTAAAATTAAACACCATTAATCTTTGTATGCGAATTTATGTTTATCTTCAAAAATAATATGTTCTCTTTTGTAGTTTATTACTTATGGCTAAATCTTGTATTCTCATTAACTTAATTGAAAGCCTAGACTGAATGCCGTCAAGAATGAGCATTTTGAAATAAATAAATCAAATATAAATCTTTATCTCTAATTAATTCATTTTTCAGCGATTTCTTCCTTCTGTTTAGAGCACACTCGATTAAGATCAAGATGTTCACTTAATTTACCATAAAATACTTAATCCAAGTCAACTTTTTACCTATAATAAAATTTAAATACTTGTTATTATTTAAATTTTGGGCATTTTTAGCCACAAGCATCGGTCAATATGAAACCATATAATTTTTAATTTTTAATTTAAAATTTAAAATTAAATTTTTTATTTTAAGAATAAAAAAACCCTCATTCAGAAAGAAAGGCTTTTTAAAGTCAATAGAGAGAATATATTTTTTTATTTTTAATTAAGTTTATGCTTAATTTCGGAGATTTCGGAGAAACTTTTTATACCTCTAGTTTATTATTATTATAAAAATTACCGTAAACCATTGTAAGTCTCATTATTTTATCTATTTCTCGTAATATTAAAATTTTATCTATTTATTCATAATTAAGACAAATATAAAAAGAATCAAAAAATTATTTAAGAAAATTTTTAAAGTCAAGAAAAGAAAGTGGAATTTTTTGCTGCTTTTGAAGACAAGTAAATGTTTAATTTCGGATAAACCGATCAAAATTGAAAGCAAACTAATAAAATTGATTGATTTTTACATCTGAAAATATTTATTTATTTTATGAGTCTTATTTCTGGGATAGAGTAAATTGCATTGACATTTTAAGAAGTTGTAGCGTGTGTGCATTTGTGATTTGTAGTTCCATTAAACAAAAAGCTCATTAAAAATTAAATCGAATTAAGGCAATCGTCGCTCAAGAGCAACTCAGCAATGATAGATATTTGGTTTAAGTGTTTATGTTCGGTCTGAGCGAATTTTTTCTCAGAATCGAAGGTGATTTTTAGTGATTTTTCGCATTAGTCGGCTCAATGTGGGTTAAGCTCGAATTTAGGTTAAGATTCAATTACAAATTATTTCTAACTAGACCAAAGTAATAAATATTCTCTTTTTTTTGATCGAACTGAATTTTGTTTTAAACATAAAAATTTTAATTTTAATTAACTGTGTGGGATTAACATTTTTGCCACAATTAGGCACCTAGACATTTAATGTTTGTTAGACACACTAATTGACTAAGGCCATTAGGCTAAAGACTCATATGAAAATTTATTAAAATTTATTTGTTTACTTTTTTGAGGTATGCACTAAACGAATTCTATCTTGCTTAGTAACAAAGGTGCTTTGTTCATTTCCTTTGTTGAAACTTGTGCATAATTTGAAGCTTTTTCGCCCCAAAGTGCTAGTGACAATTTTTAAATCTTACTCCATTTTATCATATCTTAAATATTTTAGATATTTGTTTCAATTTTTATTTTAAATTTCAGATTCAAATTTTTTTTGTAACTAGAAAGCAGCAGAAATATAGGTCCGAATCGTGACCATATTTAAATGCTTGGTTGATTTTTTCAATTTTTTTTCATTGATAAGATAACGTCATGCCAAGATTTGGTTCATTGAAAACTTTTGCCAAAATTTTCGGTTTTTTAGAGATCTGCATGTCACTGATAAAATCAATTTGGATATTAAAAGCTTCGATCGATTAATTTTTACTCTAAAATAAAATTATAAAATAATTAATTTTTTTCAGGCGATCTAAGTTAACAAACTGCAAAATTCCATTTCCCCCCAATCAAGTCCAAAATTAATCAAAAATGGAAATTGAAGTTTAAATCGATGGGGCCCCAGTGTCATCATCTTTTTCAAAGAGCTCATCTCCGTGACTATTATCACCCTTTTTTTCATCTCCGTATATTTTATGTTTTTAGTTTTTGGCTTTTATTAAATGACATAATTATGTATTTAGCTCCTCGTTGTCTCGTTCTCCCTCTCTTAAAATATCTCATTTGCAATATATTTGCAATATTGAATTCGAAAGCAAATTGTGCTCTATTCATAAATAATAATCTTTTAATTTTATCAGTTCTAAATTTTTTTAAATGTTTTAAGATTCTAAAAATTTTGAGATGAAAATTTTATAATTTTTTTTTGTTATCTATTTTTTGTTTATTTGTGTTTGAATACATGATGCTTGAAAATTCAACCGACTGCAATAAAAAAGATCCAAATGTCGTTTATTTGTCTCTTAACTCATCTTCATCTTTGTCCTCGTCATCGACCTCGTCTTCCATTGAACCAGCCAAAGAAGAAGAATTGTCACAAACCGACACAGAAGCACCAGTTGAAATAAATAAATTAAACACTATCGAGTCGAGTTCTGTAGAAAATAAGCCAAAAAATTTCGGCCGAGTATCCAAAAATATTGAAGATGACAGCTCGTCAGTCAAAGTTGGAATCCGGTAAGAGCAAAATTTTCTATTTGATCTCATCAGTTTTAGATTTTTGTAATTTAAACACATGAATTTTGAATTGTAGATATTTTTTTTGTAAAGTCCAAAGAAAAAAGATGAAAATGTGATTATTTTTATTTAAAAAAAAACTCATTTTCTTTCAACCTTTTAATTTTTTTTATTCTTTATGTATTGATTGAAAATATAATGAAAAATTTTAAAAGGTAAAAAAAAAATATAACCAAAAATAATTTCGGGTCTATAAAATTATACTTCATGGAATGAGATATTTTTCAAATTATAGTTTTTATCAAATTAATAGTCTAATGCAGAGAAAAAAAATTGAAAAATCTTGATACTATTGATGGATCACATGAAAAGATTTTAATTATTTTTATTTAATTATAAAAAATATTTTGATTCAAACGACGAATTATGTCTTCACATGGTTTTTTAATTTTTTCTTGAATTTTAGTGCGTACCTTGTAAATTACAGAATTAGAATAATATCAAATAATTTTTAATTCGAATTAAATTATTATTTAGAATTTAGAATTAATAAAACAGATAATTTATAAAAATGCATAAAATCAAAGAAGAATAAGGAAAATATCATCTTATTTAAAATAAGTAAATTTTAAACTATAAAATTCTTTCATGATTTTAACGGCATACCGCTATTTTAATAAAAATTCCGCTATTTTAATAAAAATTCCGCTAATTTAATAAGCTTACCTCTAATTTAATAAAAACTCATCTAAAAAAATAATAACACCTCCCTCTAAATTAATTAAAAATTTATCAATGGCTAAAAGAAGATATTTTTTTTGTTCTAGATGCAACTCAAAAAATAAATAAATTTTATTTTTTTATTATGTTAAATATTTTTTAAAAAAAAAGATGAAATTTTTATTAAATTAGATATTTTTTTAATATAAAAGATGTAGTTTCTATTAAATTAGACGTGTTTTTATTATTTTAGATGAGTTTCTATTTATTTAGATGAGTTTTTATTAAATTAGAGGTAAGCTATTTAAATTAGCGGAATTTTTATTAAAATTAGCGGAAAATTTGTAAAAATTAGCGGGAGGAAAACTATAGGCCGATTTTACTTACTTGCATCTAAAGCGAAATTTCGCATAGTTTTTAAAGTATTTCAGTTCTTTAAATTAAACAGAATGTTTAAAAATCTTGATTATTATGGTATTAAATTTACTGAGTCTCTGCAACTGGCTCTTTGTGGCTCTTTGAAAATCGCGAAGTATCTGCTACAACTCAGTAGAGCTTGCTTGAATCTTATTCAAGTTGCAGATTATTTTTACTACTACTACTACTAACTAATAAATCAAGGCGACAAAACATTTTGTTTGCAGAAAATGTTTAAGCCTTTAAGAAAAAAATATTTTCATTTTAATTTATTGAACAAATTTATCCAATTTGCTTATTTTTAGGAAAAAAGAACAGTACAAAAATTTTACAATTAGAAACTTTATTCCTTAAGTTTTTGATTTTTCATAATTTCATAACTTAATTATTTTCATGGAATTTAAAAATTCAGACTTGTTTACAAGTCGCCGTTTTAAGTCTAAGTCACAAAAAAAAGTCAAAGTTATGACTTGTTTTTTCAAAAAAGTTTTTTCGACTTGTTATCAAATCAATTTTAAAAATTTCGACATTGATTGCTTTCCTGATAATAGATTTTCATCTTTAATATCTTGTTCCTTGAAAATTAAATCCTTTTTGAGGCTTCAAAACCAAGTTTCTGTGCTTTTAGTGCGGCGTTAAGAAAAAATATTTACGATACCTTTATTTTCACAAAATATTAATTAAAATACTTTCGGAAAAAAATTTAAACTATAATTCTTAGTGATGAAATCTAATTTAATATTGGATATTCAAACATTTGAATTTAATTTTTTTAAATACCGAAATAAATTAAAAATATTGAAACAAAATTCACATAAATTTAAATTCGTACATTAATAAAATTCAAATCAATTATTTTAATATAATCTAAATTTAAATTTATAAATTAATTTTCAGCCAAACTTGAGAATCGAATTTGAATTTTCTTAAAATTTTATTTTTAATTTAAATTTTTCTATTTTCAAGTAAACTTTTATTTGAATCTTTTATGAATATCCCATATTTTATTTCAACCTTCTTCTTCTTTATTTATTTTTTCTTTTCTTTTAATTTTTATTATTTTTATATAAAATTTATTTTTTATTTTTTATTTGTAATTTTTTAATTTTCACTTCTCCTTATAGGAGGTTAATTCATCAATAAATAGATAAATAAATATTTTATTTCAACACTAAAAATTTTATTTCCAGAAAAGTATTATTTAATTAGTATTAGTAAATTTTTGTATTTATCTATTTAAATAATCGAATAATCTTTTTTAAATAAAGTATCCGTCCTCAATCAATTCGAGAACGAATAGAACTGTGTAAAATTTGTACAAGTGTTACACCAGGTGAGCCACAAGTAACTCTTGGCCACAAAGACGACAAGACATTTACATATGATTATGTGTTCGACATTGGCCAAAATCAGGAGAATGTTTTTGATAAAAGTGTCAAAGCTTTAATAGACGGATGTTTTGATGGCTACAATGCCACAGTATTGGCCTATGGTCAGACCGGTTCAGGCAAAACCTACACCATGGGTACTTCATTCGACCCGGGTATTCAAAGAGAAGAAGTAGGCATTATCCCCAGGGCTATTGAGTATATGTTCGAAAAAGTCGAATCATTAAAAAATGAATGTTCCAAAGAAGACAATGACCTTCCATTTAATAACCTTGAAATCCAAGTTTTGGCTCAATTTATGGAACTGTATAACGAAGAAATCATAGACTTATTCGCAAATGTTCCAAGTGTTTCCTACAGCTCGAACATAATCGCTACAGATGGTCAAATCATGGCCACTGAAGCTTATCTTTTGAACAAAAACATTAAATCAAAAATAGAAATACATGAGGATCAGTATGGTGGCATAAATGTTCATGGATGTTCGAACCGAGAAGTTCGATCTACCCAGGAAACTTTAGAAATGCTAAAAACAGGAGCTAGAATTCGTACCACAGGAGCGACTAACATGAACCTTCAGTCAAGTCGGTCTCATGCAATATTTACAATCCATCTAAAACAGTACCGCTTTATGAAAACAGAATCTGCCGAAAATGAGCTAGAAACCCTGAATGCCAAATTTCATTTTGTTGATTTGGCCGGCTCGGAGCGCTTAAAGCGAACAGGGGCAACAGGACATCGAGCCAAAGAAGGCATATGCATCAACCGGGGCCTGGTGAGTTTACTAAATTTTTTGTTAAATAAAAAAAAAAAATTTTGCTTATTTTTTAAATTATCAGTTAGCTTTGGGAAATGTGATAAGTGCTTTAGGTGATAAGGAAAAAAGAGGCTGCCATGTTCCATATAGGGACTCTAAACTAACTCGTCTTCTTCAAGACTCTCTCGGCGGAAATAGCCGCACTCTGATGATTGCATGCATTTCGCCTTCAGATCGAGATTTTATGGAAACTCTGAACACCTTGAGGTACGCTAATCGGGCCCGGAACATAAAAAATAAGGTTTTTGTCAATCAGGACAAGACCAGCAAGCAAATAGCCCAGTTAAAGGCTGAGATAGAGCGCTTAAATTATGAGCTGATGCAGTATAAATCAAGAGCAATGAACAAGCCGATTTTTCCACATTCGGAGACCAGCAATTCAATTTCGTCATCAAGAACCACATCTACCATCACAATTACTCCCATAGCGTCTTGTAGTTCCTCCATTGCCAATGGTTTCGGAATCAATTCCGATTCGAAAGACATAGAATTGCTGAATGTAATTAACGAGCTCAAGCAAGAGAATAGTTTGCTATTGAAAGAGAACCAGTCAATGCGCATTAGGATTAAGGCTATGAATGAAACTATAGAAACTTCCCGGAATAAAAATAGCGACCTTGAGTTCAACAATCAACGTTTGGCTAAAAAATTAAATGGTTTTAGACAAAAATATGCCCAAAATGACGATGATAATGATGACCATGATGAAAAAGATAGCTATTTCGAATGGAAGCAAATTTCGGATTATATAACCACAATTGAGGAGCTCAAGTAATTATTTATTCATTTTTGCCCCTCTCTTAATGATGCCCCTCTATTGAATATCTCACCGATTAACCTAGTAATCTTAATTATCTTTCTAACTTTTTAAGATTATGTAAAAAAGTAATTAAATAGACTTTGGTTGCGTAAATAAAAAAAAATTCATTAAATTTAATTATTGTTTTGATCATTATTTTCTGTAGAAATTAAATAATTAATAAAAAAGAATTTTTTTTTTGGTAAGTTAAAAGTAGATTACTGACTTTATATTTTAGCTTGAAAATCAAGAGATCTAGTCCAGTGTTCAACAAGGATTTAGTGTAAAAAAGCCAAACAAGCTTGCAAATAAATCAAAATGTTTTTGAAAATTAATTTTTTCGAAAATTAAAAGGAGTTTTTTTATTTATTGAGTAAAGAATTGGCCTTTATTAAAGATAATTAAAAGTTAAAATTCTAGAAATACAGAAAAAAAAAGAAAATTTAGATTTTGAATTTTAATTAAAAAATTTAGCTCAATGTTTTTTTGATCTAATGACATTTAATATATAACTAAAGGATTGGCTTAAATTATCATGATAAATTTTGAATAATTACTTCTTGATTAAAGACTGTTATTGTCCTAAAAGTCACTTGACAATTTTTATTATTCAATATTTATTGAAAAATTTTTTAGAGGAATTTAGTAAATCTTCAGAATGAAAATAATATTTTTCCTGATGGTGTAATAAATAAAAACAGTAATTTAGTATTTCTTTGTAATTAATCTGAAAATAAATATATTTCTGTTTTCAAAACTTTTTTATGACGACCAAGTTTCAATGGTGATTTTCTGCAGCAATTATCTTAAGATTCAACAAATTTTTTCGGTTAAAAAAAGTTTAAATTTATTTAAAGCACCATCAGAAAAATGCTTATGCTCCACTGATCTTCACATCATTCTTGCTTAAATAGAATTGCAAACAAAACTAGTAACAATATTGCTGCTGATAATCAATCAAAGTAAAATAATAACATATTTTCTCAAGTATTCTAGCTAGTATTTATTAATCGAAATTGTAAATCATAAACATAAATTTTTCAAAGTTTTCAAATTAAAAAACAAGTTATTTAATTATATCAATTTTATTTTGAATTTCTTTTATTTATGTCTTTAATTTTTTAATCTAATTTTATTTAAAAAAAAATTTGATTTTCAAAAAGCTTAGTCGAAAACCACGAAAAAAATTTTGACAAGTTATTTAATTTGAAGTAAAATATGCATAATTAAAAAAAAATTAGAGACATTTAAGACTAATTAACGTTAAACTTTTTTTGACTGTTTGATTAATTAGTTTTAATTTTAAGTTAAAATAAATCTAAAATAAAATTTATACAAACTAACGATTCTTTTCTTATTTAGTTATTGTTAGATACTTTAGGCAGATTAAAATTATTTATCAAATATCATTTTATTGATCTTCAATTTTAAACTTTTTTTGTATCATAATCGAATAAAATTGTGAATGCAAAGTCAAAATTTACTTGTGTTTTTAGTATTCGAAAACATTAGTTTTAGAAAAAGAAAAAGCAAAACTCGTTTAATTTTTAAGCTGAAGTTAATTAAATAAAAATAAACAAATGATTATTGATGAAGAAAAAATTTTCGATTTTCTATTGAGAAAAATTTTGCATCATTAAGATAGAATAAAGATAAAAAAATATTTAAACCAGATTTTGTAAGTGGCTAAAAATTGAACCTTTTTTTATTTTAAATTTATGCCAATGAAGCCCGAATAAAGTAAAATTTAGAATTATTTGGAAAATTTTGATATTTTAATCAAAATTTTCCATGTTTATAAAGTTTGTTTTTTAATTAATTTTAAAAATATTTCCCGCTAGGTCGTCTAAGTGTCATTTAGATTTGTTGATTAGTCGTGGTCAACAAAGCCAAGTAAAAAAATCGATTATAAAATTATCTTTAAGCAAAACAAATTTGGTCAATATTTGACTTGAAGAGACTTTTTTTACCAAAAATGATAATTAAGGTTTTTTCTTGTTAACGTCACTTCCAGTGAACTTTTTAAAGGCTTCTCGGCGATGCGAAATCCAATTAATTAAAATAAAAAAACCTTTAAACCACAATTTTTCAAATATCATAAGAATAATTCAAGTCTTTTTCAAGAGAGCTTATAAAAATCTTAGCTTAAAAAGATTAATTTTTTATTTTAAAGGTGTAAGTTACAAGAATCCGAATCGATTTGTAAACAAATACAACTGCAGCAGTCCAAACACAATTCCAACCCGTCATACTCACTTAAGCTAAAACAAGACGAAGAAGGTAATTTAAAATGTTTTATTAGGCTTCGCTGAAATTCATGAATATTTAAATGAGCTTTTCTTAGAGTATATTTTCTTCAATTAAACTCTTTAACTTAAGAATTTGTTTCGGTACAAATCAATCTGAAAGTTGTTTTCCCATTATCTAGTGGATTAACCATGGATACCGAGAAACAAATTTCTTAATCAGGCTTAAGTCTATTTTATTAATTGATTTTCAATAATCGGCCAGACTACACCTTTATGCCTCGGCTGACACAAATTAGTCTGATCGGAAATTCCCGAATAGCATTTTTCATATTTTTAGTCAAATAAATTTCAAATATTAATTTATGAAAAGCTTAAATTTTGAATTAATTACAATAAACAAATATTTTAGTGAGAAACAAGCCATTTTGTTGGTATGAATGATTTATAAGCGGCTTTAAAATCACAAATAAATTTCAAACTTATTTCAAAGGTTTTAAATTTTTATCATTTTTACTTCCAGATTCTAAGTAAGATGGAAAAAAATTCAAGAAAAGTTTTTTATCAAAAAATTTATTTTTCTTTATTTCAATCACCGCCAAAAAGTACGTTTCAATTAAAAAAAGAATTCTGTTCCTAATCTAAAACAAAAATGTTTTAATTGATTTTTAAGGGTCACTTTGTTCTTGAAAAAAAAAATTTTTGGTTGCTAAGTTAATTAATCTTTGAGCATTGGCTTTTTTATGGTCTTTCCCAAGCCTAAGCAAAGATTTCCCCATAAAATCTCCATATTTTATTTTACTGACCTACAGAAACAAGATTTTTAAAAACTCAATTTTATTTGAATTAAAAATTTTAAAATTGTTTTATTCTATTAGTATAATAATTTTTAAAAATAATTTTAAAAATTGACCATTGGTATTTTTAGTAACCTTCCGAGAAAAGAGTAATATAGAAAAAAATAATCAAAAAAAGCCATTAGTCTTAATTAATTAAGCTATCAATAATAATTAATAATTGATTGAAATTGTGAATCGATTTAATATTTCCATTAAGTCAATAAATAAGATTTAGAATGGTGCTAGTAAAAGATAATCGGAAAAATTTGAGAATTTTGTTTCCGCATTTGAATAAAAAGTCTAGACAACTCAAATATTCTAGTGTTTTAATTAGTGCTTTGGGTACTAATTTGAGTTTGTTTTGTGACTTGGACGAACTCAAAAGATTCTTAAATTCTATCTATTTTTTGTTGTATAAAATTGACTAGGTCTTTTAGAAAATTTAAAAGATTTTGAACAAAATCAAGTCATTCATTTTAAATTTCAAAGTAAAAGTTTTTATTCTTATAAAATATGTAAATGTAATTAAAATCAAAGTAATCAAAAATAAAGATAATCAAGCCTAAAAATACAATTTTTTTACTTAAAATTCAAAAGGAATGACTTGATTTGGTTTAAAATAATAAACCTTTTAAATATTCTAAAAGATCGAGTCAATTATTTACAACAAAAAAAAATAGATAGAAAATAAGAACCCTTAGAGTCCATTCAAGTCACAATACATAGTCAAATTAGTGTCCATTTTTTTATTTAGCGGTCAAGCATCTAAAATTATAAAAAAAATTTTTTTCAAACTTAAAAAATATTTACAAATTGACTTAATTCATTGCTAAATCAAAGTTTAAATCTCTGTCGAGTTTGTACTGTGACAAAGTATAGAAATTTTAATTTTAACATACAAACTTTTATGCTAAAAATAAATTAACTTTGTAATTAAGGCATTAGTCAACTAGGATAGATCTTTTATCGTGGAAAATAGTCTATGCTTAATTTATTCTTCTAAAAACACAGAAAATCCATATTTTTGTTGGAAAAGATAATTTTATGCACTTGAGATTGACAAGCTTGATCGATTTTAGTTGAGCTAATTTATACGATTAGATTATTTGCTTAATTTTTCTTTAAAAAAAAGTAAGCTTTAAAGATGTTCTTATTTTCAAATGACCATCACTTGACCTTAAATAATTTAGACTGCATCTTGGCATAAAGTTTTCCGCAAATGAGATTTTTTTTTTTTAATTAGGAAAAAAATTTTTTTATTGCTGAAAAAAATGCTCTTGAATTTTTAGTTGGTAGCTCAAGTTACAACAAAATTGACCCTTAAGATCCGAATCGATCATGCAATTTGGTATTTTAAAATCAAAGAATCGAGTGACAATATTAGAGTTAAATTTCAACAAGAAAAACAAGCTCTTACAAATACTTTACTTCAAGATTTTGTTATTACGTTTCTCAGCTCAATTTAAAAAATTTAAATTTCCAATTTTTTCATTTTGTTTTTATTTGGGTTGTATGTTACTTTAAATTGTTTAGTTTTCTATTCAAATCGCTTTTTCCATTACCAACTATAAAGTGTAATCAAATCAAGCTATGTTTAGTGTAAACCTTTTTTTAAATTTTTTTCCTAAATTAGAAATAAATTTTAATTTTAAAATGAAATTTTATTTTTTCAACGAAAATCTCGGATTTGCTATTAAGAAAATCAATTTAGAAATTGCCGAGAGGAAATTACACCAAAATGATTAAAGTTTCCGAGCGCTAAGGTCCCCGTTTTTTTGTAACAACAAATCAATTTTTAATAAACTAAATTCCAAGCTTGTTTAATAAATTTCACATCCAAAGGGTGAAATACTTTCAATTAATTTTGACTCTTTTTAAAAATTAGCTTAGAGGCTATTTCTGTTTTCAAACATCTGCACACCTAGGGATTTTTCTTAAATATTTACCTTTGATTTCGGGGCTTCCTAGATAGAGACTTATGAAACGGTGAACCGTGTTGTGTAAAGCTTCAAACGCGAGCCACTAATAAATCTTTTTTTCAGCTTAAATAAGTCTTTACAATTAAAAAGACTTAAAAATTTATGATTTTTTTCAAAATTTTCGCTTTACGTAATCAAAAACAAATAGTCCTTTTTCATAGCCATTTAACTGCTGATAAGAAGTGGATTAAACACATACAAGGGATTCAAATTTTATATTAAAGCTGAGCAAAGATTTTAAAATTTTATTTTTTAAGAAACAAATTCAAATAATTTACTGCAATCGATTGATTTGACTGCAGTTAGTAACAAAAAATTGATAGACGAAGCCAAAAAAGATATTGAGTCTGATTTAGCGCAGCTTAAGCAATTAGAAAGCAAGTTCAAACTAGAAAACTCACTGAATTCAGATCAGGATATTGCGAGTGCTCAGGCCAACAAGGACGAAGAGGACGAAAAAGACGAGAATTTGAACGATTTGATTCAGTTGTATACGGATTTGAATGAGAATGATGATCCGGAATCAGGCGACAAAAGCGAACCGTGCAAATTGATAGAAAAAAATTTAAATAATATAATACTTAAAATTGACATCAAAAAACGACTCATTGACGAGTTGGAAAACAACTCTAAAAATCTAGAAGTCCTTAGAGTTCAATACGAGGAAAATATGTCTCTTTTACATGACCGAATCAAACAAATTGAAGACGAAAGGGATCGTGTCTTAGCAAACATGAGTAAGTTGTACAATTTTTTTTGTTAAAATTTTCCACAAATAAATTTAGTATAAAATAAATAAATATAGATGAAAAGTGACAAAATATTTGAAAACAAGATTTTTAAAATTTTGACGGAAAATTACAAATTACAGAAAGTTCTGGCGAATGCTTGCATTAATTTGATTCTCTGTTTATAAGGTCGATGCATTGGTTTCTCTTTTTAATAGGGCAAAATGACAATAATTTTACTTTTTAAATTTTCATATTTTTAGATTTTTAGTGCAATGTTTCAGAAATTAATATAAAAACTCTAACAATTTATTTAGTTATCAAAATGAAAAACAAAATTTTATGAAATATTGCACAAAAAATATTTAAATATGAAAATATAAAAATTATTTCCATTTTACCTTTGATAGTTCAATCTAATTTAATTTAAGGAAGGATCTGATTAGCTGATCTACTAAAAAAAATAATTTTCTTTACTTAATGATCTTCGCAGTGTAATCAAATTATTTTGTTAAAATTATAAAATATATTTTTAACATATCAAACTATCCAATGTATTATGGGTTTAAAAAATGTTTTTTTTGTGTGCATTTTAAATGGTTTAATGAATTAATGCAAAAAATTTGCCTAAGATTTGACCCAAGCTGTGATGTAGCAGGTCTAGGAAGAATTGTGTAGGAACTGAATAAATATAAAAATTTTGGAAATTTTTTAAAACCAAAATTTTAACTACAAAAAAATTAGCTTTAATTATCACTTTTAAAAGATTAATTAATTTCTCATTTGAATTTATATAGTGGCTAAATTTCTAATTCAAATCATTTAAATAATACATAAATTGGATCTTATTCGAAATTTGATTTAGAAATTCAAATTAAATATATCATATTCTTTTAAAAGCTTGTTCAGAAATTAATCTTTTTGGAACAAAAATAGCTACTATACAAGTAATTCTATAGAATCAAAAAATGACTTAAAACTTAACGATGTCCATCCTTCTGTATCTTACCACACAACTCAAAATTTTGTTTTCGATACAAAAATTTAAATAATTTTAATATTCAATTTTCGACCATTTTTTTTATCTAAATCGAATAAATGTTTTGTTTTTTCTAACTTTTAAATCAGCATAATTTTTTGTTTAAAATTCAAATTAGAATTTTTTTTATTCGAACATAAATTCAATTATTTTAAAACTTTAAATTTTTATTAAATAATATTTAATTACTAAATCACATGCAATATTCGATTTTTAAAACAAAGAAAGCATCTTGCAAATTGAACTTAAGAGACATTTTTTCGTGCCAATTTCGTCAAAATTAAAAAACATGTACATTTAATAATTCCTTTAATTCAATCAATTAAAAAGAAAAAATTCAAGACTCAGGAAAAACAATAAAATTATTAAATAAAAACCAAAAATTAACTTGATAAATATTTTATTAGAATCATATTTATCGTATTTTTTAATAATATCAGTTAATTTTTTCGAGTTTGTTTAAAAGAATTTGTCTGATAATCGGCTAAAAGTATGGTAAAAAGAACCCTAAAAATTCTATGAGATTTTTTCTTATAAAATGATTAGGTTTCCTCAAAATTTTGAAAATATCAACATGATCTTAAATAATTTGAGTCTTAAAAATGGTTAAATTTATAATTGAAAATAAATTACAAACCTAGTTTTGAATTTTTTTAAATAACCAATCTTTAAATCTTTGAATATTCTAAATAAATCTTTAAAAATAATAAGAAAAGGTCAATTGATTTTTTTTATAAATTATTGATTTATTGAAAAAACGCAAAAAATAGTATTTTTATTACAAAGAAAATAAAAAATTCACAAAGTTTACCGAAAATTAATTCTAAATTAAAATCTTAGAAGTCGGAAATTAGTTTTTGAAAGACTTCCATGTTATTTTCTGGTTTCCTGGTCAAGTTTTTGATTAAAGATCAAATTTTTATTTTTATTAAGTTTATAATTGCTTCGGTAAAGGTTGACGCAAAAACTGTTCAAAAATATATTTTATTGAATTTAATCCCAGTTTTATTTAAAATTATTAACAATAATTCTAAAAATTAATGTTTAGCATTTATATTTATATTTAGAAGGATAGATCAAATATTGATTGAAAAAGTACCAAAATGCTAAGTTTTTTTCAAATTTTTTTCTAAACAAATTGACCACTGCTTTACAACTATAATTTCAATCATTTATAGTTCAAAAAATTTTTTGATTTTCTTTTGATTCTCTAATATTAAAGAATTAGCAAAAGATGAAAATTTCAATTTTAACAGTTTTTTAAAATTTTAATTTTTTGCTTTTGTCCAAAAAAATTATTTATTTAAAAGATTCGAAATTAAATAATATTAGAAAATTTAATAGCAACTATAAAATCAGCACACGGCTTTATGTGCTGACTAAAAACAAGACTCTTATTTGCTTGAATCGTTCTAGACGAAGCATATTAGCTAAGTCAACACTATAAATTTATTCCATTTAAAAAAAGTTGTTTTTCAAAAATGTTGACTTTTTCAAAATTCTAAGTTTTCAAGAATTTCATCTAAGCAAAAACACAAGTAAAAAAATATTGGGAATGATTTGGTTCGGAGAAAAATTTTAGATTCTTGAAAGTCTAAAAATAAGTTTTTTTCAAATGTTTAGGTATTCTCTATTTTTTTTTAATCATAATGAAAAATAATTATTTACCAAACTTGAATTTTTTTTCTTTGAATTCTAAATGCATAATAGGAATATTTTTCAATTCTTAAAAAGAAAAACAATTTTTCGTAAAATAAACAAAAATTTCAAAAAAGAGAGAAAATTATTTTGACAATTAAAACAGTTTGGATTAAACAAATGTTCGAAAAAAGAAATTTTATGTTGGTTCTAATTTATGAATGCTTGATTCTACATTAAAAAGCAAAATTTTAATACATTTCTAATTAATGATTATAGAGTTTTGGTAGCAGCTCAAAGATGTCCTGTGATTTCGGTTTCTATTTTTTTTATAGATTTTGCTTTTTAAATTTGATTTTGCTAAATTAAATTTAGAATAAATTCTTTGGCAAAATTTAGAAAATATTTAGAATGACGAGCACATTAAGAAAAATTATTATGGATAGTATTCTAAAATTTTAAATAGAATATTTTTTTTAATTTTTAACTTAACAAGTCAAGTAAAAAGTCAGATTTATTTTTAATTTAATTTATAATTGACAAAAGGTATTTTAATTTTCGATCAGATTTAATCATTATTTTTACACTTCAAATAGAAAAAATTTACTCAAATTTTTCCTATAATAGATAAGCTTAAGACTATTTGATAATTTTTTCTGAATTTTGACCGAAAGCTTCCAACACTTGTCCTAAATTAAAAGTTTGGTCGAAATTTAATTAAAATTTAATTAAATTTGGCCTAGTATCGGCTAACCCAAATATTTGAAAGTTATTTAATCAATTTGTCCTCGGTAAATTCGTCCGAATTTTAACCCAACATCAAATTGGTTTAAAATTTTGTTTGAAAACATTGGCCTAGAGCATTTTCTTAAACTACTTAGACTACATTTATTTATTCTACATTAATTTTAATTGTTCCTTAATAGCTTCTATTATCCACGCATCAATAGCATCTACCTTGTCTAATACATTTCTATTTAGCCAAGCAAAGTGCTGACAGCCGAAACGATGAACAAATAAAAAAAATTAAGCTTGAATACGAGCTCAAAATAAAAAGTCTTCAGTCCGATTTGAACAAGTATGAACAGATAAAGTCTAAGAATCAACAAATGATAAAAAATGCTCTAGAGAGCGAAAAACAATTGCAGCAATTACGTAAAGAAATTGTCGATATGAAAAAATTAAAAGTTAAATTAATGAATCAGTTGAGAGATGAGACCCAGAAGAGTAAGCAGGACGAGCAGCGGCGAATGAGGGAAATCGCCATTCTAAAACGGGACCATCTAAAAAAAGACAATCAAATAAAATCACTAGAGGCCGAGAAACGATGCAGAGACATTGTTTTAAAGCGAAAACAAGAACAAATCCAAGCATTAAGAAAATTCAACTCAAACAGGATTCAGTCCGAGAGGCCACCGAGTACCAGAATAAGTCAATCGGTAGACTCGGAAGCAACTCGGTCCCAGACATCTACTGCTCGAAAACATACTCAAAGCTCATTTATGAGCAAAAGAACTGCTACTTATCAAATAAAATGGACCAAAATAAACGATTTTGTAATTTTTTTATTTTATATTTTATTTTTAAAATTTGAAAAAAAACTTTTAACTTTCAATTTAAAATAGATAAATGCAATTGTTGTGAAAAAACAGACCATTAGCTTGATAGAACGCGAAATGGAGCGTTTTTTAGAACAACGTGAACGAATAAGCCGTAAATTGAATCGCCTACTTAAGCGTTATGAAAAGGCTTTGATCCAGGAGTCGAATATGACTAATTTGAACTGTTTGAGCACTAATAGCACTGGTTCTAGCACTACCAGCTCTGATGCCATCAATTCCAAGTCCGGCATTGAGCCAAACAAACTGGAAGAAATAAAGGAACAAATTGACATAATGAAATCAAATATTGAGTATCTCCAGGATCAAATAGCAGAATGCCAGACCAATATTATACAGTTGGACGAGGCCAAAGACGGCACCGACTACTATTCTTTGGAAAATTTAGTCTTGACCATCGGCTCAATAGACGAAGCCAAGTTTATGATTAGAAAATTTTTAAATTTAGCCCTGAATAAAGGAGTTTTGGCGGCTCAGAAAGAATATCTTAATAATGAGCTAGAGTATGAACTGAACCAGCTGGAAAAGGATTTTAATGTACAGCAAAATTTAGTCCAGCAAATAATTCAATCTGGCCAGATAAGTGAAGAGCTGGCTAAGCAAATTTTGGCAAATAGTGAAAGCTGCAAGCCATTGCCTACTAACAATAACCTAAATTTGTTGAACGAGTGCGATGACAACTTTGAGATAGATGAAATTATACTAGCACCTATAATGGACGATTCGTCTAGTGAGTCCGAAGAGGATGAGGAAATAACGCGAATGGTCGAGCAGGACACAAATCAACTCAAGTCTTACGAAAACTTGATATCACCAGTCTCTTCGAACAATCACAATTCAAGTGGTCAATTGGACAGTTCTTACAAAGCTCGTCAGGTGATTACCAGTGGACCACAGGATCTCTTATTTGTGTCCACATCGACTTCCAATGCTTCGACCGAAATAAATATCAAAACATCACAAACAATTAAGGTTATGTCACCAGTGCCTGGTTTAATTCAGCAATCGGGTCGAATAGACTCTAAATCTTATACCAAGATACCGGAGATTGTTGATTCTAAAAAATCTATCACAGACTGCTCTAATATTCCAATGTCCAAGTCGGTTATTGTTCAGCCAGTGGACCGAAATAATTCTCGAATGACTAGATCGTCGATTTCGAGACACAATTCTAAAGACAGTGTCATGTCCATGTCACCACCAGGGTCGCCAAATTACAAAAGAATGTCTTCTCGTGATAATAATGTGTTTAATAGGCTTACTAGTGAGACCAAACAATCTCCAAAACCAGAACAGTAAGCTCTACCATTTAAATTTATATTGCAAAATTTTTTATTCTTAATGAAAATTAAGTTTTAAATTTTTTTAATTTAAGATTTCAGGGTCGATATTATTTTTTTCAAAAAAAATAAATAAAATAAGAATTCTGATCTATTTTTTAAGTTTATCAGACAAAAAAATTTAATATGATTTTTTTTTATTAAAAAAGATCAATTACTTCCGATTGAGCAAAGTCAATTGAAAAAAAAATATTATTTTTTGATTAGATCTTCTATATTTTTTGAAAAGATAACAAAATTAAATCCTAAAAAAAATAATGAAATTTATTTAGTCTAAAAGAGCTTTAACTTCAATTTTTTATCTAGTAATTATTAAAGCAAAAAAAAAGATTAAGAATTTTTTTCTAATATTTTTCTCTATATAATGATAAAGAAAACAAAAATGACTTGAAAAATAAAAAATTTTTAAATTAAAGCTTTGTAACCAATATTAAAGCCGAAACAAACGGATAATTAAAAAACAATTAATTCATTACTTATCAAATTTGAAATTTTATTTGTATAAAAATAAAATTTTAAAATTAATTATAAACAAAAAAACTGAATCGAAAAAACTTAATTTATTTAAAAAAATTCTTTTAAATTTTTGCAAAATTTTCAAAACAAATATTTTCAAAAAACATTTTAAATTTTAGGGGTGTTATAAAACCGTATTCAGGCAACACATCTCGTTTCAGATCATCGCCTATTTTGCTTACTCATGTAGCTGAAGGACACTCTAAAGCAATTTTATCAATTGATTCCTACGAATACCAATTTTTCACCAGTAGCAAAGATAGCACGGCTAAAGTATGGGATTTGACCACAGGTCAAGAAACAACTTCTCTTGGTGGACATACGAATAATGTTATTAAAATAAAATACTGTCCCTACACAAAACTTTGTTTTACAGTTTCGAATTATTATGCAAAAGTTTGGGATCTAAGAGAGTCAAATAAACGCTGCGTCAAAACATTATGGTAAAGAATTTTTTTGGAAAATTAAAAATTAATTTAAAGCAATTTTTCAAAGCTCTTCTGGCCTGGCTAATGATGGAGACTACATTGTGGCCACTGGTCAAATAAAGACTAATACAAGAGTCCTACAAAATGAAATGCCTTTTGGAGAAAAACTCATTAATGACATATCTTTGGACAAATATGGCTATAATTTATTCACTGCTTCGGGAAGTTCTGTCAAAATATGGGATCTACGGCAATTTTTGCCAATTGGAAAGCTGTCTGGAGGACATTCTTCGTCCATTACCACCATGCTTGTTGACGATAATTTGCTAATTACAGGCTCAAAAGACCACTACATTAAAATATTTGAAATAAATAGCTTTTATTCAGGGAATAATGATATAAACAATGGCAAAGTCATTTCACCTAAGTACCATCTAACGCCTCCTCATTACGATGGCGTGCAATCTTTGTGCAGAATAGATAATTGCTTATTTAGCTGCTCCAGAGATATGTGCATTAAAAAATGGAGCATGGACGATTTTCAATGCAAACAAGTAAAAATGTTATTTTCTCAATTTTTTCTTGAATTAAATTTTTGTTTATTTTAAGTCAATGAACAATGCTCATAAAGATTGGATACATTCTTTAGACTATATTAAAAACTATACTAACAAGTACGATTTGCTATTGAGTGGTTCACGAGATGGATGCTTAAAATTTTGGAATGTAAACACATTTGAAAAAATTGCCGACTTCAAGGCACATTTGTGCCCAATTATATCAATAAAAGTCAATAATAATTTAGTATTCACAGGATCTGAGTAAGATTGATTAAAATAAAAATATTTTGAATTTTATGTTCATTTTTTTACAGGGACGCAACGGTACGAATATGGAGAAGAGACAAATAATTTGTATTTTTTTATTTTAGCCTGGAACATTTTGTTCATTCCAATTTTTAGAGTGCATTTTATAGCAATAAACTCTTTTTTTTTAATTTGTTATATATATATATATATATTAGGTCTCATTAAATTGCATTTTATGAAGCGCATAAGATTATTTTTTTCTAATTATTTTAATATTTGTATCTAGCCTAATCGTAATTTAGGCTTGGATTTGATTTTTTTTATTAACCAAGTTAAAAAATTTAATTTTTAGTGAAAGATTTTAATAAAATTTTAAGAACTTTTTAATTTTATTTTTGTTATTATTTTTGAATTTTTTTATTATGTCCAAAGATAAAATCAGTATTTACTAACGCATGTCTTGGAATTTATCGAGTTCTTAAGAAATGAAGCATTTTTACATGCAATTGCCTACACTTTCTTCTATTTTTCGTGTCTATTCATTTAATTCATTTATTAGTTCCTCTAAATGATTTGATGATTGGCCTCTCATATTATATTATTTTATTAGTTAATCACCATTAACTATCGGTAATCATTATTTAGTTGAATTAACAATCTTGATAAAATGAAAAAAATATTTCGATATATAATTTAATTTATTTCTATTTCCATTTTTAGAGTAAAAATATTTGCAAATGGAAAAATTATTTTTTAATAATATTTAAATTTAAAAACATTTTAACAACACTTGGGAAAATTTATTCTTTCATTTTAAGGTTACTTTCCAATACAGATAGGTTTTCTCAAACAATTTGGAATTGTATGTGTCATAAAAATATTTAAATAAAACTATCAGGAGATTAAAAAAACATGTAGAAAGTTTATTTCCAAATGATAGAATCTAATAATCAAATATCTTATTTGTTTTAATTTTTTTCTTGAAGTTTGTCTCAAACTGAATTTATTTTACAACCAAATGAATTATTACTAGAGGAACAACATTCCATTATCTTCATGACATCATCCATAAAATTTTGTTTTTATGATTTCGAAAATAAATCCGTCTTTCATCGGAAGAAAATAAATCTGCTTAAAAAATTGTTAACAATGAAAGTTTTTAGGTATTTTCTATAGATTTAGTTAACAACCAAAATGTGTCAACTAGTGTGTAGTGTCTATTAACTTTATTTAATAATGGCATAAGATATTTGACTGTAATTTGATGAAGTCACACAATAATCTCCTATTATTAAGGTGTAATTAGTTTCCTCGGTAGTATGTAGGCGACTTTTACCGAATCCTGCTGATCTCCCAGCTCTATTATCACTCCAAAATCTGGTATCGTCATAATTATATTTTTTGAACTATTCTTATACTTTTTTCACTTTGAGAACATCTAGGAAAACTTATTCGTAGACACTAGGACATTTAAGGTAATTCTAAACGACCAAATTAGTTATGAATACCAAATAAATACAAGTGTCCCTTAGGCCTCATATATTAGTCCTTTCCTTCTTAGGGTATTTATCAGTGATATTCCCAAATGAAATTAAACCAATAATGAGTACTTTCTGTTTTTCGCAGAAGGTCACTTATTTTCTTTATAATTAAAAAGGAAGAGATTGCAGCAACAGAGTTGCTTAAAAATCACAAGTCTATAGCCAAGTCCAAATACGGACTTAAAAAAAAAATTAAACAGGACTTGTACTTGACTTTTGATTTGTGACTTTTAAACATCTCTGAATTGTAGAAAATTTTCATTTTTAATGAAAAAAGAAATTATCAGTTAAAAATTCTTGTTTGATGGTATTTTCTGAATACAGAAAAGACAATAGCGATTTTTTACTAATCTAAAGAAATCTAAAGACAAAATAAAATTAAGTTTACTTGACGAAATTAAAGAACGCTATAACTCTACCCGAAATAGGCTCTTAAAATAGCACAAGGAAATCTTTATAAATTTTAAGTTGAATCTTTTTTGAATTATTTTTCTCTTGTCTAAATTCATTCGTAGAAACTAATGTTAAAATGAATTAAGTAATTTAAAATATAGTAGTTCGGTATATTCTAAAAATAAAACATGATACTTTCTCCAACATTTACATCACATTTTACACACTTTGATAACTAACAGTATGAGTCTACATTTTGAGTTTAGTGAGAGATATGTTTTAACAGGATTGAATCATTCTGTTCCATTGGTTGTCAGATTGATGAAAGGATTCAAAAAAGGTAAAAATTTTGCGAATATCCGACTCAATTTTGTAATTGCTACCTTAACATTTCATGTTCTTTCCTTCAAATATTTAAAGATGTACTAACTGTATTTTTTTTTTAATTTATCAATTCAAATTAATGATTTATTTGGTTTTTCAAGATTTCAAGAGTTTAAAATTAATTTTTGCTTGTTTAATAAAAAATCGTGGCTTAATTTCCATATGGATCACGTTAAAAAAGCAAAAGGAATTAAGCTTAAAAAATTTATTTGTATGTTTAGAAAATTTGTTTTGGCTTATTAAATACCACAGAAAAGTCATTAAATTAAGTCAAAGCACGTGGGCTTAAATTGGAAAATTTATTTATTTATTTATTTGAGGCTAGAGCTGAGGCCGATCTGCGACCAGATCAGTTTCTCCATAAATAAGGGATACTGCGTAAATTAGTATAAAATAATTTCAATTTAAAAAAAGAGAAAAAAAAAAAGAAAAAAACTTCCTAAGATACAAATAAAATAATAAAAATGTAAAAAAAGTAAAAATAAATAGAATGAAAAGTAGAGTTCCCATTAATCTTTAGAATAGAAACAATACTAAGAGAAAATAAAGTACAATTAATAAAGTAAGAGTTTAATTTTCCTTTTTTTTATTGTCCAGCCGCATCATATCCTGAATAAACCATTGATCTTCGGGATCGTTTGAGGCATTGTGAAATTTGGTACAAAAAACAAAAACAAAACATTAAAAATTCCAAAGCTTAAGTTCTGAAGGACTAAAACATGTTCTGTAAATTGTAGCAATTGACACATCCTTTGTACCACCAATATACTGATTCTGCAAAACTCTGCAATAAATCTGCAAAATTCAGAAAATAGAAAATTTGGGATACTACATTATATTAAAAATCAAATTCAACTTTGAGTGGTGGTACAAAGAATGTATCAGTTGCTACAATTTACAGAACATGTTTTGGCCCTTCAGAACTTAAGCTTTGGAATTTTTAATATTTTGTTTTTGTTTTTTGTACCAAATTTCACAATGCCTCGTTTGATCATTTTTAGTTTTGACTTCAAATTCGATTGAGTTGAGCCTCTCGATACATTTCAGTTATGTTAATGCAATAACTAGTACCAAAGAAGATAAAGACGCAGACATCTGGCAGGGTTCACTAACTCTTGATGGAGCTGAAATCAAAAAAGTAACAAACATGAAATATCTGGGTGTTCAAATAAATGGGAATGACAACTACACGGATCATTGGAAAAAGTTTGGCTATTTGTTCGTTGGCAAGGCTAAGAAACCATGATATACTGAGTAGGCAAATGCATCTAACAATGAAAGGGTACTTATACAAGACTTTCGTGAGGCCAGTGCTAATGTATGGAGTTGAAAACTTAGTTTTCACCAAAGGATTTAGAAATTGGAAAATTATGATTAATTAAATTTTTCTCAAAAAAGACCGGACTTAATTTAATTTTATTAAGTCATTTAAAAATTAGAAAAAAATATCAGAATGAAGTTAAGAGAAATAGAGTAGGAGAAAATTGTAGAAAAATGGAAAACATTTTAATAATTAAAGTTAAAATTAATTAAATAAAAAAAATGTTTTATCTTAATTCAGCCCTTGTAAACTAATTGAGTACTTTTATTTCTAACTTTTTATTATGTACATATTTCACAGAGAATGCAGAGTTTAGTCAGAGGTTAAATTTAAATTTAACTAACTTGTATTCACCTTAAGTAATTTCAATTTTCGTTAACTAAATTTTAAATTTAAGTGAATCAATTTTATGTATTTTAAATTGCTTATATTTTTTATGGTATCAATTACTAGATGTTGAAGAAATCAAGATAAATAAAAATTTTCAAGCTTAATGCTCTTTTCAACACTATAAAAAAGAAGATACTGAATAAAAGGATATATTTAATGAGCAATAGTAGCGTTTTTTATTTAAAACTAAATTTTCTATTTTTTTGATATCTAAGTTTGTTACCAATAAATAAAAAAACTAATAATAAAATAAAATGATTCCTAAAAAAATAGGGTTCATTTTAATTCTTGAATATATTATAGAAAATATTTATTAAAAAAATAATTTATCTTTTTGAATATTATTATTTAAAATTTGAATTAAATTTAAATTATATCTGTCTGTCAGTTCGAAACAAAAATAATATTTCGATGTTGTGAAATTTAATTTTAAACTAATTCTCAGAAGAAAAGTTTCAAATATTGATCTTGTAGATTAAGATTAAGTAAAGAGTTGATGAAAAAATTTTCATTTTTTTAAAAATTTTTATTAATTGATATTGTAAAGAATCTTCAAAAAATCAGTTATGATTATATTTATCCTAAAAATAAACTTGAATTTACCAAGTTAATTAAAAAGAAATAAATTAATTCTAGAATTAAATTAAGACTTCGAATGAAGTGGTTTAATTATTAAGATACAAATTATGCAATTATTAATTTTTTTATAATTCTTCAAATCTAATAAGACTTTATAGTTTTAATTTCCCTTTTTTAATTGCGATTTTGGATTAATTTTTTTAGACTTTATTTGATTAAGATTTAATTTGACTGAATAAAATCAATTAGAATATAATTTTAAGATAATATAAAAGCTAAGAGGCGTTTAAAGTTGCAATAGATTAAAAATATTTTAGCGAATACCATTGAGATTGATTTAACTCGAAATTTTAATTAAAAATAATCTTTTAAAATTGCCATAATAAGGTTTTAAAGAATTTTTTCATCTATTATTCGTCCTTCAAATAAATTTTTGTCTATTTAAATATCTCAAAATTTGGAATGTAAATTGCAGATATTTTGATTCAAATTAATAGCTTTTAAAAATTCTCAGCTTATTAAAATTTTGACAATTTTTTAATTCATTATTTTCAAAATTTAATTATTACTATTTAATATAGACTTAATTATTTATGTTGAAAGTTTTTATTTGTGTTACTTTAATCACTTATCATCTAAAAATTAATTTAAAATTTTTATTAGATAAATTAGTAATTGCTTATCTAATTATTAATTTATTAATTATCTAATTCTTATAATATGAAAGTCTAAAAATATTTCAACAACATATTTTTTTATTAGTGAAATTAGTTTTGAATTAATTACAAATTTTTGATATAATTAACTAAATAGCTGATTTTTATAATCAACTATTAATAAGGTTTAAAGATTTATGTATTAGACTTGAAAATGAATTAAATAATTTTTTATTAAAGTCTAAATTATCATATTTAATTTTTGATGGAGAGAATTTAATTCTTACTTTTTTTCTTGAAGGTTTTGCAATAAGCTCTCCATTTTTTAAATAACAATTAAAATATAATAATAAAGTTTGTTTTATTTAAGAGGTATTACTAATTGGTTTCCAAATTTGAGCTTTTATTTGAAATTATTTCTATATCAAGATCAATGAAATTTAAATCAATTTTCTTGAATGATTAGAACTGAAAAAAAATTTTCACTAGAGTAGAATAAATAAAAATTATTATCACAAAATAAATTAAGAGCGTTATGAATTCAGAAATAATTTTATTTGAGAGCTTAATTTAAAACTTTACTTAAATTCCATTAATCGAAAATTTTTAATCGAAATTTTTTGTTGTTGATGAGCGTCAGGGAAAGACTACCTCATTAACTTTATTTAAGGTAAGTATTAGTCTAAATTAATAATAATTAATTATTTATATAACCGCGGACTTAAGGGAAATACAATTGGATTAATAATCTAATTAGTTTTATTTTAAATCGGAATTTTCGGAATCCGATTTGATTTTTTAAGATTTAATAAGAGATATTTAATTTTTATATCAAAAATAGTGTAAGGCGAATTTTTATTCCCTCATAATTCTTCCTGTTGTGAAATCAAAGACTATTTTTAATCATGTTTACCACTTTATAAAAAGGCTAATTAGAAAGATTTATTTTTTAATAAAGGATGGAATTTTTCTCAATAAAGACCATAATTGCACCAAACCATCTACTCGTCTGGTAAAAGAAAGAACACTGATTAAATTCAACACTTACTTATTTTTAACAGTCTAGGGAATATAATATTTAATGCAATAAATTTTCCATCGGAACTTCCTCACTCGATTGGATTTTGTCATAATCTTTGAAAAAATAATATATTTAGTTTTTAACCAATTCATTCAAATCTTTAAAACAATTATTTAATTTTCAAGTATTTTTGAGGATTTTCCGCAATTGGGACAAAATCCACTCTTAATGAGTTCGAAATTCTAATAGGAAAAGATTTTTGATCGAATAGCTAGACACTGTGAAAATCATTTTATTTCACTAAAGACGCATAGAAGTTAATTAAGTGGAGACTAATAGAAAATAGTTTTTTCATCTAGTCTTTGAAATTTTGGATTTTATTATTTTAAATTATAAATTTCGGATATACAAGAAAAATTTTTGTCCAAAGCTTTAAGAAGTTAAAAAAAACTAGTATCAAATTTTTGCAAAAAGGAGACTCTATTTTGATTAAATTTTAAATAAAAAATAACAAGTTTAAAATAAAAAAAGGGAAATTAAATTTTATTTTTTATTGTTAATTAAGATACGATTTCTGTTTTTAAGGAAGACATAAATTAATCGAAAGTAGTTGATAAATCATTTTGGGTAAATTTAAAGATAAGATTAACTTTTGTTGCCGGCAAGACAGGCTTGTATTTAAAATAAAAGTTGACGTATCTGATTTCAAAATAAATTTTTGAAAATAAAAATTGATTCATACGGAAGCATTTTGATAAAATGTAATCTTAAAAAATATTTGATAAGCCCATGCACTAGTAACTGATTGGTTGACGTTCCTTTTAAAATTCAATTTCATTTCATCATAGAACATTATAAATAACTTAAAGTTTGAGTCTTTTTTCCATTAAAATTTACTTAAAACAAGTTATTTTCAGAAAATGATTGATTTTCGATTGATGTGTCATCATCTATAGGGATTTGTGAGAAGAAGCATTTTTATTTTTAAATACATTTGAATAAGGATGCAAATTTTAATTTTTTTAAAATTTATATTTCAGACAATTTTAATTGAATTCTATCAATTTGTTAAAAAAAATGACTTCAATGGTGAAAACAAAATATTTTTTGGTCATTTTAGGAATAATAGCGCTGATACCTAAGGGTCTGGAAGCCTCCAATCAACTGGTAAATAACGCCGATGAACATTTAATAAAGCCACAGATTGCTGAAAATAGTAATGAGAATTACGAAAATAATGAAGAAATGGAGCGATTAATAAAATTAGATCAACGATTCAAAGCCATGCTACCCTACTTGTATGAGGCTTATCTTGAAGCGAATTTGGGAGATGACGAAGCTGAGAGTGAAGAGAACTATGACAAGAGATACAAAAAAAATTCACCTTTTAGAGATTACCGAAGACAGACGGCCAGATGGGATATTGGTTACGGAAAACGAGGTGGAATGAAACCAAACGCATTCCTGGACGCTTTGTATGGCAAACGTAGCAGCTTAAAGTTTTTCAATCCAAAAATGACATTTGGTCGCAAACAACAATGGGATATCCAATATGGCAAATAAATACTTTTAATTATTTGATTAAAAATTAGGAAATTTCACAATGTTACAAAATCGTTCATTAGTATTTTATTTTAATGTATTTGGATACTTTTTTTTAAGAGAAAATTATCATCAATCAATATATTATTTAATTTTTCTGTTTATCTGTTAATAAAGTAAATAAATAAATCAAATGTCTTTTTTTAATTTTATCTAAATGTTTTTTTTTTCTTAATTCAATTTTTGATTCACAAAAATTATGCCAATAAAAAAGGGATTACTAGAAATAGTTTGAAAATGAAGGTGTATGATAACAAATTTCATGATAAATTATTTATTCAATCTTATGAAAATTTTTCGCTTAAAAAATTAAAATCGCAATAGTAATTATTTTACAAAAATAACAATCATGATGAGATTCTGTTTTAGTAAAATTGATTTCCTAAATTTTTGCGTAAAAATTAAAAAAATAAATAAAAATATTTTTACAATGAATCAATGGAAATGTTTTATTTTAAAATCTGAATCTTTTTGAAATCACGAATTTTATGTTATAAAATAACTTTTTTCTTGTGATCAGTTTTCAATCGTGAACTGATTAAATATTCACGAATTTTACTATAAAAAAATATTTCTTGCTTATTCTCACGTAAGTTGATTAGTTGATGCTAAATTAGACAAATTATTTTTGAAGCCCAAAAAATCAGAAAAATAAAAGAGGAAGACTTACAAAAAAGAATCTCCAAAACCTTATCTAATTGATACTTAAAATATCTTTATAAATTTTAGGCTCTTTTCGATTGCCACTAATGCCTATAAAATTTTTTAAAATTAATTTTAATTACTGTAAATCCTAAAAAAAAAATTTAAATTAGATTAAAAATAGGACAATTGAAGGTCTCTTTTTGATATACATGTTCCTTTCATTCTAAATACATGTCCAAGCCACCTCAGTCCTTTTATTTATTTATTCGAGAAACAATCTCAGAGTAAGACTCCTGGGGAATTTGAAAATTATTGAATTAATAAACAACTAGTATGTTAGTATGTGAAGTAGGAATCTCCGGATACACTGGCCTGAGACATTTTCGAAGGATGATCTATACACAAGAAAAAATTTAGAGCCTTAAAGTCAATGCATTAAGAATATAAGACTGCGATGGCTTGGTCATTTACTTAGAATGTACCAAAAATACGGATACCAAAAAGAGCCCTTCAATGTACACTTAAAGGCCAACATAAGGTAGGACCACCAGCAGTGACATGGAGGTCAATAATCAGGAAAGAGCTCATTGAAACGGGAATAACAATGGGAGAAGCAATGGTAAAGGCGAAAGATCGACTTGAGTGGAAATCAAAAGTAATGACTCAGTGCTCCACAAAGAGTGAATAAGGAAATAGATTTTTTTGCATTCATTATCTACTGGGAAAGCGAAAAAAAACACTTGGTGTAAAAAGCATGATGAGAGCTTGATTTTTATTTGAAAAATGGCGATTAACAAAAATGAGAGGCATAAAATGAATATATCAACAAAAAAAAATTGTATTTTATGAAAAATTAGTTGCTTCAAACCAGGTGTTGTCTTTTTACATCTATGATGAGCGTTTTTTTTAAGAGTATCATTTGAAATACTTAACTAAATATAAGTACAAAAAATATTGATTTAAAAAAACAAAGTTTTTATTTAAAGTTGTTAAAAGGTAAGGGTATTTGATTAGCTTTTTTAATCATTATGCTATTTCAAAATTAAATGAAAATTTTTTTTAAAAGACGATAAAATACACCATATATATATATATATATATATCCGAATTGGATAAAAGTCTAAAAACTCTTTTGAAACTATTTAATAAATTTTATTAGAATATATTTTGTGGAATAAACATTCCGATTTTTTTATTTTTAGTTATTTGAAAATTATCGCTTGTAAATTTACCTTTAACTCTTTGTGGTCTTTCCAAGTATAATTTCATTGACTTGGTGTTTTAATGTCTTTTTTGTTTTTGCATCAAAATAAGTGTATTTCTCGATGTTTTTTCTAAACTTATTATTTGGCAGTACATATTATTTCGAAAATTAGTCTCTCTAAATAACTATCAGAATTATTCACCTTTAAAAGACAGGGTTATCTGAAGCCAAATAACCGAAATTGAATTTTTTCCTTTTTGAAATTTGCCAATACTTCCCTTAAATATATAATTAACCTAATTTTCATTTTAGCCCTGTTCTTCCATTCAATTTAAAAATATTGAGATAAAGTTATAAAAAGTAGGTATCTAAATAAAAAATTGTTACAAGGTCTCGATAAAACAAATGAAATAAAAAAGTTCTTTCCTTGTACTGCAAGGTTTTTTAATTGAATTATAGACTCAATTTTTGAAAAAAGCTAAGAAGAAATTATATTTAAAAAAAATATTTCATTTAATTGATAGTGAATACTTTTTGAAATAGATGATCAACAAAACTTTTTTCCAGGTTAACCGTGAATTAGAACGCTGTTTTATCTTATCAAATATTGGAGTAAAGGTTAATTTTGAGTCAAATTTAATGCCTAAGAACATGATTATTTAGAGAAGCCTAAGAAGCAAGACTTTCAGCATATATATATCATTAAAAAGAAGAAAACCGTTCTGCTAAAAAATTTAAATAAATTTTGTTTTGGAAAGAATCAAGCAAACAAATTTTAAATTTGGTTTCTAACTGAAACCATCAATCTTTTTTCTTAATTTTTTCCTAAATCCTTTATTTCTTCAGCTATAAAAAATAAATATTCTTTTTTAATTTTAGTGTCACCAGAACAATTTTACAAAAATTAAATATACTAAAAAATCAAAAGGTGCTAAAACTGAACAGATTTTGATGCCGCGTTAAAAAACAACGGAATTCATCAATCAAATCAAATAAAAAATAAATCTTTTCCAAGATAATTTTTTTTATTAAAAATTTTAGAAATACTAAAACTCTAATGTAATCCAATCCAATATGTTCTGCCATTAGGATTATGTATTACTGAATTAGTTGGCGAAGAAATACACCATTCATAGTGTACTTGCTTGCTTGACACACAACGCCAAAAGTGAACAGTTATTAAGTCATTTTGTTTTACTTGAATTGGATTTTTTAGTGGAAAAAACATCGGAAACCAACTAAACATTCCAGGAGAATGGGTTGATGGAGTAATGCCTAATTAAAAAATTAAAATAAATATTTTTTTTCTTTAATAGTGCCCATATTAATTTCATATATCTGTAATTTTAACTTATTTAATAAAAATTTACTAATAAAATGCTTTTCAAAATTCACTATCTTTAATTGAAAAAATTGACTTAGGTTATGAAACACAAAATTAATATGCCCCACTATAATTTATGATTTAAGGAATAGTAAGGTGCTTACTAATATCAACATCTTTGTACAAATGGCTATCGAAATATCCAGCAAAACCGTGCAAAGTAGCATCAAAATTAGCCTTGAATTCGAGCTTGCCATATCGATTATTATCAATTTTTTCTTATTTTTTTATAAATTAACAAAAATCTTTAAATCTTTAAAATTTTAGCCTACTCGCTCTATTCGGATGAGTAAACTCGAAAAGAAATTGTTCATCGGCTATTCTGCAGTGATTGTTCAATAAAATGACATATGGCGCCTCATATGGATGTTCATATTCTTTACATCGTCTTACTTCTGAGTAAACTTTGTAAGATTGAACAGGTGCAATAAAAGATCTATATCTATAAGGCACACTTATTCCATCATCTTTAAAAAAATTTTAAATTTCTTTTTAAGTGACTTAAAAAAAAACCTTTTAATAATCTCTGAGCTCCGTCAAGACATTCAGGTGAAAGTTCATTATCTCCAACAGATCCCAGCAATTCGCTCACTAAAATATCTGCTTTCTCCGTAGGTTCCCATTCTCTCATATCTTTAGCGATCACTGTTATTCGATCATCCCAATCTGTATTTTTCAGATTTAATAACCTTGATTAAAAAAATTTTTTTTAATAATTATTAGCTAACTATGTTATTTTTTCATACGTATTAATGGCATTTTTGTTTTTTTCTATGGCATAAAGTTTAACTTTTCGCTCAGTTTCTTGTGCCGCTTGAATAGCCATCTTTACCAATGGACCTCTACCTGCTCCAACAACCATAATAACTCTAAAAAAGTATAAATTAAAATTTTCCTATTAAATAATAAATTTCCTATTCTACATTTCTTTTGTTTTTTTATCCTCCTCACTGACTCGATCGATCAAAGCTTGAGCTATGGCTTTTTGGTACTGGGAATATTTGATCGGATCCTTTTCAAACACCTCATACACTTGAGATTCTAAATTGTCCATTAGCGGCTGTAATGGATTCTGAAGACAATCTTCATATCCTTTTGTAAATTGAGTTTTTTTATCAACACTATTCGTTTGAAATTGCTTCAAATAAGTTTGTAATAAATTAAAAAAAAAATAAATAAAAAAAAAAAAATACTTTAAATAAATAATTTAAATATTCCTGATATTTAGACATGCCTCTTTCAGGGTGCCGGTTGGCTCCTTCAATAACAAAGTCTATGTCTAGCTTTTATATTAACAATTAAAGATTTTAAACTAAAAATTCGAATTTAAATACTTTAAGAAATTGATTAATAAATTTTTGATGAGCTTTAGATAATACTGGAAATCCGCTTTTGTTAGTTAAAAAAAGCGAAGTCGGAATAATTATCATTCGAATGGGCTCAGAGTACCACCTTTCTATTTCATTTTCATCTTCTGGTAAATCATTGGTCATCTCTAAAGCAAGACCTAGGCGCGTGTTTTCCTCGCATAAAGTTCTCAACTTTTTCCACCAGTACCATGGAGCATCGTCATTTGATCTTGAGACCACATTTTCAATTTCGATATCTAAATTGTTCATATGCAATGGAACTCTGATAATAACCTTAAAATAAAAATAATAAGTGTTTTTTTTTTAAGATTTTGAAAATTAATTTATTTACATTAAACATTGTAAGTTTATTTAGCAAAATATTATTTATGATTCGAGAAAAATTTTCAATTTTGTCGCTACGCAGTGGAACTAGATAATTTGTTAGATTCAAATGAGCCACAATGTTCAATTCTTCAGATAAACCCTAAAATTTTTGAAAAGTATATTAAAAAAATTTTCTTTTTCTTTAATTACACAAATGCTATTATTTCTTATGGTTTCATCTTCAGAATCACAGTCATAGAATTGATGTGCAGCTCCTACCACGTAATTTTGCCAGCCTTTATTTGAAAATTTCAAAAAAATTGCATAACCATTAAAAAAATTACATTCAGCAGTAAGATCTAGATCACTTCTGGTCAATGGCAATTGTTGGTGTCTTAAATTATCGGCAATATATTCCCTTTTGAGTCTTGGATTAACCAAAGGACATATTAAATAAGTAAATTTATTATCAATGGCATTGTTAATGGCTTCTGTAATATCAGGAACGCTGGACACACTGAGAGCACAACGCACAGTTTTATTGTTCGAACTCATTTAATGAAAAATTTAAAATTTATTTTTCAAAATTTTCAATGTGAATACTCCTCATGATTTTAGTCTTGAAACGAACTTAATTTTGCTTTATTAACAAACTCTTATTAAATTTAAATATAGTATAATTTAAAGATAAGAATATATTGTTGATTTAGAAAAATGAGTTCCAAATTTTCTGGTATCATCCAAATAAATGATCTTGATGACTTTATTGGACCGGGACAAGTAATTTAAGTACTTGATGGAGATCAGTCTTATTTATTTTTTGTAAGGAATGTGTCAAGCCTGTTAAATTGGAAAAAAGACCTACCAAAAAGACAGGAGTTATAGAATTGGCTGACGAGTCTGGTTCAGTGGTATGCTTTAAAAAAATTTTCCTTGGTTATAAATAGATTATGGATCATTTCCAGCTTTTTTTCTCTCAAGGAAAAACAAAAGCCTCCAGTGCAAAAGGCGAAAATCAGCCTAGACGATTGTTTGGCTTGCAGTGGATGTGTGACCTCGGCAGAAACAGTCTTGATCAATCAACAAAGCGCAGATGAGCTAATTAAAGTTATTGAAAACAATAAGAAATTTATTCAGGTATTAACAAAAATTTAAATAAATACATTTTTTAAAGAAAAAAATTTCTCATTTTTTAAGGATGATAAATTTTGTCATGTAAAAAAAATAGTTGTATCAATATCGCCCCAAAGTCGGGCATCTTTAGCGGCAAGATATAATCTTGATTTGAACACATGTACCAAAAAATTGTGCGGGTTTTTCAAGAATTATTTCAGCGCCGAATTTGTGTTCGACACGACATTTTCACGTGAATTCAGTCTAATTGAAAGCGAGAGGGAATTTGTCGAGAGGTTTAGGAAAAATGAGCAAGGTTCTTCAGATGCCAAATTACCAATACTAACAAGTTCTTGTCCTGGCTGGATTTGCTATGCGGAAAAAACGCATGGTTCATTCATCTTGCCATTCATTAGCGCTGTCAAATCGCCTCAACAAATCATGGGCTCCCTGGTTAAGGACTATTTGTGCAAAAATGTTTTTGACATTACACCTGACAAGATCTACCATGTCACCATTATGCCATGCTTTGACAAAAAGCTTGAGTCATCACGCAAAGATTTTTTCAATGAATTTCATCAGTCCAAAGATGTAGACTGTGTTTTGTCCACAAGTACTATTTTTTTAAATAAAAATTAATTTTAATCTAAAAAAAAAATTTTAAGTTGAAATAGAGAATTTATTTCAAAAAGAAAATATCGACTTGGGCTCGATGCAAGATGGAATTTTAGATTTGCCATTTACTTTGAATAAAGATCAGACAAGTGTCAAGCAAGAACTTGAGAAACAAGAACTGGTCTACAATCATCAAGGTGGCGGATCCGGAGGTTACTTGGAACATGTTTTGGTCACTTCAGCTAAGAGCTTGTTTGATTTTGATCTAAAACCAGAGCAGATAGTTTATAAGCAATTGAGAAATTCTGATTTCAAAGAGGTTAACTTGGAAATAAATGGTGAAGTTAAGCTTAGGTTTGCAATTGCATATGGATTTAGAAATATTCAAAATATTGTTCAAAAAATAAAGAAGAAAAATTGTCCTTATCATTATATAGAAATAATGGCGTGTCCTTCTGGTATGACTCAAATTTAAATTTTTTTCTAAACTAAATTTTGAGCTTTAGGATGTTTGAATGGTGGGGGTCAAATTAGAGACGAACAAACCAACAGCCTTTCCAAAGATCTATTGCAAAAAGTTGAAATAACTTACAATTCGGTAAAAGATCAGATTCCTGATGAGAACAGATTTGTTAAAAACTTATACGATTCAGTGTGGCTCGGAAACGATGAAGAAAAATTGAAAAAGAATTTGTACACGTCCTATCATGAAATTGAAAAAAATACCAACGGTCTTGTCATTAAATGGTAGGAATAAGGAATGAATCAGTTTCTGAATTTTTTGATCCAAATAAATTTTTGATTATTATTTTTTTAAACTTATTTATTTAGAGAAAAAACAAATTTTAAAAATAAAGTTTAAAAACTAAAAAAAAATAAAAAGTGAATTTCAGCGATAAGTCCGAATGGCCAAGTCTTTGAGGTAAAAAATAGTTTTTGATTTTTAGACATTCTCAAAAATTGATTTTTTTAATCATATTTTATATCACAAATGTTTTTATATATTATTTCTGGTAATTTTTCTCAAAGAATTTTCATTAAATAGACATAATCTGAATCTTTTTCTTTTTGGGACCCGACATAATTTTTTCAACGGATGACCAACTGACCAATTCTTATCAGATGAATGGTGATTGAAATTTTTCTTAAAAATATAATCATTGTTTATGTTATTTGAAATCTTGGTAACAAAAATCAAACCAGTTGATCCCTTATAGAAATCCATTAATCTTTAAAAAAAATCTTTATGACAATAAAACTTTTTGATAAAGTACCGGAAATTCGAAAATTCCCTGCAATCAAAATTTTCCATTTAGTAGTAGTAGTAGTAGTAGTATCTGCAGCATAGATATTTCTATCTAAACTAACGCTCAAAAGCATTTAGCCTTACAAACTAAGGCTTTGGCAGACTTTGCTTTTCACCATTCCAAAAACTTCATTGTCAATGACTCATTTGAAGCTATTTATTGTTTGCGCACTAACAGCATTAACTGATAAGCAGTTCCATAATTTTACGCAGCGATTTGTTAAGAAATTATATCTTAAAGAGCCTCTGCGATTTATTTCTCGGACCAGTCTATTGTCATGTGGTCTTCTTAGGCTTTTGACAGCACAAGCGAAATTGATTCCATTAGTTAAAGACACTTTTTCAAAACCTTTTAAAATTTTGTAAATTTGAATTAAATCCCCCCTTAAACGACGATTTTCAAGTTTCATAAGATTTAAGTATTTCTATCTATCTTCATAAGACTTGGTTCTGGTATAATCAATCAGTTTTGTCGCTCTTCTTTGCACTTTTTCAAGAATTATAATGTCTTTTTCTAAATGCGGACTCAAGGTTCCTACTGCATACTCCAGATGGGTTCTCACAAGTGATGTATAGAGAAGTCTTAATGATTCTCGGCTAAGGTTTTTAAAAGAATTTCTTATTTGACCCAGTATTCGGTTAGCTTTCATAGCTGCCACAGTACATTGTTTATTTCATTTCAAATCATTTGTAATAAAAACACCCAAATCTTTTTCTTCTGTTATCTCCTCTAGTAGATGAGATATATTTTGGTTTGATAATAAGTATTTGGCTTTTTCTTTTCTCTTCCCTAAATACATTGCTTTACATTTGTTCAGATTTATATTTGTTGACCAGTTATCTGTCCATTCCATTAGGAGATCGAGGTCTTTCTGGAGTTCTAACGATTCTACGTCAGAGAATTCGAAGAAACCAATTAATTTTAAGTCATCAGCATATCCAAGACAGAAACTGTTGAAGCTCTCAAGGAGATCATTGATATAAATTATAAATAGGATTGGACCAAGTACGGATCCTTGTGGCACTCCGCTTGTAACTACCTCCCAATTTGATGCGTCATTACCTAAGACAACTCTTTGTACCCGCCCAATCAAAAATGACTCAATCCAGCTTAGAAGTTTACCATTTATACCATATGATTCAAGTTTTATTATCAATTTTCCATGCGGAACTTTATCAAAAGCCTATTAAAAGTCAGAATACAGAATGTCAACATTTTTTCCTTTTTCATATTCATAAGTTGCTTTATCAATAAACTCTAATAGGTTTGTTGCACATTATTTATTTTATTTATTTATTTATTTAATATATAATTTAGAGGGAATAGTTCCTCTTGGCAGCTCCGAACGGCGTAGTGCCTTCTTTTCAGCCAGCCTGTTAGGAATATTTTGTAGTTAATTATTATTATTATCATTAATTTCAGCCTCTTAGACAA